>OZ010598.1:42473913-42526413 GCA_963932145.1 Acanthosepion lycidas | reverse complement strand
CCTATAAAAGTTACAGATTTTCCAGAGCAGATATTGGCCTACTCTGTCATGTTGAGTTTTATATTCAGTGAGGGCTAAAACCGTGCAACCTGATACAAGACAATTAATTGTTTATAGAGATTCATAATAGAATCCGCATTTGAGGTTAATGAAAATTTTCAATATGTTTACTTGATAATTTCTAGTGTAAAGCATTGGTTTTGTGCAGCTATAATAAAACCTTCAGTTTCAGCTGTCAATCATGAACTACGTAACCACTGATCCGTATGGGTTTGTCTACATCAGTTTCTTTGACACGGGCAGAGTATTAAACATTATTATTATTATTATTATTATTATTATTATTATTATTATTATTATTATTTTCTTTGATTTCTGGCGTTTACACATTTCTTTCCGGGTCCCGGCCAGAGACCTAAGGTTAGAAATGGTATCATATCACTTTCCACTGACAAAAAAAAAAAAAAAAATTACATAGATAAAGCCCTTCGTAAAGTGTGGGCTGTACTTCTCAGAATAATGTTTTGTATCTCCTTGAGGCATGGACTTCCAGGAATCCCTTCAATTAGTCTACTGCATTCTTTTCCAACCAGTCCTAGGGCTCCAACTACTACAGGGATTGTTGATGTTCCCATATGCCACATTTTTGAGATTTCTATTTCAAGGTCCTTGTATTTTGACAGCTTTTTCAATATCTTCAAAGATACATTGCAGTCAGCAGGGACTGCCATATCAATAAGGAGGCACTTTTTTTGTTTGTGGTCTTTAATAACAATATCTGGGCGGTTGGCTTTGATTGTTCTGTCAGTGTATTATTATTATTATTATTATTATTATTATTATTATTATTATTATTATTATTATTATTATTATTATTTCTTTATCTTCTGCTGTACGTTTTTTTTTTTTAACAGTGTCCAGGGTATGACAATAAATTACATCCTGCGGCGAAACCTCTGATCGGAAGATTCGAACCACCTCTTAATTGCTGTTATTACCAGGTTCATCCTGACCCGGGGTGGTAGCATCTATTCGGCTCACATCTCTGGGAAAATAGTGAACAAAAATCAACAGTACATTTTTATAATAAAATGACCAGCAATAAATTTTTATAGAAAAAAGGACAATCACTGCGGCACTAAAAATATAAAAATACATTTTTATAGTAAAATTAGGAAAAATCCATTTTATGATCTATAAACTATATATCTAAAAGCCTACTTTTACCTTGAAAGTATAAATTTATGTACAAAATATCTATAGTTGAAAGCATAAATTTACGTACAAAATATTTAGATTTCGGTATTAAATAACACATGAATGTTGACGTGCCGCTAAATAAAATCAAGCAATTGACCAACCAATGGTTTTTAACCGGAAATTTTGCATTATGGGTGTTTCCTATCAAGTCGTACGAACACAAACAGATATCAACTTCTGTAGAATATTTGCAGAGCCAAGCAGAGCGGACTTCTGAAGCTATGTGATACAATGACTTTCGATTTTCTTAATGTGGGTTTTTTGTTTAGGTTGTATAAGGCTCCCAATGGCCTAATGATAACTGTGACAATAGTGGCCTAAGATCAGTGCAGTTTATGGTCAGCAGTAACAGCTACATTGATAAGGAGGCTACTTCTTGTTTTTTTTTGTTTGTTTGTTTTTTGTTTTTTTTTTCTCTTTTCAACGACGTTGATATTAGGTTCGGTTGCCTGGCGGATGTGGTCTGTCTGGATTTAAACAAAGATTTTGACTTGGCCGTTTTCGATCAGCTTTGTGGCGATCCAATTTATGTCCGACTTCAAGTCCACACTTCCTATATAAGCACCAATAGAGATGGGAGGCCATTTTATGATGGCACCGCTTGTATTCTTTCAGTGCAAGCATTCCACAAGCGCTTATGATGTGGGTGACATTTTCCACATCCATGCCACGCAGTCTGCACTTGTCCAAATCCACTTGGCGGTAGATGTTTTTTTTTTAGAAAATCATATTACGAACAGAGTTTTTTTTCTGAGTATGAGAGCAATGCTCATGTGTCTTTTCACCGGACTTATTTAACCTATACTGTGAGGCAATTCTGAGAGAATTAAAAGTTCTACTAGGATTTATTGTTGGCTGCAGTAATCTTAACACCATAAGATATGCAAACGATTCAGTGTTGATGGCAGACACGGAAAGAAAACTACAAAAACTCATATAGAACGTAATGAAGGAAACCATCAAGAGAGCAATAAACATTAAAAGCAAAAAGACAGAATGCATGGTCGTTAGCAAAAGAGACAGCCCAACATGCAAATTACAAAGAGGCGATAACAAAATCAAGTAAGTGCAAAAATTTAAATATCTGGGAAGTGTTTTAACAGATGATGGAGAGTGCGACACTGAAGTCCGAAGACGCATTGGGATAGCGAAAGATGCCTCCAAAAAGCAAAGCAGAGTAATAAGAAACAGAAAAAACTCATTAGAAACAAAGAAAAGTGGACTGAACTGTTGCGTAATATCAGTCCTCCTATAGAAATGTGGTTCTACAGAAGGATGCTGAGAATAACATGGACCGAACATGTATGCAAAGACGATGTTTTAGAGAAAATGGAAACAAAAAGGAAACTTATACTTAACAGGAAGAGACAGATAAAATTTCTAGGGCACATAATGAGGAAAGAGGATTTAGAAAATCTGATACTCACAGGACAGATTGAAGGCAACAGGGACATAGGAAAACAATGCATAAGTGAGCTTGATGGAACAAGGTTTAGGGAAAATATCAAAAAGAAAATTAATTACGAGCTACGAAAGACAGGAAATTGTGGAGAGCCATAATCGCATATGTCCTGAAGGGACACAGCACATAGAAGAGGAAGTCCGTAAACACAATCTTAGTCGGATCTATTACATTCACTTACGTGCTATACCCTTGGGAAAGGCATGAATACTCGATTTCTCCCCGCCAGCTATATTGGTAAATAGCAGGACATACTAGGTTCTGAAGCCTTGGATGGCAACTGGTCAACCGCAGAAAAAAATGGCAACCTATTGTAGGAAAAAAATCTGCCTTGTCAGTCATGTATCGAAAGATACATGATCGCCTAAGCGTGTATCACGCATGGAGCATAAGTGATTTGGGCTGATAGGTTTCATGGGATTTTTTTAATCAGTGTCTAGGTAATCTTTTCAATCATTCCTTGTGCTCCCATGATTATTGGAATAACGGTAGTGCTTAAATGCCATGTTTTGTATCAGAAAGAAAGTATGACATTCTAAAAGACGTCTTGTCTTTTAGAATGTCATAAAATGTTTTCAAATTTTATTCTTTCAAATTTTAATAATTTTTTTGACTCTTTTTTTTCTTAGCAATTCTTATTCTCTTCTTACCATTGTTTTGTGCTATTCGTAATCTCCTGCCCAATTTTATTCTAACGGGATTCGAATTCGAATTCTAACATTCAAACATGTCTTTGCCATTCTTTTTCTCTCTATCACTCTTCCCTTTCCCATTCCTTTTCTCTCTTTCACTCTTCCCTTTCCCTTTCTTTTTCTTTCTTTCCCTCTTCCCTTTCCCATTCTTTTTCTTTCTTTCGCGCTTCCCTTTCCCATTCCTTTTCTCTCTTTCACTCTTCCCTTTCCCTTTCTTTTTCTTTCTTTCACTGTTCCCTTTCCCATTCTTTTTCTTTCTTTCACTCTTCCTTTTCCCATTCTTTTTCTACCTTTCACTCTTCCTTTTCCCATTCTTTTTCTCTCTTTCACTCTTCCTTTTCCCATTCTTTTTCTACCTTTCATTCTTCCTTTTCCCATTCTTTTTCTACCTTTCACTCTTCCTTTTCCCATTCTTTTTCTTTCTTTCACTCTTCCTTTTCCCATTCTTTTTCTACCTTTCATTCTTCCTTTTCCCATTCTTTTTCTCTCTTTCACTCTTCCCTTTCCCATTCTTTTTCTCTCTTTCACTCTTCCCTTTCCCATTCTTTTTCTTTCTTTAACTCTTCCCTTTCCCATTATTTTTCTCTCTTTCACTCTTCCCTTTCCCATTCTTTTTCTTTCTTTCACTCTTCCCTTTCCCATTCTTTTTCTCTCTTTCAATCTTCCCTTTCCCTTTCTTTTTCTCTCTTTCACTCTTCCCTTTCCCTTTCTTTTTCTCTCTTTCACTCTTCCCTTTCCCTTTCTTTTTCTCTCTTTCACTCTTCCCTTTCCCTTTCTTTTTCTCTCTTTCACTCTTCCCTTTCCCTTTCTTTTTCTCTCTTTCACTCTTCCCTTTCCCTTTCTTTTTCTCTCTTTCACTCTTCCCTTTCCCTTTCTTTTTCTCTCTTTCACTCTTCCCTTTCCCTTTCTTTTTCTCTCTTTCACTCTTCCCTTTCCCTTTCTTTTTCTACCTTTCACTCTTCCCTTTCCCTTTCTTTTTCTCTCTTTCACTCTTCCCTTTCCCTTTCTTTTTCTACCTTTCACTCTTCCCTTTCCCATTCCTTTTCTCTCTTTCACTCTTCCCTTTCCCTTTCTTTTTCTCTCTTTCACTCTTCCCTTTCTCATTCTTTTTCTCTCTTTCACTCTTCCCTTTCTCATTCTTTTTCTCTCTTTCACTCTTCCCTTTCCCATTCTTTTTCTTTCATACACTCTTCCCTTCCACATTTATTTTTTCTCTTTCACTCTTCCCTTTCCCAATTTTTCTCTTTCTTTCGCGCTTCACTTACCACATTGTTTTCTTCTTTCACTCTTCCCTTTCCCTTTCTTTTTCTCTCTTTCACTCTTCCCTTTCCCTTTCTTTTTCTCTCTTTCACTCTTCCCTTTCCCATTCTTTTTCTTTCTTTAACTCTTCCCTTTCCCTTTCTTTTTCTCTCTTTCACTCTTCCCTTTCCCATTCTTTTTCTCTCTTTCACTCTTCGATTTCCCATTCTTTTTCTCTCTTTCACTCTTCCCTTTCGCATTCTTTTTCTTTCTTTCACTCTTCCTTTTCCCATTCTTTTTCTACCTTTCACTCTTCCTTTTCCCATTCTTTTTCTCTCTTTCACTCTTCCTTTTCCCATTCTTTTTCTACCTTTCACTCTTCCTTTTCCCATTCTTTTTCTCTCTTTCACTCTTCCCTTTCCCATTCTTTTTCTACCTTTCACTCTTCCCTTTCCCATTCTTTTTCTCTCTTTCACTCTTCCCTTTCCCATTCTTTTTCTCTCTTTCACTCTTCCCTTTCCCATTCTTTTTCTTTCTTTAACTCTTCCCTTTCCCATTCTTTTTCTCTCTTTCACTCTTCCCTTTCCCATTCTTTTTCTCTCTTTCACTCTTCCCTTTCCCATTCTTTTTCTCTCTTTCACTCTTCGCTTTCCAATTCTTTTTCTCTCTTTCACTCTTCAATTTCCCATTCTTTTTCTTTCTTTAACTCTTCCCTTTCCCATTCCTTTTCTCTCTTTCACTCTTCCCGTTCCCATTCCTTTTCTTTCTTTCACTCTTCCCTTTCCCATTCTTTTTCTTTCTTTAACTCTTCCCTTTCCCATTCCTTTTCTTTCTTTCACTCTTCCCTTTCCCATTCTTTTTCTCTCTTTCACTCTTCCCTTTCCCATTCTTTTTCTCTCTTTCACTCTTCCCTTTCCCATTCTTTTTCTCTCTTTCACTCTTCCCTTTCCCATTCTTTTTCTCTCTTTCACTCTTCGCTTTCCAATTCTTTTTCTCTCTTTCACTCTTCAATTTCCCATTCTTTTTCTTTCTTTAACTCTTCCCTTTCCCATTCCTTTTCTCTCTTTCACTCTTCCCGTTCCCATTCCTTTTCTTTCTTTCACTCTTCCCTTTCCCATTCCTTTTCTCTCTTTCACTCTTCCCGTTCCCATTCCTTTTCTTTCTTTCACTCTTCCCTTTCCCATTCTTTTTCTTTCTTTAACTCTTCCCTTTCCCATTCCTTTTCTTTCTTTCACTCTTCCCTTTCCCATTCTTTTTCTCTCTTTCACTCTTCCCTTTCCCATTCTTTTTCTCTCTTTCACTCTTCCCTTTCCCATTCTTTTTCTCTCTTTCACTCTTCCCTTTCCCATTCTTTTTCTCTCTTTCACTCTTCCCTTTCCCATTCTTTTTCTCTCTTTCACTCTTCCCTTTCCCATTCTTTTTCTTTCTTTAACTCTTCCCTTTCCCATTCTTTTTCTTTCTTTAACTCTTACCTTTCCCATTCTTTTTCTCTCTTTCACTCTTCCCTTTCCCATTCTTTTTCTCTCTTTCACTCTTCCCTTTCCCATTCTTTTTCTTTCTTTAACTCTTCCCTTTCCCATTCCTTTTCTTTCTTTCACTCTTCCCTTTCCCATTCTTTTTCTTTCTTTAACTCTTCCCTTTCCCATTCTTTTTCTCTCTTTCACTCTTCCCTTTCCCATTCTTTTTCTCTCTTTCACTCTTCCCTTTCCCATTCTTTTTCTCTCTTTCACTCTTCGCTTTCCAATTCTTTTTCTCTCTTTCACTCTTCAATTTCCCATTCTTTTTCTTTCTTTAACTCTTCCCTTTCCCATTCCTTTTCTCTCTTTCACTCTTCCCGTTCCCATTCCTTTTCTTTCTTTCACTCTTCCCTTTCCCATTCTTTTTCTTTCTTTAACTCTTCCCTTTCCCATTCCTTTTCTTTCTTTCACTCTTCCCCTTTCCCATTCTTTTTCTCTCTTTCACTCTTCCCTTTCCCATTCTTTTTCTCTCTTTCACTCTTCCCTTTCCCATTCTTTTTCTCTCTTTCACTCTTCCCTTTCCCATTCTTTTTCTCTCTTTCACTCTTCCCTTTCCCATTCTTTTTCTTTCTTTAACTCTTCCCTTTCCCCATTCTTTTTCTTTCTTTAACTCTTACCTTTCCCATTCTTTTTCTCTCTTTCACTCTTCCCTTTCCCATTCTTTTTCTTTCTTTAACTCTTCCCTTTCCCTTTCTTTTTCTCTCTTTCACTCTTCCCTTTCCCATTCTTTTTCTCTCTTTCACTCTTCGCTTTCCCATTCTTTTTTCTCTCTTTCACTCTTCCCTTTCCCATTCTTTTTCTCTCTTTCACTCTTCCCTTTCCCATTCTTTTTCTCTCTTTCACTCTTCCCTTTCCCATTCTTTTTCTCTCTTTCACTCTTCCCTTTCCCATTCTTTTTCTCTCTTTCACTCTTCCCTTTCCCATTCGTTTTCTCTCTTTCACTCTTCCCTTTCCCATTCTTTTTCTTTCTTTAACTCTTCCCTTTCCCATTCTTTTTCTTTCTTTAACTCTTACCTTTCCCATTCTTTTTCTCTCTTTCTCTCTTCCCTTTCCCATTCTTTTTCTTTCTTTAACTCTTCCCTTTCCCTTTCTTTTTCTCTCTTTCACTCTTCCCTTTCCCATTCTTTTTCTCTCTTTCACTCTTCGCTTTCCCATTCTTTTTCTCTCTTTCACTCTTCCCTTTCGCATTCTTTTTCTTTCTTTCACTCTTCCTTTTCCCATTCTTTTTCTACCTTTCACTCTTCCTTTCCCATTCTTTTTCTCTCTTTCACTCTTCCTTTTCCCATTCTTTTTCTACCTTTCACTCTTCCTTTTCCCATTCTTTTTCTCTCTTTCACTCTTCCCTTTCCCATTCTTTTTCTACCTTTCACTCTTCCCTTTCCCATTCTTTTTCTCTCTTTCACTCTTCCCTTTCCCATTCTTTTTCTCTCTTTCACTCTTCCCTTTCCCATTCTTTTTCTTTCTTTACTCTTCCCTTTCCCATTCTTTTTCTCTCTTTCACTCTTCCCTTTCCCATTCTTTTTCTCTCTTTCACTCTTCCCTTTCCCATTCTTTTTCTCTCTTTCACTCTTCGCTTTCCAATTCTTTTTCTCTCTTTCACTCTTCCCTTTCCCATTCTTTTTCTTTCTTTAACTCTTCCCTTTCCCATTCCTTTTCTCTCTTTCACTCTTCCCTTTCCCATTCTTTTTCTCTCTTTTCACTCTTCCCGTTCCCATTCCTTTTCTTTCTTTCACTCTTCCCTTTCCCATTCTTTTTCTTTCTTTAACTCTTCCCTTTCCCATTCCTTTTCTTTCTTTCACTCTTCCCTTTCCCATTCTTTTTCTCTCTTTCACTCTTCCCTTTCCCATTCTTTTTCTCTCTTTCACTCTTCCCTTTCCCATTCTTTTTCTCTCTTTCACTCTTCCCTTTCCCATTCTTTTTCTTTCTTTCACTCTTCCCTTTCCCATTCTTTTTCTTTCTTTAACTCTTACCTTTCCCATTCTTTTTCTCTCTTTCACTCTTCCCTTTCCCATTCCTTTTCTTTCTTTCACTCTTCCTTTCCCATTCTTTTTTCTTTCTTTCACTCTTCCCTTTCCCATTCTTTTTCTCTCTTTCACTCTTCCCTTTCCCATTCCTTTTCTTTCTTTCACTCTTCCCTTTCCCATTCTTTTTCTTTCTTTCACTCTTCCCTTTCCCATTCTTTTTCTTTCTTTCACTCTTTCCCTTTCCCATTCTTTTTCTCTCTTTCACTCTTCACTTTCCCATTCTTTTTCTCTCTTTCACTCTTCCCTTTCCCATTCCTTTTCTCTCTTTCACTCTTCCCTTTCCCATTCTTTTTCTCTCTTTCACTCTTTCCCTTTCCCATTCCTTTTCTCTCTTTCACTCTTCCCTTTCCCATTCCTTTTCTCTCTTTCACTCTTCCCTTTCCCATTCTTTTTCTCTCTCTTCACTCTTCCCTTTCCCATTCCTTTTCTTTCTTTAACTCTTTCCTTTCGCATTCTTTTTCTTTCATTCACTCTTCCCTTTCCCTTTCTTTTTCTCTCTTTCACTCTTCGCTTTCCCATTCTTTTTCTCTCTTTCACTCTTCCCTTTCCCATTCCTTTTCTTTCTTTAACTCTTTCCTTTCGCATTCTTTTTCTTTCATTCACTCTTCCCTTTCCCTTTCTTTTTCTCTCTTTCACTCTTCCCTTTCCCATTCTTTTTCTCTCTTTCACTCTTCCCTTTCCCATTCCTTTTCTTTCTTTCACTCTTCCCTTTCCCATTCTTTTTCTCTCTTTCACTCTTCGCTTTCCCATTCTTTTTCTCTCTTTCACTCTTCCCTTCCCTTTCCCATTCTTTTTCTCTCTTTCACTCTTCGCTTTCCCATTCTTTTTCTCTCTTTCACTCTTCCCTTTCCCATTCTTTTTCTTTCTTTCACTCTTCCCTTTCCCTTTCTTTTTCTCTCTTTCACTCTTCCCTTTCCCATTCCTTTTCTCTCTTTCACTCTTCCTTTTCCCATTCTTTTTCTCTCTTTCACTCTTCCCTTTCGCATTCTTTTTCTTTCATTCACTCTTCCCTTTCGCATTCTTTTTCTTTCTTTCACTCTTCCTTTTCCAATTCTTTTTCTTTCATTTACTCATCTCCTACTCCATGTTATTAATTTTTCACTCTCATCTTTCCCATTCTTCTTCTCTCCTCGACCCATTCCTATCTTCTCGGTTCACTTTTTTATCATTCTAATTCGCTTACTTTTGTTCTCCTTTTATTCCTATCTTTCTTTCACGCTTCTTCCAATTTTTATTCTTGTTTTCATTCTTTTTCTTTTGATGATTGTTCTGAAAATTGTTATTTTGAATATTTAAAAATAATTTTTCTTTTCCTCATTCATTCTTATTATTCCCAAAATTCTGCTTTTTTTTTCAAGTTCCTCTTATTTTCTATTTCCTTTCTTTCTTTCTCTTTGTCTTTGTTATTTTTCTTCCTTCGTGTCTTTTTTTTTCTTCCTTTATTTCATATTTCATTTGTTTTTCTTTCACTTCCCCTTCTTGTTCTTTCTTCTTTACTTCAATTCTTCTTCTTTTTCTTCTTCTCATTCTTTTGTTCCTCATTCTTTTTTCTTTCACCTTCTTCTTCCTTCATTCATTCTTCTTTTTCCTCGTTTATTTCCATCCTTCCTTTATTTCTTCTTCTTTTTTCATGCACCTCTTTCTCATATCTATTTTTCTTCACGTTATCATTCCAAACATTATCATCTTCGTATTCTTCAATTTCATTTTTTCTTCATACGTTTTCTTCTTTTTCTTTCATTATTTCATACTTCAATTTGTACTCCCCTTCTTCTTCTTCTTCTTCTTCGATGACTATTATCACTTTCTGTTAAAATAATGTGTCTGCATCCATATTATTTAGAGCGAGCATGTCGAATAAAAAAATAACATCGTCAATTTACAACCTTTCTCTTCCTCTTGAATTTATTGTGACGACAATAATGCGACAGTTATTATTCATAAACATCACTATCATTTTCCAAGGTTATTTCAGTTAAAATTGCTGATATCAACATTATTTAATCGTTATCATTACGTAATTATTATAATTATTTTAAGGATTGTTATAATTTTAAACGTAATAATTATCGCTGAAATTATTCCATTTTACCGAACTTTCTTTCTTCTCTGTTTCTCTTTCTTTTTCTACTTTTTTCGCTGTGCGTTCGGAAGAAGAAAGGAGCGGAGAAGAAAGAGAACGAAGAAGAAAACGCAACCAAATACGGAGGAAGAGGGTAGACAACGCCCAAGTGGAATTAACCAATCACCTTTTCAGATTTTGTAAAAAGCCTTTCTTTTCTTTCTTTTTTTTTTTTTTGTGTTGTTTTTAAAACCTGTGTTGTTATTTTTCTTTTAAACTTGAAGCAGTTTTTGAAACTTTTTTTTTTAAATTATTCCCAGCAATGGTCACGAAAAGTCTATTAAAATTCAAACCGAACTGTTGTCGCTTAGGTCCCTCACCGAGCCCAACGCGACAGAACAGCGACACCAGCTTAATTCGCCTGCCTATTCTAAGAATCTACTATTTATTTGACACGCATCGATGGCTATATATAGAAATATAGAGTTTATAAAAGGAAAGGATAGACGTTTATTTTATTCCACAGATATATATATATATATATATATATATATATATATATATATATATATATATATATATATGTGCCTGCGAATCGATGCATATATGATATCAAAGGCGGTTTTCCATTGATTAGAAAAAAATTCTTCTCGACATATTTTGCAACATAGAAACAGTTAACTCCATTAGAAGAGCGTTTATAGAATATATACATATATATATATATATATATATATATATATATATATATATATATATATATATATATATATATATATATCCAATAAAATATAATATATATATGTATAATAAAAAATAAAAATAATACATAATATAATATAATATAGATATATTTACGTATATATATATATATATATATATATATATATATATATATATATATATATATATATATATATATGAAATAAAAATTACTGCTAAGAACACCGACAGGATTATAAATCTTACTGTTCTTTCATATAATTTTAATATGTATATATGTAGTTAATGGTTAGACTTAAATTAGACCAGGAAACATTGAAACCAATGTAGCGGAATCGACTGCTCTATCTATCTATCTATCTATCTATCTATCTATCTATCTATCTATCTATCTATCTATCTATCTATCTATCTATCTCTCTCTCTCTCTCTCTATATATATATATATATATAGCTTCAAGAATTTTTAGTTTATGTTTAGGTATTCTGTTGTAAATGTAAATAAACCATGTCTGTGAATATGAAAGGATCCAATTGAAAATACGTAGACAAAACTTGTCTAAATTATTCAATGAAACATGACTCAATATATATATATATATATATATATATATATATATATATATATATATATATATATATATATATATATATATTGAACAATAAAAAAATTTTAAAATCTTTAGACACACTGGGTTGTAGATTTATATTCTTTCGTGTTTTTTTTTTTTATTATTATTCCATTTAGATTCCTCGACTAGTTTCGACCAAAATGCCCATCATCGGGAGGAGAAATATTTCTGCTTGCTGCTAGCACTAAACTACAGAAATGAGTCTTTTGCTGGAGAAAATGAACTTTTGTCTGTAGTTTTCATTTGTTTTTTTATTTTTTTAACATGAATCTTTTAACATTCCTTGTGTTGGTCAAATAGTCTCTTTTAAGTTATTTGAGATAAGAGCTGGATAGATACATGCTGCTCCGAATTCTCTGGTCAGTTTGACAGTTTTATTGGACCTGGTGAGGGGATGTGTCTCTGTTTAGTGTTTGTGTGTGTGTTATTTGGTTCTTAGGGAGTGAGTGAGTATGATATGTGTAAGCGTGGGTATTGCTGTGGGTGTGTGTTATCATTTGGCTCATTAGGGAGTGAGTGAGTATGATGTGTCTAAGCGTGTGTATTGCTGTGGGTTCGTGTTATCATTTGGCTCATTAGGGAGTGAGTGAGTATGATGTGTGTAAGTGTGTATGTTCGTGTGGGTGTGTGTATAAGTGTGAGGCCTCAACACCTTCGTAAGCATGTCTGTCTTGTGTGGGTGAGAAATGTGGGTAGGTCTTGATTTGTTGATTTATATATTGCTACTATCTGTATTGTTAAATTTATGTTTTAGCCCGGCTGGATATTTTGTTTTTTGACGTTGTATCCACTTATTTTCATGGGACTCTAAAATCTTTCTAATGTTATCTGCTCTGAACTTTTCTATTCTCTCAATTATAGTGAATTTGGCATCGTGTTTTTCCAGGCGGAAATGTTGTTCTACAGGTAATAATTTTTCATGGGGAGTCGATTTAATTCGATTACGATAATTATTAATTCTGTAGTGAAAGGGCCATTCAGATTTTTCATATATATATATATATATATATATATATATATATATATATAATGTATGTAAGTGTGTGTGTGTGCAGCAGTGATTGAATATGTTTGTGTGTGCGCTCTGACAATTAAGCCCAGTTTAGGAATCCCTCCACTTATCAATGCCATGTCATCACCAAATATAGCCATAGGGTCAAGTCAACTGCATTGTTCTAGAATGGTGGCCGTTGGTTATAGAAAAGGGGTTCATCCACCATTTGTTTTGTCTTGTTTCTTAATCCTGCTGACTCTTTAGTCACCCCCTCAAAAAAAATGTTTGGTGGGAGCACCGGACCAGATATCATTGAGTTATATTGACATAAAAATGCTTAGGGACTCAAATATAAACAATCGATATTTATCGATCCCTGAAAAAAGTCTTTGTAGACTCAGATATAATTTGATGAAGGATTGATTTCGACATTAACTATCATAGCAAAATATGGATATACCATAGAATCTACCAAACCGGCCTTGTGAGGATTGGCTTATTATGACACGAGGTCAAACAAACTTAGATGATTGTGTACCACCAAATTTTTAAAGCAGTGGTAGAAAGATTGTCTGCTTTGAAGATTCAGTCTGTTATGTGCTATGAATGCTACACGCTTAAGCGATCATGTACTTTTCGATACATGACTGACGGGGCAGATTTTTTTTCCCGCGGTAGGTTGCCATTTCTGACTAGTTGCCATCTAAGGCTATACTATAGAACCAAGTCTGTCCTGTTATTTACCCATATCTGGGCGGAAACGTGGATTCATATCAAGGGTATCAGCACGTAAGTGGATGTAATTCATTCGACTGAATTCGAACTTGGCTCTCCGATTTCTCAGTCCGAACCGCTATCCATTACTCCACCGTGCCTCCCTTTAGAAAATTAGCATTGGTAATTGTAGCTTTTTGCCTAGTTAGATCAATGCCCGCTAGCCTCAGTTACCTCAGATATACATATCTCCTTTGGCATCATATAAGCACAGCTTTGGATGGCTAAAAGGCCACGCTGCATGGGGCATTTAGTGCGGATTGCAGGCGCTACGGCAGTAATGATTCGATTGCTAAACAACATGTCTTGGTCAATAAACCCGTGCATTGAGAATAAGTGAAATATTTTATAACTGAAATTCAGTATATGCAATGTTTTATATTGACAGAGAAATTACAATTAGACAAAATGTAAGGAAAATGCTTTGTGGTTCAAAGTTTGAGGAATTGTTTTCATAGAAACGAGACCCGCCAACTGACAAATGAAATTTGAATCCTAACCAACTGTTCCTAGTTTTTGTACTTGCAAGCGGGTAATAATAGATTTTTTTTTTCGTATTATATAGCAAATTGTGTATTTCTGGGCAAGCCATATTTCAGAGATAGAAGATCATCTATTTCCAAAGCTCTCACTGTTTGCTAATCTAGCTTTCGATCAGCGTAACAAAGAGATCCCAAGAAAGGAAAACAAGGATTCTTTAAATAAAGTCTTTCACCTTCTGTGATATTGACTACCGCAAATAGAATGCGGAAACTGTCGACAGACTTTCATGGAGTTATAAGATTTTTCCAGATGAACATCCTCACTGAATCCATCCGCAGAATCAAGAGAAAAAGTAGTGACGTAGACGTGGCTATTCTTCCAGACACCAGCCACGTTCCTTCAAACGCTGAGAGAAAATCACTCAGCCGGCTCTTGACAACCACTGGAGATCGTGCGACAGGCCCCTGTCCAAAACCCTCTTTCGCGTGGCTAAGAAATTATTGAGTAAAATTAGCACAGATTGAAGTGTCGTAAAATGCAGGTTCCAAGTCGGAAGCAACAGACCGGATTGAAGATTATCATACGAAATCTTAGCCGTGAACAGGTCTCGAAGATTAACAACTCTGTGACGGTGCCTTACATGTAGCTAGCACCAAAGTAACGATGGAGTCCTAATCGATCAACGCATCATACGTTGGCTCTGATGTAATTGGAATTCATCCCTTAGTGAATTATAGTATGAGTAATTTTATCGGTGGCTTCAAATATTTCCCATTGTATTCAAGATGCTGACAGTCATATCACGTTACAACACCGGTCATTGCATGATGACCGAAGTTAAACAACATTATGCTTAGATGGGTAACTGCTAGGGCATACCAGGTACTGTAAGCTTGGATGTGCATGTGGTGTAATGGATAACCGTTCGGAATTGGAAATTAGAAAGCCGAGTTCCAATTATATTTACTACCGCGCAAATACCCTTGGGAAAGGCATGAATCCACCTCTCCTTCTCTCAGGTATGAGTTAATTAGTAGGACTTGTATCAGTAAATCATTATTACACCACCAAGAAAAATCTTTTACGATCTGAATATATTTTCTGGCTTTAAATAACATGCAAAGGGTTGATAAAATGTACAAAAACAAGTAATTAGATTATCATTCATGAAAATCATTGTTTTTTGAGTGTCAGAAAAGAAACTGCAATAAAACCTTTTTTTTATGGTGTTTCTTACTGAGAAATATGTGCAGAGAGTACCAACTGATTCCCGGGTATGACGATATACCACATCCGGCAGCAAGGTCACTGATCGGGTGGTATTGAGGAGCGTGGAACCACCTTTTAATTGCGATTGTTCCCAGATCCATCCTGACCCGGGGTGGTAGCATCTGTTAGGGTCACAGTTATGAGCAAATAGTTAACTCCCAAACTGGGGTCAAAGCACCATGAAAGTGATCCCGGGGTGGGGGAAGTTGGCTTAAAGAAACGAATTAGTCACTGGTTTGGAGAAACTGACCAAAGATTTATTTTCATTTACAAGATATGAAAATGTCTCTGGTAAGTCATATAGTGATTTTCCAAGCATAGCTTAGATGTGGCACAAGGTCAAAATTAGGGGGCACGCATTGAGGATCGAACTCAATACTCAGTCGTAATTGTTCTAGCGAGACAAGCTTGCTAACCGTTACACCGCCTCGAGGTGCCCCCTAGTAAGTCGTATAGTGTAGCGTTTGAATGTACGGTTGTACGAAGTGTGAAATGAGAGCGTGGAAAAAGAGTATGCTTAACCCGGCTGAATGCTTGTTGGCTATCGGTTTGGACTTGTCGCATCGATAATGGAGTCTATTCTCTTTTTGTGTTCACGGGAGGTCGTTTTCGCAGCCTAATGGTCGGGTAGCCTCTATGTCAGTACGCTCAAACCCTCGGTCACAATGACTTGCGCCTTCGTGCTAGCACAACTATAGACAACTTTCCAAATAGTTCCATCTACCCAGTTTTATTCACAAAGTTCGAGTCCTTTTCCAAAGCTGTGATCGCTTCTACAATCAACTTTTTGTCCTGGGTATGACGATAAACTACATCTGGTAGAAAGGCCTCTGATAAGGAAATTTGGGGGAGTGTGGAATCACCTCTTAATTGCTGTTGTTCCTAGGTTCACCCTGACCCGGGCTGGTAGCATCTGTTAGGGTCTCAGCTATGGGCAGATAGTGGATCCCTAACCAAAAACAAAACACTGTGAATGTATAAAAATTGATTTTTATAGTAAAAATACCAGCAATACATTTTTGCAAAAAAATATTACCAGCAATACAGTTGACCCTTCTTTACAAAAATATGTCAATGAAACCTGATCTACAATCTGATTTCTTGCAAGTAATACATATTCTATTCATACGAACCAATCCCTAAAATCTTGTCTGAATTAAATAACCTATTGAGGTTGATACACGGTAAAACAAAATAAACAAAACCAAACCAACTGATTCAATTTGATGTTTAAAAGATTTTTTATTTTAAGCATTTCACCCCAAGCAAGGCGGGAAGCCACTAGGACGCAAGGGGTTACAGAAAATTTAGAGCAAGGTCAGATAGGAGTGATAGAAGAAAGGATGAGGGTAGTGGATAGATCAAGGCAACTGGGGATGTCGATTGACATTACACTTGAATAGCTGGAGATTATAGCTCACAGGGAAACAGTAATAGGGAAGGGAGTTCCACAGGCGAGAGGTGCGAGACATGAAGCTATTAGAGTTGAAGAGACGGCTACATTTACGAGTTTCGACAGTGAAGGGATGAGAGCGGGATGCCAGCCTCGTATGGCGCTTGAACTCATGACGTCTGGGAACTAGCGAATACAGCTCCTCGGAGCAATTTCCATGGAAGAATTTGTAGAACAGACAGAGGGAGGCGACGGCGCGTCTGTGAGAAAGTGACTGCTAAACATACAAATATTAGGTTGTCTCATAAGAAATGTACTTGACGAATTACAAAAAAACATGTAATTTAATAAAAATGAACTTTTATTTCCTTCCGTTTATCCCATTAAAAATTCATCTTTTTGCCTTAATAAACTCTTCAGATGCTTCGACTACTTCTTCAGTATAAAAGAATCTTTCATTACTCCACTAGATATATGAACTAAATTTAGTTTAACTGAAAAAATAAGTATAGGATACCAAATAATACTCACGACAGCAATTTCATATGCTGCTGTGCGCTGCGTCCCTTCAGGATGTGGTCGATCATGTCCCTCCACAACTTCCTATCAATTGTAGCTGTTCCTAACGTTTGTCTTTTTGTCATATCCCCTACACACTACGTTTCGGCATTCATTCACAAACGCTCGTCAGTTAGGCGACCCATAGCCCCGCCAGTCCCTTTTTCCTTCACTGTCTTTTGAGTGTCAAATTCTCCAAGCACTTCTTCCTCAATATATGCCCAAGAAATTTCATCTGTCTCTTTCTCATTCTGAGTATATATGTATTTTTGTATACTTTTTTTAAAGACTGCTTCGTTTTTCTACACGCTCCGCCTATGGTATTCTCAGCATCCTTCTGTAGAACCACATCTCTGTTTCCTTAAGGTCTCACTTCATTTCTGAAAAATACTGGGATATCTACACGAGTTGTTTTTTTTAAGTTGTGTAATTCTCTACACCCCTTCTGAAGTCTACTTCAACTTTATAATTTTAACGTCTCCACCTGAATTGTGAACTATTTTTCACTAATTATTTTTCTCCTCCCCCAATGAGTGTAGATAGGTTCGCCAATCGTCTAGTTCATACCCCTCAGCGATCTTTTGAACAGGAGTAGATGTTCATCCCTTGTCTTCTGTTTCGGGCTGGGTTTCCGATTCCTTCTAAAGTCTACTTCAACTCTATACTCCTAAAGTCTCTGCCCGAACTATGAAATTTTATTCACTAATTAGATCTTGACCTCTTCAAGTCTAGAATTAGCTGATTATTTTTCATGCTGTCTTGCCCTTTCATACACTAAGACAATTTCACATAATAATCCACGGGCCTTATATTGGGTGAACATTAGAAAAACAAAAGATCTTTAGATTATAAAGACGTGTTGACCAACCATTAAGAAGTGGAAGCTGAGAGGGTATGGCCATGTAACCAGGGCGTGAGGCCTCTGCAACATTAACTTATAAGAAACGGTACTAGAAGGAAGGAGATGGGGACGTCAAAGAAAAAGTTGGTTGGATAACTTCGTCGAATAGATCAGCGAAAGTTTTGCTCAGACCCACTTGAGGTTTCTTGTTGAGTAAGCCACGATGCAGAGTTGCTACAATCCCGTGGCTTAGAAGGAAGGAAGGAAGGAATGGAGGATGGGGGAACGGAAGTAAGCAAGGCATGTAGAAAAGGAAGGAAGGAATGGGAAGGAATGAAGAAAGGAAGGAAGGAATGGAGGATGGGGGAACGGAAGTAAGCGGGGAATGTAGGAAAGGAAGGAAGGAAGGAATGGAAAGGAATGAAGAAAGGAAGGAAGGAATGGGAAGGAATGAAGTAAGGAAGGAAGGAATGGAGGATGGGGGAACAGAAGTAAGCGGGGAATGTAGGAAAGGAAGGAAGGAAGGAATGGAAAGGAATGAAGAAAGGAAGGAAGGAATGGAAAGGAATGAAGAAAGGAAGGAAGGAATGGAGGATGGGGGAACGGAAGTAAGCAAGGTATGTAGGAAAGGAAGGAAGGAAGGAAGGAAGGAAGGAATGGAGAAAGAAATGAAGGGAGGAAGGAAGGAATGGAGGATGGGAGAAAGGAAGGAAGGAAGGAAGCAGTGAATGTAGGAAAGGATATAGGAGGAAAGGAATAGAGGAAGGAAGGAATGGAGAAAGGAATGGAAGGAATGTAGGAAAGGATAAAGGAAAAAAAGGAATAGAGGAAAGAAGGAAGGAAGGAAGGAATATATTAAGAAAAGAAGGAACGAACCAACGAAGGAAGGAAGGAGGAAGGAAGGAATAGAGGAAGAAAAGAAGCAAGGAAAGGAGGAATGAAGGAAGGAATAGAGGAAGGAAGGAAGGAATGGAAGAAGGAAGGAGCGGTGAAAGGAAAGAAGGAAGGGAGGAAGGGAGAAGTAGAGGAAGGAAGAAAGGAAGGAAGAAAGAAGGAAGGAAGAAAGAAGGAAGGAAGGGGTGAGGGAAGGAATGAAGGAAGGAAGAAAATAATGAAGGAAGGAAATTGACAACTAATGGTCACTTATTTCCTGATTGTATTTCAAGAGAAAGGGTGTGCAGGTGGTTTATTATGTTTTGTGTCTCCAAACAAGAAATCAGCGAGTCGAGTTCCAATTCCGGTCGAGTTTGGTACACTCATTCTCGCACAAATACTTTTGCAAAAGGTATTAATCCACCCCTTCTCCTTATAACTATGAATGAAATAATATGGTAGACTACGCTCTTCAGCCTTGGTTGGCAAAACAGCCAAGGAGAAGTACAAACACTGATTCCAAACCCGGGTTTACAGAACTCGTTAGCATGGGGACACGTAGTCGTCTAAGGAAAGAAAACCCTCCACACAAAATCAACCCTCCTTCAGTGTACAAAGGTTGGGCGTCGGACCAATTAACACACCTCGTGGAACCGTTTCAGCAGAGAAACCTCAACAAGAGACATAGGTGCCGTGAGACAACAGGCTGATATATTCTTTAATACGGTCAGATATTGATTTGTTTTCTCCCACTCCCCGAATTCAGGTGATTTAAATTCCAGTTTACCCTAAATAATACCCTAAATACTTCAATCCTTGTACCCACCACTATGACATCTGAAACAAAATAGAATCCTAAACAGTATTAATCGGAAGCATCTCAGGCTGGCACAGGACGACAATATAAGTGCACTCAGTGGTGTTGTATTATACAATCTTTAAAACCACCTTGAGTATATTTGCCTTGTAGATATTTCATTACAGTTAAACACTTTTGACGTGGTGTGATGTTTAGCAAGCTTGTCTCGCTAAATCAAATTGCAACTGAATAGAGTTCGATCCTCAGTGGGTACCCCATACATGTGTCACATCTAAGCTGCGCTTAGAAAATCACCATTTACTGCTAGGGAGATTGATATTGCTGATGTAATAGAATAACCTGTAACCCCCATGAGTGGCTACACTATAGGGAGGAACTACTTATAAGTATCTGTAATTCAACGGACTACAGAGTCTAACTGGAATCGTTTCCAGCTGTGCTGGACGAACTCTCTGCCTTCGGGAATAGAAGAAGCTGGACGAGGCTCCGCCGAAGGGCAGAATCTCGTTCGGGGAGGTAGACGGCCCCTGAACCCGTTTATACGAGTTCAAAAAAGGAATATTTATTTTGGTCGACCCTACGGGCTCGGAGAACCCACGCTAAATCGGCCTTATGCCACATGCAACCCTCGTGGAGGCGGTAGCTAAAAATACTATCTGGAATCTTTTCCAGCTGTGCTGGTCGAACTCTCTGCCTTCGGACAGAGAAGAACCCGGACGAGGCTCCGCCAAAGGGCAGAGTCTCGTTCGAGGAGGTTGACGGCCCCTGAACCCGTTTAGACGGGTTCAAAAGGGAATATTTTTGACCAAGCCTACGGATTCGGATGACCTACGTTAAACCGGCCTTGTGCTACATGCAACCCTTGTGGGGTGGAGTAGCTAAATATACTAACTAGAATCTTTTCCAGCTGTGCTGGTCGAACTCTCTGCTCGAAGGCAGAGAGGAACCCGGACGAGGCTATGGATTGACTTGCGACGACCTTGTTCATAACTGTTACCTTTCTTCTTATTGTACTGGTTTTGTACAATAAACCTTTACTTATTATATCCACCTTTTTTTTTTCAAGTATATATTCTTATTAGCATGGGATAGAACAATTAAATATCAACCCAACACTCTTTTCTAACGATTTTTTTTTTTATTTTTCTTAATACTTTTTTTTAACTTTTGAAAGACATCTTTCACTATTACAATATACTTTCGAATTTCAGTGTAACTTTTTCTCTTGTCTGTTATTAGGTTGGTGCAAAAGTAATGTCGTTTTCTCACATATGTTACTATGTGAGAAAACGACATTATTTTTGCACCAACCTAATAAAACATTTCCCAGATATACGTCACTACTTGCTTGCTTCTGTCGCCTCTAATTCGCAGCTCGCATCTTGGTCTCTTCCTGAGACACGAGCTGTACGATTTTGATGCTTATGTAATGGTTTAAATATGCTATCTTTTGATGGGCCTCATTCTTCTGAAAGTTTCCAAGTACCAATAAACGAGTTCTCTTTTACCTTTTAAAAGCACCGGAATCGATAACTGATGGTCGTCTATTTCAGAGATTTAATTCAAGGTACAGGTCACTACCATTAAAAAAAAAAAAAATCCTAAACTCAATTTTGGGCAGATATAGTTTGATTTCTTTCTGCTGTTTTTGAACAAATTAGAGTTGATGTAATCTACGTATGGTATTTTTGATGACACTTGCTGAATATGGAAACAAGGATGAAGACAATAAACTGAACAGTATAAATACTGTAAATAATCGTTATACCTACAAACCTAGCCTACAGCTCTCTGAACATGTTGGCTGTTTGATACAGTTGGTGTTCGGCGCGGCCTATCCTGATAATGTTTCAAGGTGTATCGGAATTTTAAATTTGGACAACAAAATCTAAATAAAACGATGCGTTCGTGCATAATTATTACCTTAGTTTTGTTCATTTAATAGCTTCTTAGTCTGTAACAGAGATATGATCCCGTAGATTTCGTAAATATATAAAAAAAAATTAAAATTCTAAGATGGTCTTAATGCTACGCTGGCGATTCACGCCACCTACATTTTTCTTAACGCGTTTTCATGAAATAAGTTTTTGTGTAAAAGTCTGTAAAAAATCGAAAAATACTTTTGCTAATATTTAATAATTATAGTAAGATGGTACAATCATAGATTTTTAGATGTGTATATGAAATAAGTTTTACAGACGCTGACACATTTACACATTTTTTCAACCTTAACAAGGCAATAAAGCCACTAAGACACAAGAGGTTAGTGAGTGTGAAAGGATATATAGAAAAGTGTTATGGGATCTTACCCATAATAATAATAATAATGGACTATTCCATACTTAATAAATACTGCGTCTCAAATCAGTAGGCGAGAGTCAGTAGTTCGAGTCGAGTCAGTAGTTCAAGTCGAGTCAAGAGTCGAGTCAGAGGCCGTCCGAAACAGAGTCGCGTTCAGACAATTACTGCAAGACATTGGAATAGTGATACTGGTCGAGACTACATTGTTCTCTCTACTAAACCTGATTGTTCATACTAACACTTCTACTTCTGTGTATATATTCCTGTTTGTAATATATCTGTGTTATTCCATACCTGTGTTGGTGTTCTACATTATTGGTTCTACCTTGGACTATCACCGTGGTACAAGGAACCGGACCATAACAACAAAAAAAAAACATTATTAAAGGAGTGAGAACAATCAAGAACAGGACAGAAGATAACGATTGACATTGCATTTAAACTGATGCCTCTTTTTTGATTTCAGGCTGAGATCAATGTGTAGTATTTGTTTTCCTCTACTAATTAGGATTCCAAACTCATTGCCCTCAAGAGGGAGGATTGGCGAATACTTACGTCTGCGTGAAACTAGTTGTGACTCGGCAGTAATTGTCCTTGATCTAAACATACACCGCAGATAGTCACCCCACGTCGCAGGAAGGTGGGTATATACGGACGCTGATAGGCTTAGTTCAGCTCTGGGAAAAATATCTTTGAATACTCGATAAGAAAACTATGTTGCGACAATCTTCTGTCACTGACACCTAATAAAATAATCTTTTAAAATGGAAATTTACAAGGCTCAGTTTAGACTGATACGGGGCCAGTACACTAGCTCTCTCCTTCTCGCATGCCTGTGATAATATAGTTACTTAATTGCAGAGTGGGTGGGTTCTTGTCACGTGACTTGATGTCCACAGATCCTGTCCTTGTGATGGGTATTTTAAGAACATGTAAAAATAACTCCACGTCAAAGTGTGGCCAAATAAGAACACTTAGCTGGTTTCTAAACTAAGAGCAGATGATCAGATTTCGAGCAGAAAATATTAGGAGTGGTAGAAAAAAAAAAAAAACGATAAAGAAAAAATATCAAACAGGCAAATCAAAAAGTAGAAAACAGAAATATATATTTAAAAAAATTGTAGCTATGTTAGAAGTCAGGGAGTGTCGAATGGGATACGATAAATGTCGTAATAATTATTTTTATTGAACTGCTAAAGAAAGTATGTATGATAAAATCCTAGGAATATCTATCATATCAAAGGTTTCATTTTCTTTGCGGGTATTAACAACAAAACTTATTCCATGTTCACATCTAAACACTATCTATGACTTCATTCTTTTATCGAATATTATTGTAATATCTCTGTATATATCTCTGAGATGATTACTTATATTATTCGGACTGTTATCCTCATCTTCATTGCCATATTCACAACGAATCGACCGTTGTACGCTCCGGCCTTGCTGTCGGATGTAGTTTATCGTCATACCCAGGACTATAGTAATATCATGGTTTCATACTTTACAATTAGAAGTGTACACGCCATAAGACGTGGAGAAGTTTTGGAATAAAGTACTGTAAAAACGAATATAATTTTGATACACTTTAACATATAACAATAATGTTGGTTGAGGATAAAGTGAAATCATAGATAATCTTTAGATATAAACATGAAAAAACCTTATTCCAAAACCTGTCCACATCTTATGGCGTGTACACTTCTAATGGCAATCTATGAATCCACTACATTCGTATAGTCCTGGGTATGACGATAAAGTACATCCGGCAGCAAGGTCTCAGATCTGGATCTTAGAGGTTTTGAGAAGCGTGGAGCCACCTTTAAATTGCCCTTGTTCCCAGGCCCATGATAGCACATGTTAGGGTCCCTTATATGAACAAATAGTGAACCCCAAACAAAACCTATACCCTATGAAAGTATAAAAATACATTTTCATAGTAAAAATAGCAACAATATATTTTATAGCAAAATGACCAACAATATCTATTATCTGTAGTTGAAGGTATACCACTGCGTTCAAAATATTTTAGATTTCGATATTAAATAACCCATAGAGGTGTTGATATGCCAATAAAAAAATCAACCAACCCACATGAAAAATGACTTTCCTGACATTCATTCATATAATATCTTACAATTTCTTAAATAGCATTGCATTCCAAAATATAACTTCAACAAATCTACAGAATAAAACACACATCACCGCCTCTAGGAATTATGTCTGCACAAACATGCATATGTACAAAAGCTGAGTTTCATCTACCATGGATTCTCGTGTGAAAGCAGAATAACATGTATTTTTACGAACATTATTTACATTATTCGGACTATTGTCCTCATCTTTGTCGCCATATTTATTACAACGTTTCGGCCGTTGTACGCTCCGGCCATCTTCAGGTGGTTCGAATTTCGAACTGAACCCTTTATTTCGCTCACTGTGGTAGACTGTTCTAGTTCCACGTGCCATGTTTAATGGATGTCAGTTATCAGTTATCTCCTGTTAATTTTCCCTCTGAAAGTTCTCCACTGCCTTAACCGGGTATTGAGCTCACACTCTTTGGGTCCTGTCACTGGATCTAACCAACGCCTTTATCCACTGTGCCATGTTTCTTTGAGGAAATATGTCGACAAAGATGAGGACAATAGTCCGAATTAAGTAAATAATGTACATAGTACCTCATCTCAGAAATATAGACATATGTTTATGACTTCAAAACTTCCGAGAAAATTAAATTTCGGCATTAATTTCTTTTTTAATCGGTATCACCCCAAGCAAGGCATGAAAGCCACTAAGACGCAAGGGGTTACAGGGTGTGGAAGAATTAGGAACAGAAACATTAATAATGAGCGGAAAGAGAAAAGACTGATCAGGAAGACACTAGTTAGCGATTGAAATTGAATTTAAATTTTTGCAGATTAAAGTTGGCTGTAAAGTATGGAGCCGGAAGAGAGTTCTACAAGCGAGAAGTGCGGGAAAAGAACTGTTAGCATAGGTCTTACGGTTACATCTAGCCAGCTCAGTTATAAATTGATGAGATCTCGTACTGCAATTAAATTCATAAACTCTCGGTACCATAGATCTTATCCGAACAATTACGATGAAGGTATTTGTAAAACAGGCACATTACAGCGGTGGGAAAGTGACTGAAACCGGGATGCCAGGTCAGAACCAATAACATTACAGATTCTTCTTTGGATGTTATCAAGAATCTCTAAATATAAAGCAGGAGTACTAGACCATATATGGCAATAATATTTGAAGTATGGACGAATAGAAGACTTATAAATATATAAGATAGTTTCTAGAGAGAAAATTGTCTAGCGCAACATCGGAAACGAACTTTTCTAGCAGCAGACCTAACAATGGATTCAATATAATATTTCTATTTCATGTCAGCAGAGAACGTTAGCCCGAGAAGCCACAATGAGTTACTTTGCTGGACGTTAGGATCAGCCATGCTGACTGAAGGCAGAAAGGGGTCTCCCAGGTGATTAATAGAAAGTTGTTGTTTTTTTTTGGGGTGGGGGAGATGAGTTAAAATTAACAAGTCATTCCTTGCCCCAGTTAACAGCAGATTTTAGTTCATTTTTTAGATCAGGTGCCAATTTGATCTTATCGAAGTGATCAGGCTTGCTATTAAGACAGGAATCAACTGTTGCGGCGAGAAAAACGATTATTGATTGTTGAAGACTGTTCAAATTTAAGCGCAGTTCTCACCAACTTACAGCCGAGCTGGCTAGATGCAGCCGTAAATTCTATGCTAACAGTGTCTTTCCTCGCGTTTCTCGGTGATGGGTAAGTGACTGCTGCCGTGTCGTCAGGTCAAGACCAATAATATTGCTGATTCTTCTTTGGATCTTATCAAGGAGCTCAAAGTAAATATTAGGTTGGTGCAAAAATAATGACGTAATAATGTCGTTTTTTGACGTTAAAAAATACGTCAAAAAACGACATTATTACGTCAGTATTTTTGCACCAACCTAATAGCAGCAGCACCGGACCATATATGGTAGCAATAGTCTAAGCAGGGACACATAGTAGACTTATAGATATTAAAATATACGTTCTGGAGAAGAAAATTGTCTCGTAAAAGGACCATAAGGAGTTTATATGCAGTAAAACAAAAGAACAAAATAAAACAAACTGCATTACTATGATTATTATTACATGTTAAACTATATTAAAATTATTATTATTATTATTATTATTATTATTAATAATAATAATAATAATCATTAGCTGTATACATGACGTAAGCGTTGGGGTAAAGCACTGTAAAAAACAAAAATACTTTTGATACACCCTAAGAGATAGATAGATAGGTAGATAGATAGATAGGTAGATAGATAGATAGATAGATAGACTGAGATAGATAGATAGACTGAGATAGATAGATAGACTGAGATAGATAGATAAACAATAAGAGATTTACATCACAAAACAAAATGATAACATTAAAATTACATAGATAGATAGATAGATAGATAGATAGATAGATAGATAGATAGATAGATAGACTAATCAAAGAAATTCGAGAGACAAATCAATAATAATAAGAATAATACTAATAATGAGGAAAACAATATTTTAAAAAAAATACGTTCCTTCCAAGTAAGGTGATAATGCCACTAAGATGCAAGCGGCTACTGGGAGTGAAAGCGAATGAAAATTGCCTTTAGAAGGAACCAAAAACCCAATCCTAAATAATGAAATAAATCTTAAGCATGAAACAAAAGATGAGCCTCTACTCCAGTTCAAAAAACCGGGGAAGAGTATGAACCGGATAATAGGCAATCTATCTACACCTCATGTGGAAAAATAAAAATAAATATTAAATAAATTGTCACAGTTTAGGCGGAGACGTTAGAAGAATAGACTTGAAGTAGACTTTAGAAGGAACCGGAAACCCTATTCTAAACAGGAAACAAGAGATAATACTCAACTCCTGTTCAAAAGACAGGGGTGGAGTGTGAACCGGACGACAGGTGAACTTATCTACCTCTACACAAATTATTGTATATTATTGGACCTTTAGACCAAATAGAAGCATGATGAGCAAAGGTGTTAACATCGAACGCCTGTTCCCAACGAGAAATAAAATGGACTTTTTTCTACTATCATATTTATATGGGAGGCCCCGCGGAGTAATAGCGGCTCGGATTGAGTAATCGGAGAACTGAGTTCGAATTTCAGACGGATCCATTACTTTCGTGCTAATACCCTTGGGAATGTTATGAATCCTCTTCTTCTCCACCCAGCTAAATGGGTCTAATAGCAAGACAGACTGGGTTCTATAACTGGTCTAGGAGAAGAAAAAAATCTGAATTCAAAACCGGACTGCCTATCTTCTACTGTGCCTGCTCTACACAAGGAATAAAAAATATGTATTTTATTTTTATTACTTGAAATGTTATAGGAGGAATCCGTGTTTATCTCGCGAGATAAAGGTAGCGTTCAAAATTCGGTCCTTTGGTAATGATACTAGAGTGACCAGGGCGGTGGTATATGGAGGCTGTGCGCTACCCAGACTAAATGTCCCCCAATCTAGTCTGTAACGACAAATTCAAAGGAATACAGCGCATGACATTTGGGGACGCCTTGGCTGCAGAAGTTGCCGGAAAGATGTCAGTGTTGACCGCCTTCAGGACTCCACTCCAGGTTTTCTGTCTGGATTTACTAGCCTTTTTCTATGTTTCGATATGACTGCAAGGAGTCGGAGTTTTAAGATAAGGGGTTTCCTTAGATAGACCGCCTTCCTAGGTTGTCGAGCTCCATCTACCCGAATCCTGGTTATGAGGCCCCAGTTGTTTCATTTGAAGCTGGACTTAGTTATCAGAGGCTAGTTCAGACGCATGCTACGGAAGTATTTTTAGACAGTGGGAGAGAGGCTGCCCCCACTATCAACCCCGGCTATGACAACCCTTGGAATCTATATACTGTACGTATATAAATATTATATACATTACGTGTTTTAGAAGCTCCCTCCCCAAAATAACTAAAATTATTTTAAATATATACAACGTTAAGTAAAGAAAAAACATTAGAAAGCAAGATCAATTACGAAATAGTACATCGTCGGCATCCGTCCGTCTCGAGAGACGATGGAGTAGCGCGGTCTGCTACGAGCCTGAGCGGGATATATGGAGAACTAGGACTGCCCGGACGCTTAGTTTCCCCTCTAGGCCTTCCTAGCAGAGTCCAAAGGAGAGGATAAACCAATCCAGTTTTGTACCAGCGCGGCTGCAGGAGTTGCCGGAAGGTAGCACTCCGTGTTTGAATTCAGAATTTTGTCCTTCTCCTAAATCAGTTGCCATCCAAGACTATAGAACCTAGTCTGTTCTGCTATTTACCCATGGAAGGAGAAGAAGAGGATTCACACCTTTCCCAAGGGTATTAGCACGTAAGTGAATATAATGGATTCGACTGGAATTCGAACTCGGCTCTCCGATTCCTCAATCCAAACCGCTATCCATTACTCCACCGTGCCTCCTTATAGCACATATTCACACGTTATTATAGTAGATACTCGTATTTAAAATAGATGCCCCATTTTTGTTTTAAACAGTTAGTGACCAAGAACCGTTACATTGATCCGCTTCGTGACAATTTGCACCCATGGAACCCAACAACCATAGACTAATCAAGCTGAATGATGCACCATGTCATTGCCCTTGTCTAAAATAAGAACTAGACAAGATATCCTTAGACATGGGAAATGGAACAAAAGCAATCTTCTACTGTAGATTAAATGAAGGGTTATATGCTTTATAAAGGCCACAGCACACAACGGCCGAAACGGTGTGATGACGTAAATAATGCAAATAATCCGCACAGTTTGTTAATAATTTTAATCCCGATATAAAACACCGTTAGAAATTGGAAAGAAATTTTAACAGACAGACCTAGTCGGTGTTATTTAACATTCCTATCTACTACTGCTCCTTTATGTCCCGTTTCCGTTGAGTCCAAGTACATACTCTCCTCTCCCAGGGATTGAACTCACAATTACTATGTCACTAGATTCACGAAATAATGTTTAATCCATTAGGCTATTGACCAAAACAGCCGCAAACAGCAAAGATGAAGATTAATATCTGCATGTGAATAGTGTAAATAAACAACAGAAAGAGACAGCTGAAATATATCTATCTCACTCACTCACTCACTCACTCACTCACTCACTCCATATATATATATATATATATATATATATATATATATATATATATATATATAAAGAAATATAGTCTTAAGGTGTGCTATATTTATGGAATAAAGTGCTCAATATCAGAGATAGAGCGTGTGTAAATATAAAAGTGAACATAGAAGTCAACACTTAGAGGCGACAGTCTGTTTCATGCTATATGCAATCGTATAAGCTTATATATATATATATATGATGGACTCTCCTATCGTGAACGATAAATGAGGGTCAGCATTGGATGGTGCCTTTTGTTCAATACTTATGGATGCTAACAGGGGCTATTGTGGAGAAAATCAGGAAAGGGAAGGACATATTTCAGTTGTGCTTTCTTAAGTGTGATACTAGCCCAGCTTTGCAGCGGGCAACAAAGCCACACTGACAGATGAAATTTGTTAAAGCAGGATTTTGATGGCGTTTCTGCTTCAGAGCTTGACGAAACTGATCACGGTGCTGCAGTCTACGTTCTTCAAAACGCTTTAACTTAATGAAACATGTCTTACGCCACTCCTTTCGGTTAGATGCTTGGGCTTCCCAAGTTTTCAGATCAAAGTTGAGACGTTTCAAGTTGTCTTTCAATTTGTGTTTGGAGCGTAAAAGTGGACGTCCAATTGAACACTTGGAGTTTGGTAGTTGTCCATACAGTACCTTTTTTGGAAGGCTACGCTCATCCATTCTCACGACGTGACCATCTCACCTAAGTTGTATTTTAGCTAGAATATATATATATATATATATATATATATATATATATATATATATATATATATATGTACGAGGATGAGTAAAAAAAAAATATCCACACTTTCGCCATAATATATCTTTCGATAAGAGTGCGGATAATATTTGACTTTCTGTCTTATTGCCGGTCATGTGACTCTTAACGGCCAATCGCCGAGGCTTGGCCTGTGCAGAGTCACAGTCTCCAGGTGAAAGTGACTCAGCTGATGTACTGTACTTGTGAGTAAAGGCATTTTTAATATCCACAAGTTTTCCTTTTCAGGATCGGCGAGAAGGTCTCTAGCATATTTCTATACTTTGTTAGCATGCTCGTTTTATACAAAATAAATTTCTTTACGTTCTTCGTTTTTCAGACTTCTCCTGAGATCTTTTCTTTTTTTATTATTATTATTGTTGTTGTTGTTGCTGTTCTAAATCACCAGATACATTTTGCTTTCGACGATCAGATGCTATCAAGGTCGCTCAACATAAATTTGGCATCCCAGATAGTGTTTTATGATTTCGATAGATTGAACAAATGTGTAACTCATGTTAATCGAAGTGATTGACTAGAAAGTCAAGTGTTATTTGTAAAATAGCTTGTCCCCTTAAATCATGTTCTTTTTATTGTCCTTTCTACTCAATAACGTTTTCTCAGTTTCCTACACTCTCAACAGCACCCTAGTATCTTAGCGACTTTATCGCCTTACCTAGGGGTTTAACGATAAAATAAAATAAACATTCCAAAACAAGTTATTATCAATATTTTTCAGGATATATAAGCTTAGAATCACTCGATGTATTTTCCATAGAAATATATCATGAAACATTTAAGTATAGCAATTGTTTACTTGATTGATTTTACAACTTGTTAACGAATACCACACAAGGTGACAGGAAAAATTGTCACTTAACTTTTGCACTGTTCGATTCGCGCTAGATATTTCTCTATTTAATGTTTTATATGAATTTCAATAAAAACAAGTGTGGAACAAGGCCAAATTTAGCTAGCGCTGAGTAAGAATCGCGCTCATAATTAATATATTATAACACATTCATTAATGTTACAATCACGTCTGACAGGTAATAAAACGTCTGAATCATTTCCGAAAAAAACACGGTATTCAGGTCAATAACAGTTCAATAGCCAATATCAGATTGAACATTAAATCATCAGATCCGGACCGTTTAGCACAAATGGCTGGAATAAAGAGCGTATAAAACCAACTAAATAAAAATAGCATTAAACTCCAGTATTAGCGCGTTAAACGGTTGAGCTGCTTTTACTTGTGACTTGTTGAAAAGTTATAGGCCCAGCAATTATCCATGTTGCCGTATGTTATAGCCACACCTTCAACAATTTCCAGCGTTATTAGGTGCTTTTGTAGTCCAATTATATTCTACTCTCGAATGTTTGCCGAATATGCTGTTTCTGTTTGATACTAAGCTTTGTCAGTAGTTATTTGAGCAGTTACACTTCAGGAGACTGGATCTTTGAGTTCATCATTCATTTTTCATAGCGACAGTCTCAGAGTTACGGTTTTCAATGGCTGCTTTCAAATCTCGTACCTCTCTCGTTAGAACGCGCAATCCGCGTAGACCTCGTAGGACACCGAGTTCACAACAGAACTACACCGGATTTTTCAGAGAGCCCACATCGCTATCGAATGTTACGCAGGGTCGAGGTTTAATGGGTTTAACGATAATACCGTGGAAAATTGCTCTTTCTTTTTTGGTGGCGCCGAATAATCACCATCACGAAGGAGAGGTAATGTTTGGGGTGATAACTTATGCTTAATATTATTTTGAAACTACTCCAGCCGAAGATAAGAAAATATACTATTACACTCCGAAAACAATGCTAATCAATATGGAAGAATACCAGTAGAGGCAGACTTGAATAACAAGGTTTACCTTGGGTGAGTGCCGAGGCGAATTTCGCCCCTTCATCAGCATTACAAGACAAAAATTCCACTTGAATCTGTATAATCATGGTATTTGTATTAGGTTGGTGCAAAAATAATGACGTAATAATGTCGTTTTTGACGTTAAAAAATACGTCAAAAAACGACATTATTACGTCATTATTTTTGCACCAACCTAATAATTGCAACTTGTGGGTAGAAGAATGATTAGCGAACATGCCTAGGTCAACGTTACCATTGAGCAGTGAGTTCGATCCTCACTGGTTGCCTCATAAGCATATACATGTCGACTTTATGATTAAATGTCAAAACTGCACACGACTGGTACTCCATTAAAAAAAATCAGCCAATATAACTGGCACATTACGGAATTAGTGAGAGAAAGCTATATATATATATATAGAGAGAGACATTTTCATGTTTACACATTTTTTTTTATAGATACAAATATTTTAGTAAATGCTCTGTTTATAATAAACACTATTAACAACATTTACCGGTCTGAATGTCCGAGAAATTGTCATAGAAAATATGCGCCGTCTGACAGGAATCGAACCTGTATCCTATACGGAACCGTCATATAGCCTGACGTGCTTTTACCGATTTCGCCACAGAGGAACGTTTCGGTTTATTATAAACAGAGCATTTACTTAAATATTTGCATCTACAAAAAAGAGTGTTTAATTTATAAAAATGTCTTAAAATAATTGTCTGATTTTGCCCATTTCATAATATATATATATATATATATATATATATATATATATATATATATATATATATATATATATATATGTGTGTGTGTGTGTCTGATTGAATAAATTATAGACATTATGTCTGCTAATTTTTAATAAAATCCGTTCATACTCACGAATAACCTTCCGTGTATTGATGTTAATGGATGACAGAAATGTGCTACAGCTGTTTAAATCTCCTTTATTTTCATTTCTCAAGTACTTTCTATCTTCTTCCAAGATCATCTTCAGGAGTGGAAGTAGTACAAAACTATATGTTGTTCATTTGTACAAGTATTGTTACAAAGTTATACGTTGTTATCCATTAACGTAATTTTTTCATTGCGCTTTTAAATACAAAATGGTTAACAATGTGCTAAGCGTTCATTAGAACGTGAAAAAATTATGGATTTTTTTCATGTTATAATGTCATGATCATGCGCGCATTAAATCGTCAAAAAACTGTTCCTTTACAGGCATTTCAGAACATTACTGCAGTATTCATAGTTGATTCTGTTCAGTGTCGGCTTTAATTTTTTAAATATAAATTGCTTCTAGTATATGTAATCTGAATATGTTGTTTTCATGGTGTAGGATAATTGTGTTGTCGATTAGTAATTTTTTGCATTGTGATTGTGGGCAGGAATGTTGTTGTAGATGTCTCGCAATGGACGAATGGTCAGACATACGTAGCGTAAGCCTTCTTTTTAGTGTATCTGTCGTATACCCAACATGTATATTTGATTTTTTGTCGGAGATACATTCTTCCAAGGGACATTTAAATTGTTATATAATGTTGGTTTTACATAATACATCAGTTAGTGGGGAGGAGTTATTGCGAATAATTAAATTAGTTGTATTGTATTTTTTATAATATATGATTAATTTAATTTTTTATTAGAATCCATTGAAGATATGTTAGTAAGAATAAGATTCTTTATGATTTTTTCATCCTGTTTGTAGTTAACATGCATCTGGTGACAATATAGTAGTTTGATATCTTTAGTGTCCTTTGGGAAGTACTATATTCTATTTGACGCGTGTTAAAGTATTTTTTTTTTATATATCGTCTTATTTTTTCATCTACAATGTGGGTTGGGAAGTCATTATTAATGTACTTAATGTAATCTTTTTGTAGAGGAATTAATTTGTTCTCGGTTAATTAAATTCTGTGTAACTGCTATTTTGTAGTAATCTGGACATCCACTCTTATAGTTGATAGTGCAAGTGTTTTTGCTGTTTGTTTTTTATACAGAGGGGTAGTAAATGTGTTGGTGGAGGATAGTTGCATTATCAACCAGTATTTTCCTATACTGTGAATATGAAGAGGAATGTTGGTGCAAATGTCTTATAATGGACGAATGTGTAGAGTAAGACATCTTGATAATGTAGTTGTCGTATATTCAACATATATATTTGTCTTTTCTGTCAGAGATATAGTCTCCCAAGGGACATTTGAATTGATATATAATGTTGGTTTTACGTTATACATTAGTTGGTGAGGAGGCGTTATTGCGAATAATTAAATTGGTTGTATTGTATTTTGTATAATATATGATTAATTCTATTTTTTATTGGGATCTGTGGGGGATATATTAGTATTAATGAGTTTTTTTTATGATTTTCTCATCCTGTTTATAGTTAGCATGCATCTGGTTACAATATAAAAATTTGATATATTTAGTATCCTTTGAGGAAGTAGCATGTTCTATTTGACGTGTGTTGAGGTTTTTGATAAATCGCCGTATTTGTTCATCTAAAATATGGTTTGGGAAGTCATTATTAATGAGAGTCTGCTTAATATATTTTTTTAGTTCATTGTACAAAATCTTTTTTGCGGAGGAATTAATTTGTGCTCGGTTAATTAAATTCTGTCTAAGTGCTATTTATAGTAATTAGGACATTCACTCTTATAGTTGACAGCACAAGAGTTTTTGCTGGTTGATTTTTATATATGGAGAGGTAGAAAATGTATTATTATTTGTGTCTATCAAAATGCCAAGGAAAGGGATTTTGTTTTCTTTGGTAAGTTCCATTATTTCTTCTATGTTTTTAACTAAAATAAGGATATCATCTTACATGTCTTAGGAAGATGGAGGATTTCCTGGTGGTACTAAATATAATTATTTTCTAGGTTGTCCATGTAGAAGTTACTGAAGGTTGGACCCAAACCTGAACCCAAGTGAAACGCCATCATGTTGCACATATACGCTATTTCTCTCACTGGGGTAGACTGTTCTAGTTCCACGTGCCATGTTTGATGGATGTCAGTTATTAGTTATCTCCTGTTAATTTCCCTCTGAAAGTTCTTCACTGCCTTAACCGGATATTGAACTCACACTCTTTGGGTCCTGTCACTGGATCTAACCAACGCCTTTATCCACTTTGCCATGTGTCCTTGAGCTAAATAAAGGGTTCAGTTCGAAATTCCAACTACCTGAAGAAGGCCGGAGCGTACAACGGCCGAAACGTTGTGATAAATATGGCGACAAAGATGAGGACAATAGTCCGAATAATATATATATATATATATATATATATATATATATATATAAAACTTATCATCCAACTTCCGATGAATAGAGCGTGCAGCAGAATCAGACCGGAAATAGGACAATAATAGTATAAGTTAGTTAAAGACACTGGAACAAGGAATGCGATTTTTATGCTCAGAAAGATATAAGAAAAAGCAATACAAATGCAGAAGGACGCCCAGGTTTTTTTATAGATTATGCAAAAGCGTTTGTTAAAGTACGTCAAAAAGATCTGTTGGAATTGCTTAGTAAGTTTGATATATTTGGGGAGGATATTAAAATAACGAAGAACATATACTGGCACCGAACCTTCTGCCTACGAATAAAAAATGAGTTCAGTAGATATACAAAAATAGAAAGTGGATGTAAGACAATGATGTATCTTCCCACCGGACTTATAGAGCGAGGCGATTGTGAGAGAATTAAAAGTCCTACCAGCATTCATTATTGGCGGTTATAATCTTAACAACATAACATATGCAGATGGCACATTGTTGAATTCCTAATTGGTATTATATTCTATATTATATTTTTAAAAAATAACGTGAATAGTAAAAAGAAATAATATAGAATAAAATATCCTTTCAAATATATATATATATATATATATATATATATATATATATATATATATATATACATATATTTCGAAATGCATTTTTAAGGATTGTCTTTACTTACTCTCCCCCCTCTCCCTGTCTGTCTCTGTCTGTCTCTCTTTCTCTCTCTCTCTCTCTATATATATATATATATATATATATATAAATAATACCAACTGGTAGGGATACTTTCAAGGAGGACATTAATCCAAAGAGCACACGCTCTCTCTCTCTCTCACTGTATATATATATATATATATATATATATATATATATATATATATATATATATATATATATATATATATATAGTAGTGATACAATATGGTAATCCGTATGGAATTTCCAGGAGGATATAGATCCAGGGAGAGCTCTATGTCAAAAAACATAGCAAAAATATTATTAATTAAAGAATATCAAACAATTAAAATCCCACAGGAAATAATTTTTATTTCATGAGAGCTCTAAAAAAGCAGCTCTCAATCTTCAAGACCTACAAAGAAATCAAGCAAATATATATATATATATATATATATATATATATATATATATATATATATATATATATATATACTCGACTCTCCTGTCAAATTCGACGTATGAGGATCAAGCAGATCAGTTCCTAGGAACCAACAGCCCGACACCAGCACAAGTGATTATAGCGGTGAAGGTTTTTTGCCGAACCATCCACACTTTTTGAAGGGCCGAATGCAGTGACCTGGTGCACTACGTGCCACAAAGTCCCCAAACGACCCTACGTAGATTTTGAATTCAGAGTTGTCCTCCTTCTAGACCAGTTGCTATCCAAGGTTATAGAACCCAGTCTGTCCTGCTATTTACCCATAGCTAATGGTGGGGGAGAAGAAGAGGATTCATACCTTTCCCAAGGGTATAAGCACGTAAATGAATGTAATGGATTCGACTGGAATTCGAACTCGGATCTCTCAATCTAAGCCGCTATCCATTACTCCACCGTTCCTCCCTTTAGAAAATTAGCATATATATATATATATATATATATATATATATATATATATATATATATATATATATATATATATATATATATATATATATATATATATATATATATATATATATATATATATATATATATATATATATATATATATATATATATATATATACAAATATACAAAGTAAAGTAAGTATGAAATATTTTGGCAAACTAGAATGAGTGTTGTAGCACATCAATTAAAGGCATTGTGTAATACCAATAATATATCATTGTACTAATAATTTTGAATTTCCTGTATACAAACAGAGCTTCGGCATTTCTTTTCCCAGCGAGTATTTACAATCACCTACTTGTAAAATCGAACATCCATTAAAAAAAAAAAGAAGAAAACAAGTGACAATATCCGAATTTAATTTCGTTGATTCGTCAGACGACTAACGATTTCTGCCCTATTGCGGTTTCAACCAGTTCTTAACTTCACGTGGGAGACATTTTCATTTGCTAACAGCTGTTGGGCAAAATGATGCGGCTTTTTTTCATAGCCTGTAAACATGTTAGCATTTTTGAACACGGTAAACATGTTTGGGTCGAAGCCTGGATTCAGGACCCCCATACTTTGGCTAGAGATATTATTTGTTCGCTTATAATCTACGATACCCATCAGCCTGCAACGTGGATCACCATGTAAGCATGCCTCGCGGTGTCTAGACCTTGGGCAAGTCTGTAACATACCATAGTAATGTGGGCTGCGCATTCTCTAAAAGTACAGTAATACCTGAGCGATATATATTAACAGCTGTTTTGTTTAGGTCGTTTGGTGATTAAGCATAAGTGAGAAGCGTGCTATAAACAATAGTATCCCGACGGTGAGCAGTAGTAATTGCGAAATTTCTGTCGCAGTCGTAATAGCTGCAGTTTTCCGAAGTACTGTAAAAAAAAATCATGACTGTAGTTATAGCGTTAAAAGACCCCTAAAAATATAACTAAATATTAAAGCCCTTCAAGTTTTTTTTTTATCATCCTGACTGAAGTATTTGTATCTGTTTATTGTACTTTTCCCCTTCAACAACAGAGTAAATTTCTTACAGAAGTGGTTAGAAGTAGGTGCTCGTTTTACTAGTGGCAGTACTGACGAAATACTTTTTCTTATTGGTGGTATAATTATGATTCGTTCAAAGTATTGTTTTAGGCTTTTAATGGTGTTACTATTTTTAGAAGTTGTAAAAATAGTTCTTCGTTTCTTCTGTTTTCCATCTTTTTCTTTTTAGCTTTTTTTAAAAATGTTTATGTTACAAAATTCTTTCATACAGAAATATGTTTCTGTCATGCCTGACAATTGAATTTTTATTGATTATGACCGTTTATCATTTACTTATAAGAATCATTTGTTTGAAGTACATACTTCTTTACGACATTAAAAGCCAGAATAAATATTGTAGATTAAATGATAAATTTTGTTGTTCGTTGATTTTTGTTTTGTTTTGTTTGTTTTTTGTTTTGTTTTGTTTTGTTTGTTTTTTGTTTTGTTTTGTTTGTTTTTTGTATTTTTTTTTGTTTTGATTTTTTTTTTTTTTGTCGAAGATAATTTTGCTATAAAAATCGTTGACTTTCTTTTACACTTGGTTTTCATTGTTCAATTCTGAGGATGAAATCAATGACCTCTTAAGTTTGAACCCTTTTCTCTGACGATAAAGCTATCCCGGCGTATTTTACTAATTAATTCCAATACACACATGATCTAATTTATAGTTCAATGACTGAAATATTAACAACCTTTACGTGCAGGGGGTGCTGAAAAGTCCACAGTTCGACCCAATTCTTAAAATTTGACCAAAATATAAATCATCAAAATTTGTTTTTTTTTCTTCTTTTAAACTCTTCACAGCTGGACCTTGAACCTTTCAGTACACATGTAATTTTTTTTTTTTTTTTTGGCCTTTGTAAAGCATTAAAAGTTTTCATATTTCATATAGCATTTGTTTATCGTTAGTATTACTGGGGAATTTATCCTTTGTCATAATGTAAACCTCTTAACTTAACACTGTCTTACACAGGTCACATTGTTTTGTTTTGTTTTTGTCTAAAATGGGACATCCATTTTTACCATCTGGAGATTTGTTAAACACTAGTGTTAGTTAAAGCTCACAATTTCTGATCGGTGTGGTTTGAGGACGTAAAAGTAAGTTAGTATGTTTTAAAAAACATGCACGGGACATGTTTAGTTTATATGACATGAGAAAAAGAACAGTCGTATTGTCCGGACCCGAAAATAGTTCGCCATAGCTATAGCAATAATATCAACTGATATATATATATATATATATATATATATATATATATATATATATATATATATATATATATATATATATATATATATATATAAACGAAAATTAATATAAACAAAAAATCAGATTTGTCTTCATTCGAACGTAAGGAGAAGTCGACCACTGAATGAACCGATATGAATTCCATCTGTTGCCACTGGTAAAGTCACCATTTAAAACGAAAACCTTCCATCACTGCTGCCACACTACACCGTTCTAAATGCGCACTAGCAAATATGCTCTCAACACGGGTAACAGCCTGGTCACTTTTACAACCAGAACGCTATCAACAGCAGAAGCAGTTCAATAAAGAAATAAAATTATTTATCCGCTGCTAATTCACTGACTCTTTATTCGTTTGCACAGTTTTATTATTATTATTATTAACCTCTTTCTTCCTTTCGTCCTCTTACAATCTTTTTGTTAGGCTTCCTCTCCTCTCTCACTTTCGTTCATTCTTTCTTTCCTTCTTACTCGCGAACTGTTACTTACCTTTCTATCTCTACCACGACCACATCACAATCTAGTTCCCTCATTCTTCCCTCCACCTGATATTCCTACACTCATGAATATTAATGAGAATGGAAACTATATAAACGCGCACGTAACCAGCAGTCAGTATTTTTTCTCAGGCAAGTAGGAACGCAGGAGCGTGCTCACTGTAAGCTGTAAATACTTTGTACGTTTTTTTTTATTACAAGGCCGAGAAAAAGTGATATTGCCGAGATATAGAGAAAGAGAAAAAAGAAAGAAAAAAAAAAACACACACTCACGCCTACTTAAAAAGAAAAGGACCATACGCAAAGCAGAAAGAGATTTACAACTGAAAACTTCAGAGACGTGATACACAGATATTTTTTTTAGATTCTAGTAATTTATGAAACAGCGTCGTTCCTGGAAAAAGTAGTTTCCTCTTTATTCTAAAACTTAACAGAGAAAAAAAAAAAAAAACAACAACAAACGGCAAGTATCTATTTCTTTACAATCATTATATATATATATATATTTAAAACATTGTATTTTATACATATGCACATGTTTATTTTCTTGGATAAAATATATTTTACAAATTTTACAAGTATGTTGATTGTGGTACAAGACTCGAAAAACTTACTTAAATTACTATATGCTCTCTGGACCGGCTCTGATTGAACCCGAATAACTAATGCAGAGCCTACATATGCCATATATTCACATATGTCCCGGCTGAGGAGTGGAATATCGTGTTTCAAGCCTTAAAGATTTCCTTCCAGAGGACGATGCCTAAATCTGTGATCAATAGATGTATATAGAATTGTAACTAGGTAGATATGAGCTGCATTTAACGTAGACCCGTAAAGAAGTAAAGGGTGGGAATCGAACTCACTTGTAATGGCTTGCGAGACGCTTCTTTTCTTGCGGGATGCTGCTCTGCGGCAGGCGCGCTATTCACGTGTTTTATGTGGGTGTGAGTTTCGTCGCATTTTCGGCGTTCATTTCGTATCCGATGTGTAGATGGGTGAAATTGAATTCGCCGTTTCGAGAAACGTCGATTTAATAATTGCATCCTATTTATTTCCTCTTTTTTTCTTGTTTAATTTGTATCCCTTTTTGTGTGTGTGTGTTTGTATGGGTAGGCTTGAATCTGACTTAATACGTCCTCATTAATTGCATAGAAAAAAATTCTATATAACCTATTAGTTTGTTGGGATACTTATATAATCTTTCGGGGCAGCTGGGATGATTGGCGGCACTCATCTCCTTTCTAGCACTAGAATTCTAAGCTGGTACATTGATTAGGGCGTCAAACTATCGGACACCCAATAAAAACGTGTGTTTCACATTTCCTTTTAAAATCAACTCTTGACTCAATGTGTGATTATTAAAATACGTATTGTTAATTAACCACTGATCGCATTTTAATGAGTGTTCCTTGCTCTAAATATCGAACCCGCACGCTTGGACATATGTGTAATGAGAAAGCTTGAATTTTTTCCTTTTAAATATTTTTTTTTCCGTTCCGAGTACATATTCTTACTCAAGGGAGGACCAGATCTTGGAAAAGAAAAGAAAAGAAAAAAACAAAAAAAAAACAACGTTTATATGATGAGATGAGTTTTGTGTAAGAAAACAAAGCAACTTCTCTCAACCTATGAAGGATGATTATAAGTTTCGTAGAAAAGTTATTCCGAGTAGCATATTGTTAAAAAAAGAAAGAAAAGAAAAGCAAACTATATAAGGATAAACATTTATTTAGTAAGCCGTCAGTAGTGTAACATATGTAGACAATCATTAAACGTGGGTGGGAGCAGTCAGACAGATTGTATATAAAATGGAAGCTTATAGAAAATATCTGAAAGGTAAGCATATCCACACTTAGCTACACATGCTCATACATACATATGTATGTAAATAACATCTATAAGTAATATGATATGACTGTATGCATGTATACACAGTACACACAACACAATATTTACGTTTTATCTGTAGGAGCATAGAGAGTCTGGTGTACGTAAACGCGTATATTTTTATCCACTGTGTATGTGGTGTGCGGGTATTAGCATAGTTGCGTTATGATGTAAATATTACACACACAGATAACCAAAAAAGAAATATTTATGTGTGTGTATACCCATAATTATTTATGTCTGTATATACATATATATATATATATTTCTTTTATGGTTATGTGTGTGTGTAATATATACATCATAACGCAACTATATATATATATGTGTGTGTATGTGTATGTATATATAGATGTATGTGTATGTATATATAGATGTATGTGTATGCATGTGTGTAGGCATGTATTTATATGAGTGTATGAATATATATATATATATATATATGAGTATGTATATATGTGTATGCATATATATGTATATATGAGTATGTATATATGTGTATGCATATATATGTATATATGAGTATGTATATATGTGTATATGTATATATATATATATATAGGTGTATGGATATGTGTGTTTGTACGTATGTGTGTATGTTTGTATATATATATATGTGTGTGTATGTATATATATGTGTATATGTATATATATATATATATAGGTGTATGGATATGTGTGTTTGTACGTATGTGTGTATGTTTGTATATATATATATGTGTGTGTATGTATATATATGTGTATATGTATATATATATATATATAGGTGTATGGATATGTGTGTTTGTACGTATGTGTGTATGTTTGTATATATATATATGTGTGTGTATGTATATATATGTGTGTGTATGTATATATATGTGTGTGTATGTATATATATGTCTGTATATGTGTGTATATATAACTGTATATGTATATATATGTGTATGTGTATATATATATATGTGTATGTGTATTTGTGTGTATATATATATATATGTGTATGTGTGTATATATATGTGTATGTGTGTATATATATATATATGTGTATGTGTGTATATATATATATATGTGTATGTGTGTATATATATGTGTGTGTATATATATATATATGTGTATGTGTGTATATATATGTGTATGTGTGTATATATATATATATGTGTATGTGTGTATATATATGTGTATGTGTGTATATATATATATATGTGTATGTGTGTATATATATGTGTATGTGTGTATATATATATATATGTGTATGTGTGTATATATATGTGTATGTGTGTATATATATATATATGTGTATGTGTGTATATATATGTGTATGTGTGTATATATATGTGTATGTGTGTATATATATGTGTATGTGTGTATATATATGTGTATGTGTGTATATATATATATATGTGTATGTGTGTATATATATATATATGTGTGTGTGTATATATATATATATGTGTATGTGTGTATATATATATATATATGTGTATGTGTGTATATATATATATATATGTGTATGTGTGTATATATATATATATATGTGTATGTGTGTATATATATATATATATGTGTATGTGTGTATATATATATATGTGTATATATATGTGTATGTATATTTATTTATGTATATGTGTTTGTATATATATATATATAATGTGTAAGTATATATAACTTTGTGTATATATATATAAATTTTTATGTGTATGTTTATATATAATATTTCTAATAATATACTTTCGTATAAAATTATCTAAATAGATATTTACATATGTATAGATGTAAATATATATCTATATAAATATATATATATATATAAATATTTATATGCATATATATAATTATTTATATGTACATATATATACATATATATACATATTTACATGTATACGTATGTTTATATATAAATAATTATATGTATATAGGTATTTACATAAATATTTATATGTATATATAAATGTTTATATATATATATATAAATATTGATTTATACATATTTAAGTGTATATGTATTTATATATATAATAATGTACATATATATAAATATTTATATGTGTATACCTGTCTATATTTGCATATAAAAATCTTGATATATATACATATTTATATATATAAATCTTGATACATATATGTATAAATATATATAAATATTTATATATATATATATATATATAATTTGATCCTTTTAAATAGACTGTACACTCTCGTAAAATTAATATTTAAATTTTGCATCTAACCGTTTTCAATCAGCACCTGACGATTGTATCGTCCATGAAACTCTGGGTTGTGCTGCCATTGTGGAAAAATATATACTTTTATTATTATTATTGTTATTTGTTGCAATAGTATATATAATAATTCATATATATATATATATATATATATATATATATATAAGATGTGTGTGTGTTAACCCGTATACGTGCGTGGGAGTTTCTATGTACGTGCGTGTAAAAGGAGATTACGCACTTAGTCGTATTCATGTATACCACATTTCATATTTCAACAAGTGAATGAAACATTGCAGTTTCTTCTCTCCATCCGTGTTTAGTATCTGCCTTGTATTCGCACGTAATGTGTCCATATGGTTCTGGTCATGATGTCTCTGCTGATTGCATGTCCCCTTGTCATCAAAATGCTGTCTTTCTCACTTGTGTGTGCAAAACAATTCTTAGCCACCATGTGTAGGAGGCGACATGTCGCAAAATTAATTCCGATATTGCTCGACGACGGCGACTGCGACCATAACACTTCTACGACTACTATCACCGATGCCTTAAACTGTGGAGACAAAAAAGAAATAGAAGAAGCAGCAGCAGTAGCGGGCAGGCAAAGGACAAAAATGAAATTTATTGATGCCATTTGCCAAAACACGGGTCTTGTTATTTGTTTTCACTGATTATTCCGTAGGATGTGTGTTTTGGTGTAATGGTTATCCGCTCGGAATGAAAAATCGAGAATCAGGTTTCAATTCCAGTCGGGTTCGTTACATTCAATTACGCACAAATAACCTTGGGGAAACAGTATCAATACATCTCTTTCTCTCCCCAAATATATGGGTTAAATAGCTGGACAGACTGAGCCATATGGCTTTGTTTGCAACCAGTCTAGAAAGAAAGAAAGGGCAACATACAACGGGAAAATGTCTGCTCAATCAGTTACGAATCAAAAGAGACATGATCACCCAAGCGTGTATCACGTACGGTACTTAAGTGACTAAATTAATCTGAAGAAATAAGTTGCCATAACGAGGAACATCAGAACAGCGGAAATAGAAGTAAATAATTAAGAAATTGAGTGTCAAATGATTAATAATAATAATAATAATAATAATAATAATAATAATAATAATAATAATAATAATAACAACAACGACAACAACATCATCATCATCATATTATCCATAAAAATGCAAGTATTATTTATGTATGAATAAACACTTCTGGCAAGAATAAGTGTAATATCTGTACACCATACCTAAGATCAAAATGTCACTTTAGATGATCATTGTAACATCTGTACGTGTTGTGAAAAGGATTGCCCTCACAATAATATATATATATATACATACGTATATGCGTGTATATATATATATATATATATATATATATATATATATGTATGTATATAACACGTGTGAGCAAGTTTATTTATATATATGTATATGAAAAATTATCCTACCCAACGCGTTTCATCCTCTGTGTGACTTTATCAAGGCAAATGTAAGGATTTTATTTTGTAATAAGTATTTTTATACAAGAGAAAAAGTGTTATTGATTTTTGAAAATTATTTTTACATATACGTATATGTGTACATATGCGTATGTATATTTATATATACGAATATGTGTACAAGTATGTATGTTTATATATACATATATGTGTACAAGTATATATATATGTGTGTGTGTGTGTGTGTGTATTTTACTTCGAGCAGTGTTTTACTACCAGCATCATTCATTGTCATTGTGTTCAATTATAAATATATATATATATACACACATATACATATATATATATATATATATATATATATATATATATATATATATATATAATATAGTTCGATTAATGTGAGTTTGTGAACCAGGGTTTCACGCTATCTGCGATCGTCTTACGGTGTATATATATATATATATATATATATATATATATATATATATATGTATGTATATACATATATATATATATATATATACCCAAGTATATGATTGGTGTTTATGGAATGAATTCCAATAACCAACAATTACTATTCTTAAAAGAGTGCTCAATACAAAGTAGAGCAGATATAATTATTTATTTTTAAAGAAAAAAAATTTATAACATAAATATGTTATAAAATCACTACAAAAATATTTTATTTTACATTCAACGTCATCACTTGATAAGACACCGAAGGTGTTGAAACAAAATGGCTATTTTTGTAGTGATTTTATAACATATTTATGTTATACATTTTTTTTCTTTAAAAATAAATAATTATATATATATATATATATATATATATATATATATATATATATATATATATATATATATATGAATACACTTATAAGTCTGGATGATATGATAGGCATGTTGAGCTTTTCTGGTATGTATACCAACGTCATTTTCTTAGCGTACTGTCTTCTCGCTCATCACCAGATAGATATTGAACTCATAACTCTTTGGGTCAAGTTCACTGCAATAGTGACAAAAATCTGGAGAGCTGGGTTAAACGGAGATAACTGAGACATCTGGAAGAGGCATGGCACTTGGAAATAGAACAATGTACCCAGGTGGACAAAAGAAAGTGCTCAGTTCGAAATTCCAATCACTTGAGGAAGGCCGGAGCGTACAACGACCGAAACGTTGTGAATAAGGCAATAAGGAAATAAAGATGAGGACAAAAGTGCGAACAATGTAAAATAATTACAATACCTCATGTTAGAAATAGAGATAGAGACTTGAAGGTCGGAGCGTACACGGTCGCAACGATTTGATAATACAAAGCAGAATAAATTTGTTCAAATTAAGACACATTAAAAATAACGATTATTAATATGGAAGAAAAGGAATAAAACTACTTTTAAAGAGGTTCAGATAATAATAACGAGGTGTGGTCATACCCATAATCAGAAGAGCACTAGGAATATTCTCAGTTACTTTTGTAAAGGGTTTAGAAAAGTTAGGAGAGAAAGGAGTAAATCAGATGCTGTAACATGCGGAAGGAATCTACTGGACATTTTTAGAAGGCTTACGGTTGAATAATGGATAGCAGCTCGGATTGAGGAATCGGAGAGTCGAGTTCGAATTCCAGTCGAATCCATTACATCCACTTACGTGCTAATACCTTTGGGAAAGATATGAATCCTCTTCTTCTTCCCCCGCCCAAGTTACGGGTAAATGGTAGGCAGACCGGGTTCTATAGCCTTGGATAACAACTGGTCTACCGCTGAAAGAAATGGCAACCTACTTCGGAAAAACATCTGCCTCGTCAGTCATGTATCGAAAGATACATGATCGCCTAAGCGTGTATCCCGCATGGCAGATAACTGACTGACTTTCTAACTTAATCCGTAGTAATAGCCACCGTCAACCTCTTATGACGGCTCGCCATACCAGAAATCTCAGCTGTGAAGGAAAGATGTTTGAAATTGTCCAGATTAAATAATACCACACCCTCGCTACAGTACCCATGAGAGCAGAGGTGTTGAAAGAACCGAAGGCAGCTGCTGTATGCCCTCTGAGAAAGAGAATGTAAATAGGTATTTTGAAAATTGCTATGTTATGAGTCTCGTTTTGTCAGAAGAATGTTAGAATTTGCTTTATGTCCAAGTTGCATAAGTTGCTGAAAATTTTTCAATTCTGTTATACCTGTTTTGGTACCTGTTGGTCACCGAATATAATGATTAAAGTCTCTGAACAACAAGTCAGGCGAGCCGAGTTCGAATTTCAGTGGAGATCTTTACATTCAATTTCGGGCAAATACCCTATGGGAAAGATATGTATCTATCTATTTTCCATTCGGGTATGGCTTTAACAGCAAAATATACGGATATGTGTTCATGGTGATTTTCTAAGCGCATCTTAGATGTGGTACAAGGTCGACAGTATGGGACACCTAGTGAGAATCACACTCACTACTCAGTTGTAATTGTTCTAGCGAGACAAGCTTGTTAATCATTAAACCACATGTGTTATATATGGCTATATGTGTGTATATATGTATATATGTATATATATATATATATATGTATATATATATATATATATATATTATTAAAACGTTATTTTTAGTGAATATTTGTATTTGAGTAAACGCTTCGTTTATTTATTAAACAGTATATTTATTTATTTTCGTCTATCGGCCTGAATATTCGAGAAATCTCTTTAGAGAAAAATATACGCTCTCTGTTTATATATATATATATATATATATATATATATATATCGTGTGTGTGTGTGTAATACGGGGATGTTTGATCATTAGGTTAGATTTTTGTAACTGGTCGAACCGAAAAATTTTCAGCATACCACATATATTGAGTTAGTGAAAGAGAGAAATAGAGAAAGAGAGAGAGAGAGAGAGATCAGCTACTTATTTGTCGATTTTTTTTAAAAACCGGTATCACTCCTAGCAAGTCAGTACAGATGCTAGCACGCAAGGGAGTAACAGAGTGTGAACGAATTAGGAACAGAAATATTAGTAATGAGTAGAAAAAGAGAAGAGCAATCGGCGGACAGTAGATAGCGATTGATATTGCATTTAAATTTTTGCATGTTACAGTTGGCTGGAAAGCATGAAGCTGGAAGGGAGTACAACAAGCGAGAAAATAAAGAAGTTACGGCTATATCTAGCTAGCTAAATTGTAAATTGATGCGATCTCGCCACCTCAGATTCATGCGCTCCAGGTATCATAGCAAAGAGTGATATTTACTTCTGCTACGTTTAAAAATGAGGCAAAGGCGAAAACGGGGAATAGAGGAAATGAACGGTCTCCTTCTGTCTTAACTTTAAACTTAGCTAGCCACAAACACTGACCCAATCATACAAACAATATTCCTTTCACCAAAGCAACACATTCTTATGTACCTTTCTTACTACACCCACCATAATACCTCACTGTCTCTATGAAAAACCTAACTAGTTCCCATATGTACAATTCATTGTCTGTGGGTGCGGAGAGGAATAAAACAATAATTTATTCTTCTCTCCCCACATATCATAGAAAAGAGCTCATCCGAGCAGTTACCATGAAAGTATTTATTTAAAAAAAAAAAGCACAGAGGCAATCTTATGGCGGTGAGCAAGTGTATGAGGCTGAGCCGCCAGATCAGGACCAATAATATAACTGATTATTCTTTGGATCCTATCGAGGAGCTCCAGGTTAAGCGCAGGGACAGCAATATTTTAAGCATTGACGAATGGTAGACTTATATATATGCAAGAGAGTTTCAGAAGAGAAGAATTCTCTCGCTCGACACAGTGAATCGACTTTCTTAGCAGCTGAACCAGTTTAGGAGAAGGAAAAATTTAAACTCAAACATATATGTATCCCCTGCTGGGACACACAATTGAACTGTAACTAAGGTCCGCTCAGCGTAGCTGCGTTATAAACCATAGTTTAGCTCTTTTGAAGAAATACAAGCGGTGTATGCGCGTCATGCACAGGGCCATTTGTAATTCTTCAATAACTATAAACATCAGAAAAGAGCAAACATGCTTAAGACGAGAAAAATGACTGATTTGTAGCACGCCTTCACGTCGATAGAACTCTGCTGATAAGTCCAAAGATGGCCGCCAACTGTATGAACAATAAAAATGTTTGATGCCATGCACAAGAACAAAATGGATAACTTATTTTGTAAGAAAATCGCCAAAGAATTTAGTACAGAAAAAGCGCATGAACTATTTTAGGAAACATTTTAAAATGTAACATTATTAGAAAGAGAAAGATTAAGATGTCGACTTTTAAAAATAAGTTCTCGTCGTTTTTATGCTTGATGTCATATTAAAAAATACTTTAACTGTTGATTGCATTTTACACTTCTATTTGACCTTCTGTATACCCACTTTTCTTTTGTGATTATTTTGCAACCTCGCTGCAAAAACACAGGGTGTCCATAAAGTCTCTTTACAATTTAATTGAAAAAGCAAATGAACAAATATGTGGAAAATGCTACAAAATGAAGAGTAGATATTGAAGTTTTCTTAATTTAACACACCTTTATATGGGTGCCATTAGTTGCACGAAATACATCAAGACAGTACTCAATTTCTTTCCATGTCCGCTGTAGCATAGCCTCATCAATGGTGGCAATGGCATCAGTAATCTTTTGCTTTAGATCAATGATATCCTGTATCTTTGTTCGATACACGATATCTTTGACATAACCCCATAAAAAGAAGTCCAGGAGAGTGATATCTAGCGAACGAGGTGGCTAGAGAATTGGGCCATCCTTCCAAACTCACCGGTCTGGAAATGTTAGGGGTTCATTTAACAGTACTTCTTTCATCAAAAGGACACCTGTAATGCACAAATGCAATGTGATTAAAAATTTGATAATTACTAATAAATCTGATTAAGATATGTCATCAATTACTTTTTTAATATATTTTTCTTAAATTGTAAAGAGACTTTATGGACACCTTGCACATTGTAAAATGCCCTTTCTGAAAAATCTGCCCCGCACCTCAAATATCTTCCGGTTCCCCTACATGGGAGTCAGTAAAAGGGAAGGAAAGAATTCATGTTCTTGATAAGTGTTCTCTTTGTTAAAGAATCAAGTTACGCAATATTGTACCCAAATGTTTCAACTAATATGCACCACATAATCTCTCTCCTTCTCCTTAAGAGCCAGCTACTTTAGGCAATCATGGCCCTTTATAGATTCCGTTTTGTTAATATCTGCATACTGCCAAAATTGTTTATAAAGCGTTCTCCCGTTGTCTTCTCCACAGTTTTAAATTCAAAGTTACTACCAACCCAGTTTATAGAGCCCATTCTACCCTAATATTTAACCCATATGAGGGGAAGAAGAAATTGAGTCATATCTTTCCCAAGGTACTCTCCAGAAGTACAAAAATATATAAAGAATGCAGGAGTGTTAGTCAGTCAGTCATGTGCCATACGGGTTACACGCTTAGGTAATCATGTATCTTTTCGATACATAACTGACGAGGCAGATTTTTCTCCCGCAGTATGTTGTGGTAGACCAGTTGCCATCCAAGGCTATATGTCTTGTTATTTACCAATCTGTCCTGGTATTTATCAATAGCTGGGGGAGAAGAAGAGGATTCATACCTTTCCCAAGGGTATTAGCACGTAAGTGAATGTGATGGATTCGACTGGAACTCGAACTCAGCTCTCCGATTCCTCAACCCGAGCCGCTATCCATTACTCCACTGTGCCTGCCTGATACAGTGACTGTCCCCATAATATATGGAGCACCGGGAACATTCTCTTTTTGTAAATATTAGGTTGGTGCAAAAATAATGACGTAATAATGTCGTTTTTTGACGTTATACGTCAAAAAACGACATGGTTACGTCATTATTTTTGCACCAACCTAATAGTCCAGGAGAATTAGGGCAGAGGGGTAAACGGAATGAATTCAGCTGAAGTTGAAATGAAAACACTGTAATTTTTAGGAGACTTATTTTAACTTGACCCCCCCCCCCACCCCGTCTTCATTCCCCAACCATAAAAAGGTGATGACTGCTGGAATTGAATGAGATCGACAAAAATGCCCAAGAAGATGCTGCCGATATGAGAAGTAAACCTCAAAATACATGAAGTGATAATAATAAAATTCTGGGGATTTCAAATTCAACTAGATCAAGGGCTTACGACCACATCACATTGAAACACCGGTATCCATACGATCACCGGAGTTGTACAACGTTGAATCAGCTCAGTATCTAGATGGGTGACCGCTTAGGAATACTAGGTGCTGTAAGCTTCGATGTGCGGGTGGTGTAATGGATAATGGCTCGAAATTGTTAATCGGAGAGCCGAGTTCTAATTTCAGTTGGGTTCGTTATATTCACTTAAGGTAAAAGTTGGAATTTACCTCTTCTCTTAGTAAGATTTGTATCACTGTGCAAGCGGGCCATGGGTTGAAGACAAAAGAAAAGGAGAGAGCAAAAAAAAAAAAAAAAAAAAAAAAAAAAAGTAAGAATAGTAGGAAAAGGAATTGATAAAAATGAAAACTGTGAAATAAGAAATTTCAGGTACTTCCTGTAATCGTCGGCGTACTAGGAACTGTGCACAAAACACTAGAATCGAGAATGGATGAATTAGAAATTCACCCGGCCCCTAACCTTAACAGATCTACAAAGATGCTGCGAAAAGTGTGGAAGAGTTGAGATGATCACCATAAACATGATGTAAGCATAGAAAATAATAATAATGATAATAATAATAATAATAATGATCTTTGAAGATATTCAAAAAGCTGTCAAAATACAAGGACCTTGAAATAGAGGTCTCGAAAATGTGGCATATGGGAACATCAACAATCCCTGTTGTAGTTGGAGCCCTAGGACTGGTTGGAAAAGATTGCAGTAGACTAATTGCAGGGATTCCTGGAAGCCCATGCCTCAAGGAGATACAAAAAATTGTTCTGACAAGTACAGCCCACACTTTACGAAGGGCTCTATCTATGTAATTTTTTTTTTTTTTTTTTTTTGTCAGTGAAAAGTGTCATGATGCCATTTCTAACCTTAGGTCCCTGGGTGGGACCCGGAAAGAAATGTGTAAACGCCAGAAAGCAAAGAAAAAAAAAAAAAATAATAATGATAATAGCAATATTAGGTTGGTGCAAAAATAATGTCGTTTTCTCACATAGTAACATATGTGAGAAAGCGACAATATTTTTGCACCAACCTAATGATAATGATAATAATAATAATAATGATGATAATGATGATGATAATAATGATAATAATAATAATATTGACAAGCCAAATCCTCGTCTTACGAACATTTCACTTTTATTTATGATAACTGGATTTTTGGCGATTGCATTACTCGGTTTCCGTTGTTCACTTCTGTACATCTTATCGCGGTCATCATTGTTTTTCGGCCTTTTGACTCGGAAAGGTTCAAATAATTTTAAGTAAAAGCTGCCCCTCTTTCGGGAGGAGGCTGGGTTTATTGCTCGTCACTTGAGAGGTCCCCAAAAGGAGTAGTACCGAGCAGGCTTGGGCAATT
>OZ010598.1:42448598-42451098 GCA_963932145.1 Acanthosepion lycidas | reverse complement strand
TGTAGTATATCGTCTTACCCAGGACGCGGATGTAGTTTATCATGCCCAGAACAGCCTGAATGATAGATGTTAGGACATCTGGCAAGATGTCAAACCAACATAGTTATTTTTCTTTAGTAGCAGCAATAGTAGTAATAGTAGTCGTAGTAGTGTATATATATATATATATATATATATATATATATATATATATATATATAGCGAGGTTTACCCTTTACAAGGCCTTGTGGCCTCTCGATCATGAGGGTTACGTTTGGGAGGGGGTAATTTTTGTGCATAGGTGATAGGTGTGGAAGCTAACGGTTAACCCTGGCCTTGAACCAGTTAAAATTGTAGCGATCGGGGAAACATCCAGTTGGGAGTCGGTTCCACAGGACAGTCGTTCGCGGGAAGAGTCTTATATATATATATATATATATATATATATATATATATATATATATATATATATATATATATATAAAAGTGAACATAGAAGTCAACACTTAGAGGCGACAGTCTGTTTCATGGTGTATGCAATTGTCAGGCCGCATATGCTGTTATTTTTCTCGGCTATTTATATATATACGGGTTAATGGTCCATTGTGGGTATTCTATTATGGCGGTTATTTTACCGGAAGTCGTTTGTTTATTTATTTGGGTCAAATTATATTGCTTGTTTTTATTTTTTATTTTTTTGTTTCTTATTTATTTATTTATTTATTTATTACCGTAGTAAAAATTTGTTTATATCACTTATTTAACAGTTTTGTTTTGGTTTGAGAATTTAATTAAAGCTATTTGTTCAATTTTGGGGTTGATTGTTGTAGTTCATGCTAACTATTATTTTGACGGGAACAGTTTTTAATTGATTACCTTTATTTGGGATTGGTTTGTTTACTTACTTGGGTGAATTTAGGTCAATTTATTTTACTTGTATATTTTCTCTTTTTCGGTTTTCTATATTTCTTTATATATATATATATAGATACGGGTATGAGAAAAATATACCTACATGCATATAAATTTCTTTCTTTCTGAGGTATTATAAATACAGTGCTCAATGTGATGTGACAGAGCTATACGTATATATTAGTGAATATGCATATCCAACTTCGATAGTACGACTCGGAGTTTCATGCAGTTCTTCCAATCTGCAGGTGTGGAATACGTTCAAACCGTTACAGAGTTTGCGTTCTTTGGATCCAAAGTAATGATGATGCTAAATATCCGTTTGGATCCACCGATAGCAGCTGGAAATCCACAAAATGACACTGATCAATATCAATTACAAACACTGCACAACACTTTCAAAGTATGTCTGGCGATTAAAAAAACAACTATAAGAACCTAGCCATTAGCTGGAAGATAATCGCGAAACCAATGCCATACAACGGAAAGAGAGACAGATGTAACTTCTGTTTGTTGGAGGAGCTTATTATGTTAAAACACCTAAATAACATTTATTTGCTGAACACGAGGTTCGAATTGATCGATACATGAATCCATTAATCCGAGCACCTGCTTAAAGACATTGACCCCGATTAAAAGAGATTAGAAAATAGACTTTACGAATATTAATATAATATGCAACAAGGATTAATATTCTTAGAACCCATCTTTAATAACATTTCTTATATATCTATAAACACACATATAATTCACTCGATTAATTTATAAGGTGTGTATATATAAGGAAATAATAATGGATAGCGGCTCGGATTGAGGAATCGGAGAGCCAAGTTCGAATTCCAGTCGAATCCACAAAATTCACTTACGTGCTAATGCCCTTGGGAAAGATAAGAATCGTCTTCTTTTCCCCCAGCTATGGGTAAATAGCAGGACAGACCAGCTTCTATAGCCTTGGATGGCAACTGGTCTACTGCAGAAAGAAATAGCAAACTACTTCGGGGGAAAAAAAACTGCCTCGTCAGTCATGTATCGAAAGATACATAATCGCCTAAGCGTGTATCACGCATGGCACATGACTGACAATATAAAATTAAGAAAAAAAAAAAAAAAAAGGATGCACGCTGGAGTAATGGGTAGCGGCTCGGATTGGGGAGTTGAAATTCCAGCTGAATCCATTACGTTCACTTACGTTCTAATACCCTTGGAATCCTCTTCTTCTCCCCCCCCCAGCTATGGGTAAATAGGAGGACAGACCGGGTTCTATAGATAGACTTGGATGGAAACTGGTCTACTGCAGAAGGAAATGGCAACTTACTGCAAGAAAATAATCTGCCTCGTCAGTCATGTATCGAAAGATACATGATCGCCTAAGCGTGTATCACGTATGGCGCATAACTGACTGACTGATATATAATTTCACTTTTATAAGTATAAGGCTTGGTCCCAAATGCATTAGATATATATTGCAACCTATTACTTTTACTGTTACCTTTCACCTCGAGTCAAATCCTTTCCTTTCCTATGAGTGATGTTCTTTAGTGTCTTTCTGAATAAACTGATTGGAAACGCAGCATTTAGATTGGTTTGGAATTAAATTATATCCTTTTTA
>OZ010598.1:42438598-42446098 GCA_963932145.1 Acanthosepion lycidas | reverse complement strand
ACCTTAGTTACAGTTTCCGGAAAATAGCGTGTTATCTAGCGTGATCAACAATTTGAACAAGGCCAGTATGCTCAAGCCCTCGGCAACGATGACTTGTGGCTTGGTGCTAGCACAGCTGTCGACGGCACCCAAGGGATCCGTCTACCCAATTTCACTCACAAGGCTTTGGTCAACCCGTGGTATGGTTTTTAGGCACTTTCCAAATGTACCGCACCCTGGGATCGACCCCCTCCAGTCCGTTAACATGAGAAAGTCTCCTTCGAGTTCGGGTCTCATGGTCAGAATGCCAACGTTCTAACCACTCGGCCACGTGCCCATGAAACACGTGTGGGCGTCCGTATATTCACCCGAGTTGCCATAACTGCCAAAGGAAGTAATGTACTTTTATGGAGAGTCACATGACTTTTCTGGCTATTCATTAAAGTTAAAGTCATGTTGCCGCTAGATAATTGTGTATAGATCTATTTAGAAATAGGTAATAGAAAATTGGCTAGAACCCCAAGCCAACGAGGCAGAAGATTCTTAGTTGAAAATATCCGTACAGGAAGACTAATCACACTAAAAGATCTAATTTATCTACCTCAGATAGATAAAGTACATCTCTTGACCGATGAACAATTCCCACGTGATAATGGTAAGCTAATAATGATAAGCTAGTAATCAGTAATAAAATTTCAGATCGTGGAATTACTAAATACTAAACACTTCAAACACCTCCGTGTATGGATAAGTTTTAACCCATTTTGTATTAAGAGATAAAGATAGTGAACATAGATTAAACTGCGCTAGGTTTAGTTTCGCCCAATACCGCAAGTTGCTACGAAACTAAAACATTAACTCGAGTCCTGTTCGTAAATAACCTCGTCAGATTGAGGTTCTCATATGGATGTCACACCGCACGTCTAACTCATTCAGAAATTTGTAAAGTGTTAGTTATGTACAATTGTTTTCTAAAAACCAATGATTAAAAATACCTTCAATTGAATCCTATTGGTCTTCATAAGATTTCTTAGACTGGTGTTACAGAATTACAAGAACTGTACCAAATAACAGAAACCTCACCACTTGAAGACTTCCAACAGCAGCAACAGCTAAAATGGATAGCACATTCAAATCGAAAAGAAATCAATGTCATAAACCGTTGAAAAGTGTTGACGACATAAAAATGTTGACTTTCCACACTACTTTAAACAAAAGGTTATAAAGGAAACTGTCATGAGTACAAGAAAGAACGGTAGAAGTTAGTGGACTTCAGAAGTCTATTTTCCTAAAAAAAAAATTACTGCTTTTGTTTGGCTTTTGTTTTTTGTCATTCGAGGAGAAAGGACAATAAAAGGATAGACTCAAGATTGTAGACCACACTAGATTTTTATAGATTCTAGATCACAATAGATTATTGAAGATTGTAGGCCACACTAGATTTTTGAAGATTGTAGACCACAGTAGATTTTTGAAGACTATAGGCCACACTAGATTTTTGAAGATTATAGGCCACAGTAGATTTTTTGATAATTGTAGCCCACAATATATTTTTGAAGAATGTAGGCCACAGTAGATTTTTTGAAGAATGTAGGCCACAGTAGATTTTTTGAAGATTTTAGGCCACAGTAGATTTTTTGAAGATTCTGGGCCACAGTAGATTTTTTGAAGATTGTAGACCATACCAGATTTTTTGAAGATTGTATGCCACATTAGATTTTTAAACGATTGTAGGCCACACTAGTTTTTCGAAGATTCTAGGCCACAGAGGATTTTTGAAGATTGTAGGCCATTCAAGATTTTTTTAAGATTGCAGGCCACACTAGATTTTTTTAAGATTGCAGGCCACACTAGATTTTTTTAAGATTGCAGGCCACACTAGATTTTTTTAAGATTGCAGGCCACACTAGATTTTTTTAAGATTGCAGGCCACACTAGATTTTTTAAGATTGTAGGCCACACTAGGTTTTCGAAGATTCTGGGCCACAGTAGATTTTTGAAGATTCTAGACCACAATAGATTTTTTGAAGATTCTAGGCCACAGTAGATTTTATGAAGAGTGTAGGTCACACTAGATTTTTGAAGATTGTAGGCCACAGTAGATTTTTGAAGATTATAGGCCACAATAGATTTTTGAAGATTATAGGCCACAGTAGATTTTTGAGAATTGTAGGCCACACTAGATTTCTGAAGATTGTAAGCTACACTAGATTTTTGAAGATTGTTGGCCACATCAGAGTTTTGAAGATTATAGGCCACAGTAGAGTTTTGAATACTGTAGGCCACAGTAGATTTTTTCGAAGATTGTAGGTCACAGTAGATTTTTTGTAGATTCTAGGCTACACTAGATTTTTTGAATATTGTAGGCTACACTAGATTTTTTGAATATTGTAGGCTACACTAGATTTTTTGAATATTGTAGGCCACACTAGATTTTTTGAATATTGTAGGCTACACTAGATTTTTTGAATATTGTAGGCCACACTAGATTTTTTGAATATTGTAGGCCACACTAGATTTTTTGAATATTGTAGGCCACACTAGATTTTTTGAATATTGTAGGTCACACTAGATTTTTTGAATATTGTAGGTCACACTAGATTTTTTGAATATTGTAGGCCACACTAGATTTTTTGAATATTGTAGGTCACACTAGATTTTTTGAATATTGTAGGCCACATTAGATTTTTGAAGATTATAGGTCACACTAGATTTTTGAAGATTTTAGGTCACACTAGATTTTTGAAGATTGTAGATAACAGAATATTTTTGAAGATTAGAAAAAAAAGTTATAAATTTCAACCGGCAACAAAGCCGAATGTTTCCTTCTAAGGAAAAGACTAATATTACCTTACCTGTACTATAAGAGAATCAAATAAAGTGTATGTATTTCGACAGAAGCTCAGTGAAGAATGAAAGAAAAGAAATGATGAACGACGCCTTTCATAGAGTGTGACAAATTGATTTAACGAGCGAACTCCTGATTGATCGATCGCTATTTAATAGCTTCCGTTTAATAACACCATTTAAACACGTTCAACAGTTTTACATAATCGCTGATAAAAAAAACAAAAACGAACAGCTGAATATAATGAGATTCTATCATTAAGACTTACATTTTTTTGTTTTAACTTTTACATTTTTTGAATTTGGAGACACACACTTGTATATCTTATTGACCGACGGAGGCTAGGGCATTGTTGTTTAGTTCACCTTGTCGTTTGGTGTCAAGTATACGCTGAATGCTTCCTTGTGAAGATGGGTAAGTCATCCTTAGAACACATGTTTGCTGTATCTATGTCTAATTTTTGACTATCGTGCTACCCTGACAGATATCTACGTTCCTTTTATCTAGTAATATATTTGTTCTGTGTCTAAATCAGCAACTGGGCCCTTGTCTACCATTTTGAATTAAGTCAGCAACTGGGCCCGTGTCTACCATTTTGAATTAAGTCAGCAACTGGGCCCGTGTCTACCTTTTTGAATTTAGTCAGCAACTGGGCCCGTGTCTACCTTTTTGAATTTAGTCAGCAACTGGGCCCGTGTCTACCTTTTTGAATTTAGTCAGCAACTGGGCCCGTGTCTACCTTTTTGAATTTAGTCAGCAACTGGGCCCGTGTCTACCTTTTTGAATTTAGTCAGCAACTGGGCCCGTGTCTACCTTTTTGAATTTAGTCAGCAACTGGGCCCGTGTCTACCTTTTTGAATTTAGTCAGCAACTGGGCCCGTGTCTACCTTTTTGAATTTAGTCAGCAACTGGGCCCGTGTCTACCTTTTTGAATTTAGTCAGCAACTGGGCCCGTGTCTACCTTTTTGAATTTAGTCAGCAACTGGGCCCGTGTCTACCTTTTTGAATTTAGTCAGCAACTGGGCCCGTGTCTACCTTTTTGAATTTAGTCAGCAACTGGGGCCGTGTCTACCTTTTTGAATTTAGTCAGCAACTGGGCCCGTGTTTACCTTTTTGAATTTAGTCAGCAACTGGGCCTTTGTCTACCGTTTTGAATTTAATCAACAACTGGGCCCGTGTCTACCTTTTTGAAATTAGTTCGCAAAATAAGCCAAAATAATTTTGAGTGGTTGGCATACTACTTTCGATCGACCACTCACAGTGAGTTCGATCCCTTCGATCTGAGGTGAATCAGTTTTTGTAGCTGTATGACAGAATATGAACTTAATCAATATCTAAACAGACTGAGATCGTATCTAATCGGTCGTGATCAATAAATCGAATGCATAACGAAGCTATTAATCATTTGTAGCTGTTACGTTTCGAATCCTAAATATAGTTTTTCTGAAAACACTTTACTTCTCATTTAACGTTTCAGCCTATGCATTCTCCATCCCATTTAAGTGTACAAACCGGAAGGAATGAGAAGGTTTGCTTTTAAATAAGAACAAGTTTACTTTGATAAAATTCTTCAAAACGTTGATAAAGAATTTTTTTTCTCTTTGTCTTTTATTGATATTGTTCTATAGATATATTTTATTCATATCTGAATTTCTAAATGCACACACTTATCTATGTGAAACGCGTGTTTCACAATACGCGCCTGTCAATATCCGACAGTACTATTAATATTAGTACCTGTAATATACGCCTGACCCAAGATTTCGTGAGAGACCAACACATTTTAGATAATCCAGATTGTGCGTACAAATACACAGATTCGTGGTTTTCCATTTTGGGCAACGCACAGTCAGCAAAGCATCTGGGCAGTTTAGAGGCAGTATACATTAAATTACACCAAACGTCTTTTTGCCGACATAAAGAGAAATTCATTATCTGTCTATATTTCTGAAAGGAAGTATTATGTACACTATGTACATTGTTCGGACTATCGTCCTCATCTTTGTCGCCATATTTATTACAACGTTTTGGCCGTTGTATGCTACGGCCTTCTTCAGGTTGTTGGAATTTCGAATTGAACCCTTTATTTCGCTCACTGGGGTAGACTATTCTAGTTCCACGTGGCATGTTTTTAATGTATGTCAGTTTTCAGTTAACTCCTGTTAATTCCCCCCCCACTCCAGAATATTGAATTCACACTCTTTGTGTCCTGTCACTGGATCTAACTAACGCCTTTATCCGCTGTGCCAAAGAGTTAAAGAGTGTGAGTTCAATACCCGGTTAAGGCAGTGGAGAACTTGGAGAGTGGAATCAACAGGAGATAACATTATTCTAGTCGCGAACGATTCTTCTGATCAGGTGTTGTTCGAAAAAAAAAATTACCTTTTGAAAGGAAAATATGTGGTTTGTCTGCTTAATAATAATAATAATATATATATATATATATATATATATATATATATATATATATATATATATATATATAATTATATATATACCTTTATGTAAATTAACTGAAGCAAAACGAATAATTCCGTTATTTAATTTTTTCGTATCTTGCCAATGACACATGACCCAGTACACATGTTAGAACCTCGTATGTTCATTCCAAGAAGTCGTTCCTTGCAGATTGATTCTCGATTGGATTTAAATCAGGAGAGTTTTCGAGCCAGTCGGTAGTACTTTGATTTCTTCACTGGTAAGGCTTGACATTGTGTTTGTGCAGCGTTACAATTTTCGTACGCTTCCTTGGAGTAACGTCATCGCAGATAATGGTCGTAGGACAACTAATCAACAGTCGAGAAAATAGTGCCTGCCGTGATGAAAATCTGATGCTCTCGCAGATGACGCAAACAGATTTATTCATACACTCCGAAAATAGATTCACATTACTGTATACCACTGCAAATGATCTAATCTGAATAAAAAAAATAGAAATCAATTACACCCTGTTACTCCAGTGATTCTAAAACTTACCGTATGTCGAAAGAAAGGAAATTAAAGCGGTTTTACATATATATATATATATATATATAGTCATACACAGACAGGCTGTTTCACTGATCCATGCGTTAATAGCAGTAGCAGCCACTGTTTTTAAAATTACCCTTTAAGAGAGCTCAACCGGATTTCCCGGGGGGGCATACCATCCACAGACTCTTTCGCTGTTCAGTTTGGCTAGACCTCCAATTGCTTCAAGCCGGGATCGAAACCCAACCGATTTGGCATCAGTCAGAGATCCTACCCATAGGCTATCGTCGCACGGCACAGAGAAAGGGAAAATTTAACGTTTTCTTACACGAAATACCTCAGTGGCTTGGAGAGCTCAATTCAGTTGAAGAGCAATGCGTTAATAGCAGTAGCAACCACTGTTTTTTAAAATTACCCTTTTATCAAGAGAGCTCAACAGGATTTTCCGGAGGCATATATATTGCCATTCACAGACAGACTGTTAGAACCTCGTATGTCCATTCCAAGAAGCTCGGATCGATGTATTTGTTCCTGTGTATAGAATGTCCGCAAATCCTGTGCGAATGAAGGCCTAGAACGAATTTAAATTATATATCTTACCAAATTCTGTTCGGGTCAAGCTGTTGAAATTTAGAAAAGCAACCAATTATGTCCGAACTTTGTTTATCAAAAGGTATCGATCTTTTTTGTTCTTTCTCCTATTCTTGAAGGTTTATTTATGAGTGCGTGGGTGGTTATTTGCTAAAACAAGTATTACAATGAACAGTCAGTCATAAACACTCTGAAATGTTTCTCGAATAAGTGTTCTAAATCTAAATAGTGAACAAACAAAAAACTGCTGATTTGATCCCACTGCCATGTTTATATATATATATATATATATATATATATATATATATATATATATATATATATATATATATATAGAGAGAGAGAGAGAGACGTTATGAAAAGAATTTACATAAAATAGACAACACTTGTCTATATTATTTAATGAAACATGTATGAATGAAAAAATGCTACCTAAATACACACAATATATATATATATATATATATATATTGTGTGTATTTAGGCAGCATTTTTTCATCCTTATATATATATATATATATATATATATATATATATATATATATATATAACAGACTGGGTTCTATAGCCTTGGATGGCAACTGGTCTACGAGAAGGACAACTCTGTATTCGGCCCTTCAAAATGTGTGGATGGTCCTGCACGAAACCTTCACCACTATAATAAATTCTCATGTGCTGTTGTCGGGCTGTCGGTTTCCTGGGAACTGATCTGTTTGACCCTCACAAGTCGAATTCGACGGGAGAGTCGAGCGAGCGAGCGATATATAATATATATATATATATATATATATATATATATATATATATGTATGTATGTGTGTATATATATATATATATATAGGTATTGTCATCCAAAGACAGTCTGTTTCGCTGTATCACAGCTCATTAGTGTGGATAGACATCCGATTGCGTCAAGCCAGGATTTGGCATCAGTCGGAGATTCTTCCCCTATGCTATCAGCTCCCGAGCGGAAGGTGAATTTTTACGTATTTATTTTTGAATAAACACGGCAGTGCCTCCGAGTGCTCGATTCATAGAAGAGCTTTGCCCTGAGAGTAAGCAACCCGCAAGCTGATTTTACGGGCTGCAATAGACTCAGAGAGGTTCTATAC
>OZ010598.1:42403598-42433598 GCA_963932145.1 Acanthosepion lycidas | reverse complement strand
AATCTATATATAAAATTATGACTTCCGTTAGTCCGTCCCTTCGTCACGCCCTCTAATAAAGTCGTACATTGACCGATCGAAACTAGATTTGGGGGCAATTGTAAACAGGTAAGAGTGTACAAAGTACAGTTGATTTTACTAGGGTACGTAGCTTAGTATAATAATTTTTTATTAATTTTTGGCAAAAATTTAAAAGTTTTATTATTTAATATACAATATACTCCGACTATTTTAAAAACAATTTAATGATTAAAATAACAAATACTTATTTGATAAAATTGCAGTATTGTTTTTTGGATATCTTTTCTTTAAGTTTCTACGTACAAGTTTGCGAGAACTGTAAAGAAATCACAAGGCCAAACGATTGAGAAAGTTGGAATTTGGCTCCAGAAAGAAATATTTATGCATGACCAGATCTATGTTGCATGCTCAAGAGTAAGAAATCCTAAAAATTTATTATTCGCTGTTTAAAAGGAAAAAAGAAACTTTCTTAAAAAAAATTGTTTACCATGACGTCCTATAAAATTAAATTTTATTAAAGAAATTATTAAACGGCAAAGTAGGTTTTTTGTCAAAGTATTTTTCCAAGCTAATCAGCTTATTGAAATCATTTTTTTCTGCGAAATTGAACGAAAAAATCTCAATAAGAAATGTCATTGATAACTTCAAAAATACTAAATACTGTGAGGATTTCCATTCTTGTCAGTGTGTTGCAAAAAAATTCTAGTTTACAAAAAGGGAAAGAAATGTTAAACTTTCGATACGTATTGTTAGGTAAAGAAAAAGTTGTTTTTTTTTTTTAATTTACAGTAAGGTTAACCATGTACAAGGCCCGGGGACCACTCGAGGTAGAGGGTTAAGATAAGAGGTACTTTATATTAGGTTGGTGCAAAAATAATATCGTTTTCTCACATAGTAACATATGTGAGAAAACGACATTATTTTTGAACCAACCTAATATGGCTAGGAGGGGAAGATAATGGTTAACTCCAGACTTGAACAGATTAAGATTGTAGAGATCGAGGAAACACCCTCTAGGGCAGTGGCTCGCGGGAAGAAGCAGTTTGAGTGAAACTTACTCCACGTCGATGGAATGCAGAGGGAATGTGAATAGTTTACTACTATGTAAGTAGCATGGAGGGTCCTGATGCCTTGATTTTGATCCCACGTCCTTCTCTTTATCCTTTCCTTACCACCCCCACTATTTACTCCTACTCTGATTCTCTGTAACCCCTTGCGTGCTAGTGGCACTCCTGCCTTGCTTGGGGTGAAATGCTTAAAAAAAGATTATTCATTGATGTGGTAGAAACGCATGAAATTCTTAAATGACATTAGCAATTATTCTTTCTTACTTGCATAGTACCCGTCATAAATGACGGATTATTTGCGCATGAATCGGCATTTTTAGTCCGGGGTCAGATAATTCGTGTTCTCTTCCAAGGGTCAAAATTTATAACGCTTCAGCCATCTACTTCGGATCTGTGTTGTAGCTGTGCGCTATACCTCGCGCTTTTTTCCTCCCTTCTGTCTTGTTCCGATAGTCGCTCTGGCTGTTCGGTCACTGAATGCCGGATGTTTCTTTATAAGGAAACGGTTAATATTACCATTACCGTCGGAAATAGCCTTAGACATGAATGGCGAAGCAATAACAATCTACCTACGGATATTAAATGTTTATATCGTATTTCTCTGAATGTTATCCGACTCGACAGACAATTGAAGAAAGTCGTTGAGTACAGCGGCTGAATTGTGGCGATAATGAGAACAAAATTGCGGAAAATAGTTTGAATGTAAATGAAATAAACAATAAGTTTTGCTCCTAGAAAGTGCTTATGGAATTATTTAGCTACTTCCGTCAGCAGTAGTAACTTGCTTAACTAGCTTGTTAAATATCAAGTTTCGGCGTGGGGCGGTGGCAGATAACTGGCAAATAGTTGTGCCAATTTAAATTAATGTATCGCCAGTTAGATAATTTAAAGCTATTTGACGGTAATATAAATACCAACACAATCTTTATTCGTTCTTTGACGAGTGTTTCTTTTTTAATTTTCATCATATTTAGTCAGAATATGGCTGTCGACAACCAGCGCAGATTGTAAATCAAGAGTTAGCTCCACCTCGAGAATTCTGTCTTTCCGTGACAGCTGCTCTCTCACTTAAGCTACACAAACCCTGCGGTTGGTAGAAGATCGCATTTAACCATATAGAATCGGTAATTTTTTTTCTCCGATTGCTCGACACCATATTGGTTTTACTGAAACAAGTTGCATTTTTTTAAATATCTTTTTTAATTCAAGATCTTACTACAAATGCCTACACAGATTGATTGATTGATTGCTAACTTGCTATACTGATTGATTAATAGGTAGGCGTACATTAATTTGATGAACAGAAAGTAAGCTGTAACGCTGAAAGACTGTGTTGATATATTTTTAAGCGGAAGTTCACGGAGGCATATGTGTGCGTGGGCATGTCTTTACGTGTGTAAGTATACAGCTAAGAGGGTTATGGGACAACTGCCCCTAATTCCCCCTGGACAATTACCCTTATAGAACAACTCTCACCACCGGACAATTGCCCCCATAAGGCAACTGCCTCCTGACAATGGGGAGGGAACATTTTTAAAAGTTTTGCTTTTACTTCAGTAACAAAGATACATTTCTAAAAGCCATCTTGAAGTTTATGGGATTTTCCTGACCTGACCGACCATACTGATAAGTTTGGGGAGTAGGAACATGCCAACGCCCAGCCTGAATTCATTGTTTGAACTGATCCAAGTGCATCTATACATTTTTATACAACCCCGTCATGGGTGAAGTTTATATATGATGTTTACATGTATGTGGAGCAGATAGAACTGGCAAATAGTGTTCTATCTTTTCTTTTTCTTTTTCTTTATTTAATCGGTATCACCCCATGCAAGGCAATAAAGCCACTAAGACACAAGGCGTTATGGAAGAATTAGGAACAAACCTTAATGATGATCGGGAAGAGGAAAGAGTAATCAGGTAGACAGTAGGTAGAGATTTCCTCAAGGACACATGGCCCAGTGGATAAAGGCGTTGGTTAGATCCAGTAACAAGACACAAAGAGTTGTGAGTTCAATACCAGGCTACAACAGTGGTGAACCAAAAACTTGGAGGGAGGAGTTAAATGGAAATAACTGAGACACCCGGAAGAAGCATGGCACGTGGAACTAGAACAATCTACCCCGGTGGACGAAATAAAGGGTTCGAATTTCCAATCACCTTAAGAAGGCCGGAGCTTTCAATGGCCGAAACGTTGTGAATATGGCAATGAAGATGAGGATAACAGTCTGAATAATGTAAATAATGTAAGTAATCATAATACCTCATCTCGGAGATCCAATCACCTTAAGAAGGCCGGAGAGTACAACGGCCGAAACGTTGTGAATATGGCAATGAAGATGAGGATAACAGTAATGTAAATAATCATAATACCTCATCTAATAGATATAGACAGAAAACCCTAAGTAGTTTTATTAGTATTTATTTCACCCACAAGTTGTGATTTCTTTTAATTTTCTTTAATGGGGGCAATTTTCCGGGGTGGGCAATTCTCCGGGGCGGTGGGGGAGGATTGTCTAGGTGGCAACTGCCCGGGAGGAATTGTGACGTGACAATTGTCCGGTGTGGGGGTGCAATGACTCAGGTGGCAATTGTCCAGGGGAAATGTCCGCGGGCAATTTTCCGGGGGCAGGTCTCATGCCAGGTGGTAGGTTTAGTAGTTTAGTCTTTGTTGTCAGAGTGAAAAAACAAAAAATCTAGCTGAGTAGTAAATGGAACGATCATGGCAAATTAGAACACTGGCTGAGGTATATAATTACATTGTCGTCTATAATTTTGAGAAGAGTCATTAACATTCTTAGTTTTGATCGGCAATTGAACCTCTACCCGTATTTGAGGTGGTTATCAAAAGAAACGCTGGGCTAACAACAGCAAGAACGGAAAACGAGTTCAGTTGTCCGCTGTAAAGATTTCTAGAGCCATCATTTGTACAGTATCCTATCCACGGCGTTATAGTGACATAATCGGGACTACTTCAACCCTTCGAACAGATTGCAACCCGCCGAACAGCCTCTATAGAATTTTTTTTCCCGCTGCGCTGTGTCGTCATCCCTTGGCTACGGAAAAATCGGTATAGATTCGAGACGAACTGAATAAAAAAGAAAAAAGAAGAGAAGAACGACAGGGCAAAGACGGTAAGAAGTGGTGGAATCGGGCACGGCTAGGAAGCGGAAGGAAGAGGACTCCCCACCTAACGACTTTCACAGTGACGCTTCTCCCGGTCCGGTGCCCTCCTACTCGCTCTCTCGCTTTCGTTACGCCTTTGGAGTTTCGAGGCGCCCCGACGATACGCGAATGTTCATAGTTCCTCGGTTTGTGTTTCAAGACGGGTTGAGTGTATTGTCTATTTTTTCCTGGAATAATAAATTTGTCTTCTCGGCCTTGATCTATGCTAATATTACATTCATTTTCAAAATAAGCCATAAAATTTCATTTACAATTTTCATTATTTTTTTTTTTAAATTAGCTTCTAAGAATTCTATATATGATAGGGAAAGTATAAAGGTCTCTCATTCCAGAAAGTACAAATGAAATGCAAGAAAAAACTGTGTGTTTATAATAAAATCAAAAATGCTTATTTTATGATAATAGATTTCAAAATTCATTTTGTAAGAGGATTAGATAACAAATACAGAGTCACGGTTCTTTAAAATGTAACATCTGCGTGCGTGTGTACGCTGTACGCCTGTACGCATTCGTTTGAGCACATAACCTGCATAATAATAATATATATATATATATATAAAGAGAGAGGGGGGTGCAATCGATATACAGTCGTCTAAATTGTGCAAAAATGAAAATAAAACTGATATCTCATTTTAACATATATTTACCAAAATTACACAAAAATACCTTCAAAATTAATATCAACCGGCCTACGAAAGGATAAATGGCCCCAACTCGACAGGAAACGAACCTGCATCTCCGTTTTTCCAACGGGAAACACACTCCTATAACCGTAGCTTGCCATTACCAATTTGTCTACGAGAGGCCGCCATGATAAAAGCAAACTTCAATAGCCCACTTAACGAATGCACATCTGTAGTTGGACTGGAACTACTTCGTCTCTATTTTTGCTTACTTCATTTTCGTATATTATACCATGGACACACACACACACACACACACACACACACACACACACACACACACACGTGTGTGTGTATGTAAATTATTTTCAAAAAGAATAACAAAATGAATAAAAATTAAAGATGAAAAACTATTTTTAGCTGACGCGTTTCATCCCTTGAGAAACTTTATCTCGGGGAAATTGTAAGGATTTATTTTGTTGCGCGAATTTATATACAAGAGCAAAGATGTCATTGGTTTATCAATGATTTTTAAATCAGGGGACGTACCAGAATATTCATCAGGTGGTTGAAAGGTCAGTCAAAACATATGGAAGACACAAAGTGCTATAATTCAATATCTGGTATGGTAAAAGTAAGCGAATAAAAAGCGAGTAAAAGCTTTGATAAACCAATAACATCCTGACTGTTATATATAAACACCTGCAACAAAATAAATCCTTACATTTGCCTTGATAAAGTCACGCACAGCACGAAACGCATCGGCAAGAATAAATATTTTCTCTCAGATTTTTATTCATATATATATATATATATATATATATATATATATATATATATATATATATAATCATTAGCATATATATATATAATCATTAGCATATATATATATATATATATATATATATATATATATATCATTAGCATATAGATATTAGGTTGGTGCAAAAATAATGACGTAATAATGTCGTTTTTGATGTATTTTTTAACGTCAAAGAACGGCATTATGACGTCATTATTTTTGCACCAACTTAATATATATATATATATATATATATATATATATATATATATATATTCTCTATTGGCTGAACACTACTTTAAATAATATTTTTTCTATTAAGCAACTAGTCGTATTATATGGAGACTTGATTCATCTTGAAAACCAACCCATGAAATAATGTTTTTTTTTTGTTTTTTGTTTTTTTAACTGGACTCTAACAATGGGCAAGTTGGTGGTGTCGTCTGTAGAATATATGCAACACTCGCGGTCACCCTGCTGGTTTCCTAGGAGCGAACTCTTATTTCAACCTTTTTGTCATTAATATTGAAAATGGTACCGACAAGTGTTGGGGAAGGGGTTTGAAAAGAAAGGCTTGTACCATTTTTATTTTCCCCGACCAAAACGAGACGCGAGGCAACAGTTGGTTATTCTTGCCATGTGTGGGTGTTCGTCGTAAATTGTCAACGATAACTGCTTTAATTGAACGGCCTTTTCCTAAACGTTCATGCGACAGCTGCGGCATATTTGATTAGAATGAATTCAGGGAAGAAAGAAAAGAAATTAAAAAAAAAAAAAAAAAAATGAAGCACATTGAAATTTTTAAATCAATTTTTTTTAAGCAATGACTTAGATAATCTTGCAAATCTAGCAAACAGGTCGCCATTTTCAATCCTATTCAACAGTCGCTGCTTCTGTCGATCTATCTCGCAATATGGCTTCCTTTTTTCACTAGTTTAATGGAAAGAAATACGATGTTATATGCAGTTTTTTTAACGCTTTCATTGCTGTATGCAATATAAATCGAATTCTCTTATAAACTGCTTTATTGATTGATTTCTGTCAAGGTCGACAATGAGAGTAACAGCTTATTTTTGCTTTTGCTGCTAGTATCTGGTTACGTTAGTTATTTATAGTGGGGGGTTATCGAAGCATTCACTAACCCCAAATCTCATGTATAAACCCTCGAAGTATGCCAATGCCAAAACTTTCTTTATTTTTAACAAGATATCTTTAACAAGATGGAAAATGCAAGGAAAATGGAACCATGCCTTTTGTAAATGCTTTTAAAAGAATTCTCAGAATTCGAGTCTTTCATTAACATTCACAAATTCTTTAAACAAGCCTGCACTTCTATTATCTTTATCCCTCCTCTGGATATAGGGATTGGAAAATTTAACACTTACAGGACAAGGAATATAGGAAAGCAGCACATAATCTACCTAATGACCTTATGTAAATGGTTGTCAACAGGGATTAGGGGAGAGATAGTGAAAAGAGAAAATTTATTAGGTTGGTGCAAAAATAATGACGTAATAATGTCGTTTTTTGACCTAATACTAAGAACTACAAAGTACAGGAAGTTATGGAGAGCTATCATTGCCTACATCCTGAATAGACAAGGTGCATTATAGGAAGATTATCGCAAGGTCATATAATAAAAAAAAAGAAGGCTTGGGAAGTTCGACACTCACAGGACATATTGAAAGCAAGATGAGCAGAGGAAAGCAGCGTATATCCTAGCTAACGAGCTTGTGTAAATTGATGCCAGAATTAGGGAAGATACAAAAAAGATAAAATTCACTAAGAGCTGTAAAGGAGAAGAAATTGTGGAGAGCCATGATCACTGACGTCCTGAATAGACAAGATACAATATAGAAAGATTAACGCGGGGGTACATAATGAAGAAAGAAGGCTAGGAAAATTTGACATTCACGGGGACATACTGAAAGCAAGCTGGGCAAAGGAAAGCAGCGTATAACCTATCTTGAGATCTTGTGTAAATGGTTGGAAGAACAAGGATTAGGAGATAAAGGAAAAATAAAAAAAAAATAGTAAGGTCTACAAATGACAGGACGTTGTGGAGAGATATGATCGCCAACGTCCTGAAGGGACACAGCATATAGAAGTAATGATTAGCTGAACCAGCTGGAGCCGGATTTTTATCGTGTATCTACACAGTTATTTCTCTTCGACCATTTATATAGCGGAGGCATCATACTGGTTTTCTAATCGTAGCTTACATGTGGCACAAGGCCGAAATTATGGAGCACCCAGTAAGGATAGAACTCTTTACTTAGTCGTAATTGTTCTAGCAAGACAAGCTTGCTTAACTATTAAACCGACCTTAGGTGCCCTAGCGGAGGCATAATAATCCAACTATAATTGCATGTAAAGTCTACCCTGAGATTCAATCCCTTCCCCGCTAGTTATTTTTGGGGAAAACGTTTCATTTTCAGATGAATTTTTTTATTTGATTTTAATATAGTAACCAAGAAACAGAGGTACCTTGAAGTACTCTAGCGGTAGCTAACATCTCTACCGGACGCATGAGTTGACAATTGAACTCGTTTCAAGCTCACAAGGTCTTAAAAAGTATCATGATCGACGTACAGTGTAACCCGGATATAAGAGAGTTGTCGGGGTCCAGATAAGAAGTCTCTTATATCAGGGTTTCTCTTATGTCCGGGTTTGGTCTATTATATATACATTAACACAGGCTCTAATTTGGGACCAGAGAAAATCTCTCTTATATCCGGGTTACACTGTATAAACATCTGTAGCTGGGTTTTGAACGTTATTTTTTTTCGACGTATTTATTCGTCCATGTCTGAGGAAATTTTCGGTAAAACGTAAGAATAATATTTTTCTTGTTTTTTTTTTTAAAGAAAGAAAGAAAAGCAGGTTATTGCATTATTAGCTTCGTGTATTGATTCTCAAACGGCTGGCAGTTGGTTCCCCTGGGAGGAATTTCAAATCCAATTAAGAGTAAGGATTTTATCCCGAGGAAGAATTTCAGTCATATGCGTAAATCATAAGCATAAACAGGGAAAAAATTGTTGCTGGCATAGACGATTTCTATGACGCATTAGACAGTCGGATTGTTGTCTCGGATAATCCTCGTTTTGCTCTCTCTGTGTCTGTTACATATTATCAACAGAAACAAACGATTTTTGACTACTATGGCTTGCACTGTATGTAATGCCTTTAAAAATCTAAGCGCCTCCATCTGGAGTAGAGCTAAATGTTTTTATGCCTACAGTGAGGTCATTAGCCCGGATTAGCAAACTGTCTCAGCCTCAGTTTGAACTTGACTTGTAAATTTTATTCTCCGCGTCATTAATGCCCCAGAGTAAAAAGTTATTTGAAAACAATTCAGAATCGTGAAGGAATTGAAAAGATGTGTTTTGGTTGATTTCGTTTAGTAATATATCAATATCTCGGTATTTAATATCCCACCCACGAGGAATATATGTGGCACAAGGCCGAGTTTAAAGTGGGTTTCTCCGAGCCCATAGACTCGGCCAAAAATATACCCTTTGAACCTGCCTAGACGGGTTCAGGGCCCGTCTACCTCTCCGGACGGAACCTTGCACTTCGGCAAGGCTTCGTCCGGGTTCCTCTCTGCTAAAGCAGAGAGTTCGACAGACGTCGAGACTGTATCTCAAACGTATCTCTTTTGATTTTCTAAGCGATTTGATTTTTCTTAGATGTGGCACAAAGCCGGAAGTATAGAGCACCCAGTGAGGATCGAACTCACTACTCAGTCGTAATTGTTCCAGCGAAACAAGATTGCTAACCATTACACCACGCCGAAGTGCGAATATCTGTAGGAGTTATTTAATGCCGAAATTTAAATATTTTTATGCCTTCAACTATAGATATTTTGGCCATACGTTTACTCTGAAAGTATAAAATTATTTTTTTTTAGATATACAGTTTGTAAATGTATTGTAAATAATTTTTTAATAAAAATGTATTGCTGATATTTTACCATATTATATTATTGGTATTTTTACTATAAAATGTATTTTTTATACCTTCCTAGTGTTTTGATTTTTGTTCGAGTGGGGGGGTCACTATTTTGCCTATAGCTGGGTCCCTAACAGGTGCTACCACACCGGGTCAGGTTGAATCGGGGAAAAACAAAAATTAAGAGGTGGTTCGACGCCACTCAAAACCACCGGCCTCTCGATCAGAGGCCTTGCTGAGGGATGTAATTTATCATTACACCCAGAACAAGAATTAAGGTGATATTCCCAAGCGGATGAATGTATGGGATCCCCAATGAGGATCAAATTTACTATTCAGTCGTAATTGATCTAGCGAGACAAACCTGCTAATGATTATACCATGTCGAAATCCCCCACTCCCACACACACATTCCTCCAACACCCGGACTAGGTGTGGGAAATTTAAGAATCAATTATAGCGATCTCAACACAGAGGAAGAGAAAGAAAATGCAATTTGCGTTAAATTTGTTCCTTTATAATAAAACAGACTTCAAATATTCAGAGGATCAAGACCTTGCTCAAGATTTTTTTTTTAAAGTCTGTATAAGATATAAACATCAGACAAACGAAGAAAAAAAAACCTGTTTCTTTAGTATACAGCACCTTTAATACATCTGCCTCGTCATCTTATAATATCTTTGGTTTATTTGTTGATTTTTCTCTTAACCGAAAGGGACAGAAAGAGAGGATGCTGGTAGTGTGAACACAAAGGCACAAAATGGGCTCTACTACGTTTGTGCGTTCACTGGAGGTAGATAACTGCTGCTGGTTGATATCAAGAACATACGTTTCCAGAAAAGGCATGAAATTTAACAGAAATTTATAAAACTTCCGCTCTTGATAATGACCAGAGACTAACTGAAAATGTTAGAACTGAATCATATAGCCAATTTTTATTCTCGCTCAACCCAGAAATCAAAATTCTTGCAAGGAAGCAAGAACTATTAAAACAACAATTATTATTGGATAATATTACATTGAATTGTATAATTTAATTGTTTAATTTGTTCAAGGTAAAGGCTATTATTCTAGCCCTGTGGATTTTAAAAGTGGACATTCAGGTCAATACCAAGCGGCGACAATCTGTTTCATTCTGGACCTGCTTTGATCTTCAGGTTTGAATTCGTAGGTGAAAATGATCATTAACTAATAGTATCTTAATTCTAGTTGTAGCAAAAATGTTGGTCTTTTTAATGAAAATAAACATTGAGCGCTCTTTGTGAGTCAGTTTTAACATTTAATATTTCAAATTCTATATTGTGTTAATATAACTCGCTTGGATTATACCGACGTATTATTAACTGTATATATACATATATATATATATATATAATATATATATATATATATATATATATATATATAGGCTCAAGCAGTAATATTCCATGGTTATAATTTATTACAATGGAATCGTAATCACGATCTAATTGATCAGATCTGCAAATTACAAAAGCTTTTTGAATTTGTAGGTCTGATGAATTGGGTCGTGATTACGATTCCAATGTAATAAACTATTACCATCTAATATTAGTGTCTGAGCCTTTTATATTATATTCTTGCTCTGTCCTGGACATTGAGCTCTACCTGGGTTCTATCCACTTGGATATATATATATATATATATATATATATATATATATATATATATATTGCTTCTACTTTATTTCCTCTACCTAGTTTTCTGTTCCTTCGATACTCTCTCTCTCTCTCACGACCTTAATTCTCGGCTATTTTGAACAAAGACAACACTACAAAAACACACACATACATATATATATATATATATATGTGTGTGTGTGTGTGTGTATTTAGGAAGCTTCTTTTCATTCATACACGTTTCATTAAATAATATAGACAAGTGTTGTCTATTTATTTTATGTAATTTTTTTTCGTAACTTCTGATAAGTTTAATAACATTATCGTTGAAAGAAGAAAGTAAGCTTAGATTGTATTAAAAAAATATGGATCACTACCGTGAATTTTTTTCTTCTTCTTTCGTTATCTCTTTTTCGTTATTAAACTTAGAAGTTACGAAAAAAAAATTACATAAAATAAATAAACAACACTTGTCTATATTATTTAATGAAATGTGTGTATATACACACACACACACACACACACATATATATATATGAGAGAGAGAGAAAATCATTGGATTTAATTTTAGTCGGACATTTTTATTACTAGGAATTGCTTCGTTTACTCTTCAGATACGAAGCTGAGCAGATATGGACTTTCGAGAACAATAGTCTGAACGATGAAATATGCTTTCCTTTAAAGGTGAAACAGAACCTTCTTTGGCCATTCGCTCTGTGTGTCCGAACGGAGTAAGGCATGTCAGGGATCAAATGCTGGTTTCTTCTACAAAGGTTGCGGGATCGCAGGCTCGCACTCTTCCTGGGTTTATTAAAATTTCTCGAGTACGCAGGCCGTTAGATATTATACACACTGTTCAAAAGAAAAAAAAACCTCCCTTTTTATATACGGGTATCCACTAAAACATATGAGAGAGCGAGAGAGAAATAAACAAAATACGAGTGTTGCTGTTTTCAGTTTAACCCTTACACCTTTCCAGAAGAAAAAACTGTTATGTCATTCGGGAAAGTGGGTCGTGTGGAGCCATTTTCATTACCCCCTAGTAAAATTCAGAGGCAATCTTTCATATAATTTAATATCCTGCTTGTCTGTTTTTGTTTTGTTTTTTTGGACTTTTTTTTTTTTTTTTTTAAGATTTCGTTTGAGTTTATATTCTCAACATTCTAGCTAATATCGGTAAAAAAAATACAGCCGTGAGAGATCGGAGAATTCACCAGTCGGTATATAAGGGGGGAAAAACGACGAAGCTAAGAATAATACTTCGAATAAAACCTAGAATCATGGCAGTATTTCGTTTTAGACTACACTTGTTTGGAGTCTCGCACACAACAGCAGACCGAATAACACTCGACTCTCGACGGCCAATAGCGTTTGTTCTGACAATAGGGCAAAAAGCCATGAATTAAATCTAAAAAAACAAAACAAAAAAGAAAAAAAAATCTAAGACAAACATTGTTTATAGACGTTTTTTTTTTTTTTTTTGTCTATAGTTGTTTTCTAGTTTTGTCGGCCTGTATTACATCATCCTAATATTCGTCAACAAACGACACACTTTTAGTTAAGGAATGTGTTCTCAGTAAAATTAGCGCACTGGCCTTATTGCCTTGTTATTGAGGGGGCACTGAAAACAATTCATATTACAGCGTTTTTTTTTTTCTTTTTATTTACTTCATTATTATTACTAGTGTTACTTTCTCTTTATCGACTTAAGAAAAGATAAATAGCTTTTCTTTCCTTTTGCTATACGAGGAATCAGCTTTCATGTCAACTGTGCGCTGAGTTAAGCAATATTTTATGGCCTGCCTTATGGATAAGTCTGTTGTACATCTCTTACTGGTGCCAAAAGGTCGATGTTCAAGCCCAGGTCAAAAATCTAGATTTCCAGTGCTGATTTTCTAGCCAGCCATCAGACCTATTCTTACCAAATAACGGATCCCTCGGCTTTCCTTTTTAGCCGTGACTAACAGCATGGCCCGGCGTTGCCCGTGCTTGATTCAAAAATCGTACGACTCATACAGCAATCGCTATCACTTGACTACATGCTTTACTTCTTGCCTATCTCACACTGCGAATTTTTTCGAAGCTCTATACTAAACATTAAATCTGTTACGAAAAAAGAATTAAACAAAATGAACACAAAACGATCAGCTTTAAAAAAGAACTCGTAACTGGAAAATCCGAATTAAAAAAGAATGTTAACAACAAATACTTTTTCATATCCAACCCAGTTCTGCGGAATCAGAATCAACGTTGAGTTTAAGCAAGCGAATGAGCCAATTGGAGTAAAGGGCCATGCAGATTTAAATTTTTCCCACTTGTGACGAATGCAGCTATCGATTTTTTTTGCATGCTAGTTAACATTCGTGTCAGTCAGCTGTTGGCTCTCACGCTGGCCAATAGAATCTTCCTGTCTATTCGTGGCAGCCAGCTATAGGCTCTCACTCTGGCCAGTAGAAAGTGGCCGCAAACTACATGAAAACTGCCGTAGAAGCATGAAAAAATCGATTATTTCCACTATCGATGGGAGTTGGGAAATGCAACGTCGGTCTTGGCTTTCCCGCTAACTTGGAGCATGTGCATGTAAATTTTGGTGCAAATCCTTCGAAAATTGCGGCCGAGCATTCGTTAGACACACACACACATACTGCCTTTTATAGATAGAGATTGTCATACATCGAAACATGCACGACAGAAACTATTTTCCTATTTCTGATTTGTTTGGCTTTGTGCTCTAAGGATTTCTTTGGTTACAGAGAAAAGAATACTGAGCTGTTACGTGACATCTATCCTTCTTTACGGCAGCGAATATTAGACGATTTCCTCAAAGATGAAAAAGAGACTCGAGGCGACGGAGATGTGGTTCTACAGAAGAATGCTAAGGATATCATGGACCGAGCATGTGAACAACGATGAGATCTTAGACAGGATGCAAACAAGGGGGAGGCTTATACTTAACATCAGGAAAAGTCAGCTGAAGTTCCTGGGACGCATAATGAGGAAGGAGAGCCTGGAGAATCTGATACTCACGGGTCGAATAGAGGGACAAGAGAGACAAGGGAAAACAACGCATGACATACCTAGCGGGCTTAAGCAAGTGCATAACAGAACGTGGTCCGGGGGAGGTGGCAGAGGGAAGGAACTTGTTGAGAGCTGCAAGGGATAGAGAGAGATGGAGAGCCATGATCGCCTAGTTTAGATGTGGCGCAATGCCGAAAGTATGGCGCACCCAGTGAGGATCGAATTCACTAATCAGTCTTAATTTTTCTAGCGAGACGAGCTTGCTAACCATTGCCCCCAGAATTCATATTAATGATTGTTATTGCAATATTTTATCAAAGATATCGAGTTCAAATATTAGGTTGGTGCAAAAATAATGTCGTTTTCTCACATAGTAAAATATGTGAGAAAACGACATTATTTTTGCACCAACCTATTATTTAACGATGCGATAGGGGATATGTTATTGTCATAAAATACGCCATGAGCTTATTCAATCTTAACTGAAGAGTTAAGAATTAAGATTCATTAGTTGTATCTCCCCCTCCAAACACTTTTTTAACTTCACAAACCATTCCCGACACATGCTTGTCACAGTCTTTAAGAAAAACAGAAAACTATGGAGAGCCGTGTTCGTCTACGTCCTAAAGAGACATAGAATTAAAAGTTGAATTTCTCAATGCCATCTTATTATAATTCTGTTTGTATCCACCTTAGTTATTGTGTTAGCACTACCGTTACGTCCTGTCAGTACCTCATGAACTATTCCGTTTTGAACCCCCTCCTTCAATCATTTCTTCAACTTCTAATATCAAGTTTTCCTTCTTTTGAAAGTTTAACTTCACAAACCAATCCCAACACATGCTTGTCACAGACATTAAGAAAAAGGAAGCTATGGAGAGCCGTGTTCGTCTATGTCCTAAAGGGACAGAATTAAAAGTTAAATTTCTCCATACCATCTTATTATAATTCTGTTTGTCTCTCCCTTAGTCATTGAGTTAGCACGACCGTTATGTCCTGCCAGTACCTCATGGACTATTCCGTCTTGATTGCGAGGAAAGACAGAAAAAAACATATCAGAGACGGTACTCGGTTTAACTGAGAAAACTAAAGAAAGAAAGAAGGGAGGATAGAAGAGACTATAAGACTCATGTGTTTAACGTCTCTCCGTAAAATGGAAAAGTTGTGAATTTCAAATCTGTTCATTTGTACCCCCTTACTTCTTAAAATAACGACCTGCATTTATATTTATGATTGTTATTGCAATATTTTGTTAAAGTTGTTAAGCTCAAATATTTAACCATATTTATTTTATGTGACGGGAATTTCTACGGGTACTTTATTGTCGAAGAACACGCCATGAGCTTATTCAATCGTTAATTGAAGAAGTAAGATTCGTCAGAAATTTCAAATAGGAAAACCGTGTAATGTTCCTGGTTTAAAACTAGTAACGATAATTCCTCGATTAAAAGAACCGAAATGAATTATGAAAGTATCTTTTGGAAAAGTCAGACGAGAATGTTTCAACACTTTCCTTATGTACTCTATCGAACCAATATCTCAGTAAATAGCCTGACTTTGTAGATAACGACCCGAAAACGATCGTATTTTACGACATTTGAACACCGCATTACATTTAATATTACAGTATTATGGATATCGGCTGGTACTTTACGGTGTCTGGGTGGATATAATCTTTTATTAAACTTTCCGAGATCTCATGATGAACGTTATCTGAACACTCTATCTTAAACAGATCTCTATAGTCTTTAATTAAGTCACGAAGTTATTGCTCCTAATAACGTTATTTTATGAATCGACTTTACTTATACGTACTATGCATGATACCCGACGTTGCGGGGGCAAAGGCTCTTTTTTCCTCTGATGGGTTACGCACTGATTTGAGGGATTTGTCTACGGCGAGACACATACATACACACAAACACACACATATATATAATAAAAAGGCTTAAACACTAATATTCCATGGTCATAATTTATTCCATTGGAATCGTAAATACGATCCAATTCATCAGACCTACTATTCGTTTTAGCATGAAACATACTGGCGCCACTCGAATCTTGCCGAAGAGCGCATAAACGGGACGTCTACTCAAATATGAATATCCACTAAAAATAACGTTTAAAGTGATAAAATCTGATGGATTAGTAAAACAAAATACATTACTTCTTTATATATATATATATATATATATATATATATATATATATATATATATATATAAAGTGAACATAGAAGTCAACACTTAGAGGCGACAGTCTGTTTCATGCTATATGCAATTGTGGCCTGACGATTGCATATAGCATGAAACAGACTGTTGCCTCTAAGTGTTGACTTCTATGTTCACTTTTATATTTACACACACTCCATCTCTGATATTGAGCACTTTATCCCATAAATATATCACATCTTAATACTATATTTCTTCACATACATATATATATATATATATATATTCTTCAGGTGATTGGAATGTCGAACTGAACTCTTTATTTCGCTCGCTGGGGTAGACTGTTCTAGTTCCACGTGCCATATCTAATGGATGTCAGTTATGAGTTATCTCCTTTTAATTCCCCACTTAACCGAGTATTGAACTCACACTCTTTGGGTACTGTCACTTGATCTAACCAACGCCTTTATCGACTGTGCCATGTGTCCTTGAGGACATCTGTGCATGAATTTCTGGGACTTATAAATCTAATGCCGTCAGCAACCATTTTTACCATAATCCAATTTTTGTTGTTATCATTGTATTTTTTTTACCAGAGCTCATATTGCAATTTTCTTTGTTATTATTGCTTTTCTCTGGCACTCCTTATTACTGGTTCCCATATTGTATTCATTTTTATGCTTGGTCGGCTCAGGAGATTTTTGTAGCCTAGCATATGTGCTGATTCCTTAAATTTACGAATTTTCCAATGATGTTCTTTGTCTATGATTTCAACCTGATCCCACAGAAGGCGGTGATCTCCCTTTTCTCTTTATATGTGGTCAGCCACGCCTGATTTTTCTACTTCCCCTCGTGTTACAGCTTTTTGGTGTTCTTTTTTGGTGTTTGGGGGAAGTGTGAGTTCAATACCTGTTTAAGAACATGGAGAGGGAAATTACCAGGAAATAACCGATAACTGACATCCATTAAACATGGCACGTGGAACTAGAACAGTCTACCCCAGCGAGCGAAATAAAGGGTCTCTGTTCGACATTCCAACCACCTGAATAAGTCCGGAGCGTACAACGGCTGAAACGTTGTGATAAATAATGCAACTAAGATGAGGACAATAGTCCGAATATTATAAATAGTGTGAAACAGCTAATATTGCCATTACGATTGTAAGTCTTCAAGTGAATGTGGTTTCTGTTATTTGGTAATGTTTATTATTGTTCTGTAGCGTAGAATGTAAATGTAATATCAATCGTTTATCTAATGTTTTCTTAATTCCTCTTCTTTTATTGTTCTCGCTCTTTGATAATGTTTTTTCTCTTTGTTTTTCTTTTACACTTACCTTGTGTCTTAGTGGCTTTATTGTCTTGCTTGGCTGAAATGATTATAAAAAATACTTCGATTTGTTAAAAGCTATTTTTATTTTAGAACGTTTTCTTTTCGTAATTCTTTTATTATTATTACTTTCGTTTATTATAATTTAATACTTCAACTTCATCTTTTGTTTGATTTCTCGTTCTTTTTTTAAAAATATTTTTCTTCTTCTTCTTTCTTCCTTGTTTTCGTTCTCTGACCTATTCATTACCTATTTTTACTAGTATTTTTTTGTCCCTATTTTTTTTATCCACTGAGTTATTGCTCTATTACGATTTCTTTTATATAAACAGTCGTAGCTTTATGCGTAGTTGGGGGGGGGGCTATATCTTTCTTCCAGACGCTTCTGTATTTTCAGTTCTCAAGACTGTTGCGGGAGATGCTGTGAACGCTCCGGGAAACCTTCTGCGAGCGGTTATAATATCAATCACATGATCATATCCATATGTAAATGCAATTATTTATCGGAACATGTTCCTTATCGAATAACTCAAAAGAAAATGAATCTTATTAATTTTCTTCGCTTGTCTTCAAATCAATTTTCATTCTTCATCGCATTTTTTTTTTCTGGTTTTCTCGTCTCTCAGTTTCTCAATTGTCTTGTTTCGTTTTTCTTATTACCTATCTCTCTCTCTCTCTCACTCTCCCTACATTCAACCTATTCTCACTCACCCGCGCTTCGCAAATCTCGATCTCCTTACTTCTCTATGTCCTCTTCTTTCTTTCCGCAGTATTTCTTTTTCTCTCTTTTTCCCATTTATTCTCATCATCTTTTCCTCTCCTCTTCTTTTTATTAATCTATTTTTATTACCACCTTCCCCCCTCTCTCCTCGCCTCTATTTCCATTACCTCTCTGTCCTTTATTTTAATCTCCTTTCTTTCATCCTCTTTCACCGCCCCTCTCACCTCTCCTCTTTTTCCGACACCTCTCCTCTTTTTCATTTCCTTTCTCCTCTCCCCTTCTTCAATCCTTCTCTCTCTTTTCATATATATATATATATATATATATATATATATATATATATATATCTTCTGTTCCGATTTTAATCTCATCTCGCTTTCTTTTCACTCTTGATGCCCATCTCTCTCTTCTCTCCTCCGTCTGAATCCCGTCTCTCTTTCTTTTCTCCTCAATCTGAATTTCCTCCTTCTTTCCTTCATTTTCACCCCCCTCTCTTTCTTCCATTTTTACCCCTTCTCTCTTTTCTTCTCCATCTGAATCTCCTCCTTCTTTCCTTCATTTTCACCCCCCTCTCTTTCTTCCATTTTTACCCCTTCTCTCTTTCTTTTCTCCTCAATCTGTTTCTCCTCCTTCTTTCCTTCATTTTCACCCCCCTCTCTTTCTTCCATTTTTACCCCTTCTCTCTTTCTTTTCTTCTCCATCTGAATCTCTTCCCTCTCTCTTCTCTCCTCCATTTTTACACCGCTCCCTTTCTTCTCCCCTCTATTTTAATCGACTCTCTCTTTCTTCCTTCTTACTTCATCCTATCTTGTCGAGTCGTATTCGTTTTATTTCCCAATTTTTCACATCACACGGATGCTCGCAAAAGTCACGGGTGCAATGTTAATTCAGACACGCCCTCCCCTTCTTATTTTCTCTTTACACCCTCCCAAACATACAGAGCCCTCGAAGAATCGTCTATGTCCATTATTGGGCAAATACCTAACCATACCTTGAAATCATTCTCCCCGCGAATTCCTGCGTCAGTTCTTCAAAAGGTAAGGGCTGAAGTTAACAGCCCAAGGAATGATTCAAGTCACGAGCATTATATATCTCTTCAAAAGGAAAGATCAACAATCAAATGCGCCAGAAATATACACTCATGCTTAGCAACACGCACGCATCTTCATACTTGTATTCTTACGAAAGTAATATGCGAATACAATGAATTGATAAAACGCAATAACAGAGCATTCCATGTCACTTCCAAAATGTTGAAACACCCTCATTTCCCCGGTGTTCCAACTGTAAAAAGAAAGTCTTATTGAGACAAGGTACCCCCCACCAAAGAAATGCTACTTTGTGCAACAAACTCCCGTGTAGATGCTTTCATAAACACTTCAATCTGATCCTCTTTAAGATAAGGGTTTACTCATCATCTTTTTTCGATATCCTTTCTTTCCTATCTACCATCGACTCGTTCATTTATCTTAAACGCCACGGATTATTTCTGTTAACTCACATCAAATATTAATTCACCCCAAAATAAAAGGAATTTATATATACTAAAATTCACATCAAATTTTCCCAGAGCGAAGCCCTTCCATTGCACTTCGGTTGTGTTGACATTTACGATCGTTCAAAATGTGGGCGACTCAAGTGTGCTATTTCTAAGCGTGGGGTCTCCTTTCGCGCTCACTCCGATAAACAAGCCAAAACCAGATTTTCTTTTCTTTTTTTTTTAATTGTAAGTACCTCGAATATAATCCACACTTACAAAATATGAATAACTGTCCGATTTTTCTTAATTTTTTCAGTCTGAGAGTAAGAGTTGTTGTGAGGCAAGTTAAACTAATTTTGATTTAAAATTTATAATTTCAAAAAGAGTGCCAAAACGTTAATAAAAAAAAACAAAAAACTTTCATTTAAATATTTCTTTATATTATTTTAATCTATTTATTTATTTATAATTTATATTAATATTGATTTATAATTTATTGGGGTGCATTAATATTTATGAAAAGGTGAATTAACAGAGAAGATCCAACGCCTCATTAATGATTACAACTTCGATTATGATCTTCTATTTTGAATGGTAATCAAGACTTGTAATGTGGAAAATTTAGTAGAAAGAATAAAGATTTACTTTCTCACCTTTTATATATATATGCTTAGTATAAAAATGATACTTTTTTGTGCGTTCCTTGACGTTTCTCTCTCTCTCTCTCTATCTATCTATCTCGGTGTGTTTATTATCTATCTATCTCGGTATGTTTACTATCTATCTATCTATCTCGGTATGTTTACTATCTATCTATCTCGGTATGTTTACTATCTATCTATCTCGGTATGTTTACTATCTATCTATCTATCTCGGTATGTTTACTATCTATCTATCTATCTCGGTATGTTTACTATCTATCTATCTATCTCGGTATGTTTACTATCTATCTATCTATCTCGGTATGTTTACTATCTATCTATCTATCTATCTCGGTATGTTTACTATCTATCTATCTATCTATCTCGGTATGTTTACTATCTATCTATCTATCTATCTCGGTATGTTTACTATCTATCTATCTATCTATCTCGGTATGTTTACTATCTATCTATCTATCTATCTCGGTATGTTTACTATCTATCTATCTATCTATCTCGGTATGTTTACTATCTATCTATCTCGGTATGTTTACTATCTATCTATCTCGGTATGTTTACTATCTATCTATCTCGGTATGTTTACTATCTATCTATCTATCTATCTCGGTATGTATGTATTTACCCATCTATCTATTTTGCTTTGTTTGTATGTATGTATGTATGTATTTACCCATCTATCTATTTTGCTTTGTTTGTATGTATGTATGTATGTATTTACCCATCTATCTATTTTGGTATATTTGTATGTATGTATTTATGTATGTACGTATGTATGTATGTATGTATGTATTAATCTATCTATCTATTTCGGTATGTTTATTATGTATGTATGTATGCAAGTATGTATCTATCTATCTATCTATTTCGATGTGTTTATTATCTATCTTTCTATCTAGGTATGTCTGTGTATCTAGCTATTTTATTTTTTGCGTATCTGCCTGGGCATTCGAGAAATCCTAGTAAAGAAAAGATTTCTCGAATCTGCAGTCCTATAGCCGAAATACATACTGATTAATAAGTCAAAAAGAGGCGACTAATTCAAATACGAAATACCCACTATAATAACTAAATATATCTTTGTGGATAATCGTACAATAACATTTGAAGTAATAAAAATGTTGTAAAGTACCAACGAGGAAAGTAATATTTATTTTAAATAATGCAAAGCCAAAAGTGTGATGGACAGGCGAAAGCTAGTCTTCAATCTGTCTCATCTTAAACTTATCTAGCCACAATTGCTGGACCAAACACACCACAGTATTGCTTGCACCAAAGCAAAACATTCTTACTTAACATTCTTATACTTTTTTTTTTTAGTTATGACCCTTACCATGGTCTGTCTTCAACGCCATATATAGGCAGTTACTTTTTTATTCAAACATTATCATTTAATGCCAAGAGTAAAGCAGGAGTGTCCAAAACTTTCTCAAAGTGGGCCGGATTTGATAAGGTGAATATGCATTAGGGAAAGGGCCAACTATTCTGTTTGGCATTCTTTGAACCATTAGAATTAAATACAAATGAACTATCTTAGGAAAATTTTATTACAAATGGTATATTTCGATTCCTTCATATGGACGACAAATAAATTTAAACAGGTCCTACCAAAATCAATGTTATATGTAAAGCCCACATAAGATGAAATTTAAACAGGTCTTACCAAAATCAATGTTATATGTAAAGCCCACATAAGATGAAATTTAAACAGGTCTTACCAAAATCAATGTTATATGTAAAGCCCACATAAGATGAAATTTAAACAGGTCTTACCAAAATCAATGTTATATGTAAAGCCCACATAAGATGAAATTTAAACAGGTCTTACCAAAATCAATGTTATATGTAAAGCCCACATAAGATGAAATTTAAACAGGTCTTACCAAAATCAATGTTATATGTAAAGCCCACATAAGATGAAATTTAAACAGGTCTTACCAAAATCAATGTTATATGTAAAGCCCACATAAGATGAAATGAAATGTGTTAAGAAATAGAACTTACAATAAGCTATAGTATATCTCAGGTTAATCTTAAACATTACGTATTATTGGTAAGTAATATTGTGTGTTAATTTTTTAGTTAAAAACATAAGAGTAACATAACATGAAAATGAAAAGTGTCCAAATATATTTAGAACTGATTTTGACCAACACAAAACAAATTTAAGATTTTAGAATTTATTCATCTTAGATGACCAAAACTTCTCTGCACTAATGTGAAGAGAGATACTAAGATCTGAACTGCAGTATATAGGCCAGGTTTGGTTCAAAGACAGTGATTTTAGAAATTGGCTGGAAAAGGCCAAGATCAGTATCACACCACCAGAGGGCGGCCACACAGTACTGCTGCGATCTTTTGGTAAAACATGAAATTGCATGGTGTGTATTTGACACACTCTGATTGGTAATACTGGCTGGCCGTGATACGTTCTATGATAGAGGATGGTGACCATATAAAATTTGACTGCGGGCCGTAATTGCCCAACCTCCCGGTCGGACTTTGGACATGCTTGATGTAAAGACATGTCTCTGCCAATTTGTGAAAATAATATGGTTATCCAAACCAGTGGCGTAGCTAGAGTTAACGTCACTCGGGGCGATCCGCTCAAATGTCACCCCAATGACCCCGATTCACCCTATGCTGAATGGTTAGCTGTAGCTAAATTTTCATATATGCTCTACCTCTACTCTACTGACCGGTACGTTACTGTTTTCATGTATGATCCAAGACAAAATCCAATACCAAGATTGTAGCAACTGAAACACATGAAAGCTGAAAACATTGCTATTTTTCCTACTCACAAATTTCCCGACAATTTATTAGAAAATTTATGACGGGAGAACAAAACTTGGGGGGGGGTCATAAATTATTTCGGGGGGGGGGATATATGCCCGCCTGCGAAACCCTGTGTCTCCACCACTGTTTTCAGACTATTTTTGGCACCTTAGCCTGGTTGAAAAATTTTGTTGGGGGAGACATTGTGTCACCCCTTCTGTGCTGGCACCCGGGGCGGTCCGTCCCCCTCTTCCCCCTCCCACTAGCTACGCCACTGACCCAAACTTTGAAGTCTAATATCGCAAAATTACAAAAAAAAAAAGGCGCAGATAGATCCTTTTTTTAATTTCGAATGAGGAAATAACCGTGATTGATTCTAGCAAGAAGAAATTTTCTCACAGAACATAGTGAACAGACTTTTCTAGTTGCTACTTAGCAGTTCATTCAATATATATCGTTCGATTTGATGTCAGTGGAAAACACGAGGCTATGAAGGAACAGCTAGTTACTATTAGATTGGTGCAAAAATAATGTCGTTTTCTCACATATGTTACTATGTGAGAAAACGACATTATTTTTGCACCAACCTAATATTTCGAAGGTTAGCCTCAGTTGATGGATGGCAAAGAATTTTTTTTTTTTTTTTTTTCAGATGAGTAGAGAGCAGTTTGGTTTTAGGGGTGTTACAGTTGCTCTAGTTTACTCTATAGATTTTACACCATTTTATACGTTATATGGTTATGCTGTATTGTATGTTATATATTGTTATGTCTATCTTTTATGACGATGTAAACAATGTGTGCATAATGTTTGCATCTAATCTATTTATAGAATTCTGTTTTCCTTGCTCGCTCGCTCGCTCGCCGACCCCACCCACCCTGTTGACTGGCAGCTGAACTTGGCAAATTCTTCGTTTTTCACTTGATCCCCGATGCCCATCTGAACTGACCTACATTCGTTTCTACCGCTATGGTTTTGTTTTCGCATTTTTCTGCGGCTAGAGTTGTTTTGTTTTGTTTTTTTTTGTTTTGTTTTGTTTTTTTTTGTTTTGTTTTGTTTTGTTTTTGTTTCTCTTTCTCGAGCAAAGGTCCACGAACTACCATGGCAACGAGCACGTACGCCATACAAAATCCACACTTTAAAAATATATAGGTATCTTCACAGATTCGCGATACCTAAGGTTTAAAAATGAATTTTTAAAAATGAAAATTCTTTCTTGAAGCGTTTATTTTATTTTTATTTCTTATTCCAAGTTAATATATTAAATTTAATATATCCAATAAGTAAAATACTTTGCTCTATTTCAAAACTAATTTAAATTGACTGAAAGGAGTCGTTTTTTTTTTTTCTTTTTGCTATAAAATCTGATTTCAGCGCCATATCAGCCCGCGATTATGGATCTTCCAAAAATAAGATATACTTTTCTAAAACATTATTTAAGCAATATCTGCTGATTTAAAGTATAATTAATCTGATTTGAAACAAATATTATTTACTTCAAATATTTTATATTTAAATATCCCAGAAATGCAACGTTTCGGCCATTGTGCACTTCGGCCTTCTTCAGGTAGTTGGAATGTCGAACTGGACCCTTTATTTCGCTCACTGGGGTAGATGTTCTAGTTCCACGTGCCATGTTTAGTAGATATCAGTTATCACTATCAGTTATCTCCTGTTAATTTCTCTCTGAAAATTCTCCACTGCCTTAGCCCGGTATTGAACTTTTGGGTCCTGTCACTGGATCTAACTAATACCTTTATTCACTGTGCCATATGTCCTTGAGGTATCTGTTTATTTAAGATGTTAATCTCATTTTTTCTAGGGAGGGGGATTTAGCTGTAAAAAAATATTGAAGAATATAACGTGAACGCCTTTTTTACATCATTTTTAAGTACTCAGTAATTTTAAAAATTTCGGAAAATATTTTCCGTAATATAATGTTTTATTGAATTTTATATACACACACAGTAAAAACAATTACTCAATCCAAAACTCAAATCCTCGTTGATTTTTTTTCAAACACGGTGCTCAGTATCCTAAGGATAAAGCCGTATTTTGTGTGATTTCAGCATCTGATGATCGGTTCTATCGAAACACACACAGATTATATTATATACATAGTTGCGGTCATGATTTTTTAAACAATAAATTTCGCCCTGTACAAAAACCTTACCAATCAATCAAAGTCTGAAACTTTCCTTTACATACATACATACATATACAACTTTGCTTCAACGAGTCGGTTAAGGCACGTCGGACCTAACGACGGTTTCCCTCTGCCTAGAAGGACGCAGGTTCGAATCCTACAAGGGGGCTGTTCAATTTTCTTAGATGCTAATTCAGACCGGCAGACAAAAATAAATAACAGTAACGTCTACTCAAATAAGAGTATCCACTAAAGATAACGTTTAAAGTCATAATAACAACTTACACTATTTAGATTGTTCGGTCATATTCACGACGTTTCGGCCATTATACGCTCTAGCCTTCTTCAGGCGATTGGAATTTCGAACCGAACACTTTATTTCGTCCACCGGGGTAGATTGTTCTAGTTCCACGTGCCATGCCAGTTCCGGATAGAAACTTCCCTTAGTAACTGAACTCTCCAACGTTTTTTGTTCACCTCTGCTGTGGTCAGGTTTAATCTCGCAACTCTTTGAGTCAAGTCACTGGATTACTTCAACCAGCGCTTCTATCCACTGGGGTATGTGGACGAAATAAAGGGTTCGAATCGAAATTCCAGTCACCTGAAGAAGTCCGGAGCGTACAACGGCCGAAACGTCGTGAATCTGTCGTCAAAGATGAGGACAACTGTACAATTAATATAAATAGTTACCATTCCTAATCTCAGAAATACAGATTGATAATAACCAATAATGGAAATTCTTTAGCAAAACGGTGATATATAGCTAAAAGCTTGCTTTATCCAACGGTGTTATTGTGTTCCATGCACCTGTGAAAATATGTCTGAGACATTCATTTCACAACTTCTGTAATATTCATCCTCTTATGTGTGTATGTTTGGATGTGTTTACGCGTCTTTATACCCACTATCACTTAATGGTGCGGACGCAGACAGATTCTTGTTAACTCCTAAGAAATACTAGCAAATCTGGTGCTGCCAATTTGGGCAAACATTGATTAGTTTTGGAGCCAATCAAATCCAGTCCTCTAGTCTACCGCCAAGTTCCTTGACTTAAACAAGCCACTGACTGAAAGAAACTGCCGTGGTTGTTCTCAAATCAACTCTCTCTTCTTATTCATTCGGCAATCAACTCACATGATTTCCGTCCGCCATTTTTGGTTATCGTTTGCTTTTTTTTTTGTTTACTTGCTTCATATCGGTTTAGCTACTATTGTATCCTTTATTATATATATATATATATATATATATATATATATATATATATATATATATATATATATATATATATATATATAGGTAAAATGAGGACAAATGGTGTATAATTCCAATGTGCGTAACATTTAATTTAAAAGAGGGCTTAATACAGAGTAGAGCAAAATATTATTTATTTTAGGTTATTAAAACAAGAACATATTAAAAATTGATACACAATTACAATTATGTTTCGACGCTACAAATATGTCTCCCCGGGCGATGATAAACTACTGGCGAGTGAACGATTAATTATATATATATATATATATATATATATATATATATATATTACAGAAATAAAAGTGTGAAGCTTAATATTAGTAGACATTAAAAAACGGGCGAAGCAACCGGTTTCGCTCCCGCTCTTCAGGCTTCCACGGGAGATTTAATTTAAATTAAAACACAGAAAATGTACAATAAAAAGGAATTGTTGAGGTAAAAAAAAAATTGCTGCCCACTACAACCAGCCGCATAGACGGGTTGTCGGCGTCTAAACTGTCTCTCTTACGAGCATTTTTGTTTTGTTTTGCTGATGAGCAGGATGAAAAAAAGAAGACCTCGATAGGCGGATGGACATCTATAAGGCCCAACGGCCAATATATATATATATATATATATATATATATATATATATATATATGAGAGAGAGAGAGAGAATTCGATGAGTAAATTGTCGCCATTTTATATTTTTAATTTCACGCTTGCGCGTTGGTTGTTTTTGATTTTGTAGACTGCTCAGTATAGTAAGTTCAGTTGAGCACCGTCTGTGACAAAAAGAGAACTATGACGCAATTCACTCCACCATAAATTTGGAAACAGCATGCTGTACTGCTTGGCATTCTCCTCTCTATTCATTCTCTCTTTTCCTTATTTCGCTTCTCTCTCTACTCTCTTCTTTTTCATTCTCTATCTCTTTCTCTTATATCTTCATTCTCTCTCTCTCATTTGTTTTCATTCTCTCTCTCCTCTCTTTTCATTCTCTCACTTTTCTTATGCCTTTTCATTATCTCTTTTCATTGTCTCTCTCTTTCTCTCTCTCTCTCTCTCTATATATATATATATACATATATATATATATATATATATATATATATCTGTTTCATGCTAGATGCAATCGTCAGCCCATCTAGCATGAAACAGACTGTCGCCTCTAAGTGTTGACTTCTATGTTCACTTTTATATTTACACACGCTCTATCTCTAATATTGAGCACTTTATTCCATAAATATAGCACATCTTAAGACTATTTCTTTATATATATATATATATATATATATATATATATATATATATATATATATATATATATAATCTCTGTTTTAATTCTTTCTCTCTTCTGTTGAGAAATCTTATTAGAAAAATGTGCACTCTCCCAATAAGATTTCTCGAATATACAGGCAGGTCAAAATAAATAAATATAGTGATTGAGGATTAAACTCTACTCAAATATGGGTATCAACTAAACAAACAACGTAGTAAAATATGTTAATCCAACAAATTTTATTACATTATTTTTATCGGATACCCATATTTGAGTAGACGCTCCGTTTATTTATTAAATTGTATATTTATTTATTTTCGTCTAAGATTTCTCTAATATCCAGGTAGGTAAACGGTAACCTTTAAAGAAAATTTGCGTTTAAAGGCACCATTCGTTTTTGCTAGATTTTTTGAGACCCTACGTGGCCAATTTGGTTTAAAGAACGTTGAATCTAACGACGGTTAATCCTGCTAAAGTAGGAGGTCGCAGGTTCGAATCCTAACCGAGGGCGCATCTTTTCTTTAATAAAATTTCTCTAATAGGTCGGTAGAAAAAATTAATATATGTTTTGTCTAATAAATAATCGTAGCATCTACTCAAATATGGATATCCATTAACTATTGTTTAATTGATAAAATCAGTTGGATTAATAAAAAAAGATCCATTACTTCTTTAGAGATTGCTTTGTTTATGTTAGGATACGAAACTGAATATGTATAACGTTTATAAACTTTTTTTCTTCTGTATTCTTCTTGAATCATGTCTCCTCTTTTGCCTTCACAATTCGGTGTCTGTTTGAGCTAACATCTCAACATCATCGGGAACCCGATATGCACTCACTACTATACAAAGTCTATTCTCATACCCACTAAAAGTCACAACAATATCTACAAAGACAATATTAATAAAAATAATGACAAAAAGGGAAACCTTTTCGGCCAATGAGTTTTGTTCCTTGAGGAACTTTATCAAGGCAACGTTTCTCAAGGAACGAAAAGAGTTGGTTGAAAAGCTTTTACTTCTTGTTATTTCTTATATATCTGAAAGAGAGACAGACTTGAACTCGAATGGTTATAGGCCAAAATATAACTTCACTTCCCGAGTTAGTGAAAGTTGTTCACGTATAGATGCCTACCTTACTCTTCGCGTGCGTTTTACTCGCCGCTTCCGTAATGAATCAAGGACGCCAGAGAAGTGTATTGATCGTTGCATGCAGGATAGAAACCTCAATTCGGCTGCCGTCGGCAACGGGCGGCCGAAGTAGTTTGCGTTCATATTTGAGCCGATATTATCTCTTTGGATCAATTCATCGTCTTGACTTCTTCGTTTTTCATTTCAATATTTTTCAACGTATGTCCTTCGCCTTTCTTTTTTTGTCGCTATTAACTTATCTTTCTCACTAATTGTATCTCCATTTTTATGCCTTTTCTCATTTCTCTCTATTTTAATCATTCTCTAGTCCCCCATCTCCCTCTCCCTCTCTCGTCAAATAGTAAATAACTTTTTTTCTTCAATGGTTTTTGCCTATCTTTATTTCGCTTGTCTTATCCATTGCATTCTTTACTCCCCTCTGTTATGGTTGCATATTATACATTTATGCATAATATATATATATATATATATATATATATATATATATATACATATATATATATATATACATATACATATATATATACTATATATATATATACATATATATATACTATATACATGTCATATACATATATATATACTATATACATATCATATATATATATATATATATACTATATACATATCATATATATATATACTATATACATATCATATATATATATACTATATACATATCATATATATATACTATATACATATCATATATATATACTATATACATATCATATATATATATATATA
>OZ010598.1:42378598-42398598 GCA_963932145.1 Acanthosepion lycidas | reverse complement strand
TCGTATTCAATGAAATGTGCATGACAGAAGGATTGCTGCCTAAATACACAAATACATACATACATACATATATATATATATATATATATATATATATATATCCCAGTTTGAAGCAATATTCTTTTCTATTGACTTAATTCCAGATCAATGAACATCGATTTTCCATTTATTTTTCCTGACAAAAATATGCACTATTTTATTTGGTAGTGCGAGATTTATGCTAAAGGGTGCGCAAATCTTTTGGCAAGATACGTTAAAGACCAAGAAGCTTTAAGTATATTCATGAAGGGCAATGGTTCTTCAGTTTCGGATAAGATTTCTGTTTTTCAGCTTATTAAAAACTGGTGTTCAGACCATCTATATTCCTTAGTTCTAATGCGTTGGAAATGAAGAACAAATGGATTGTCGGTGGTCAGGAATTAATATAAATATTACTGAAGTAATACAAGTATTATATGCTTAGCCGTAATTGTTCCGAGACAAGCTTGCTAGCCATTACACCAAAGTGCCCGCGTTATTATTGATAGGTTTGTATAATTCAATACAATACGTTTTGTGTCCACATTTCGTGTTTCATTACCAGATAATTACATTTGCATTGGTTTGTACAAAGTCGACAATTTTTTAGGATTCGGAGGGGAGAGATTTATTTTTGATTTTGTAAGGTAGTTCGTTAGAAAACTGACATTTTTCAATTGGTGTATTAGCATAAGATGAGTTAATATATCAGCTTGATATGACTTTATTTTTCATATTTATATTATCTGAGCTCTGAACTCCCCGACGCGCGATATTTCAACCTGTGTCTTATAAATCAACGTAAGACTAAAATGTTCTGGTGCCAGCCAGCCATTCTCTTAAAAATTCTGATTGGTTATTCGGTTAAACTTATGGGAATGACTTCTGATTCAGAACTTTTCAGTGCCACTCCTGTTTATATATATATATATATATATATATATATATATATATATATATATATATATATATATATATATATATGTGTGTGTGTGTGTGTGTGGAACTCCCTTCCTTATTCCAGTTTCCCTGAGAGCTATAATCTCCAACTATTCAAATGTAATGTCAATCGACATCTCCAGTTGCCTTGATCTATCCACTATCCTTCTGCTCATCCTTTCCTCTATCACTCCTATCTGATCTTGCTCCAAATCTTTTGTAACCCCTTGCGTCCTAGTGGCTTCCCGCCTTGCTTGGGGTGAAACGCTTAATATATATATAAAGATACGAAAAAACTATATATATATATATCTGAATAAAAAGAAAAGAGAAAAACTATATATATATATATATATAATATATAATATATATATATATATATATATATATATATATATATATTACAATTAAACATTCATACAAAAACTAAATTAGTAAAGGTAATGATATAAAATAGAGAAATCCCTTCGCTAACTAAATTTTAAAGGTGCATTAACCCACTAATCACTTGATGAATGTTATGATCCTATATTATAAAGTGTATTAAGTCTTCCTTAAATATACAAGTACTTTCGACGGTTCCTCCGGTCATCATCAGGCATGGAAACTATTTTCTTTTTGTCAAAATTCAGGTAACAGAGGAAAAAATATAATTCAAATCAAAATGTTTTTTTTTTTTGCTTTTTTTAATGTGCTATTGATAACAGATACACCCTTGTGAAGCTTGCAGTCGCAAATTTTTGAAAATTAAGTGAGTGCGTTTTTACTAATATGGCAATTTAAGAATGTTTTTGTTGTAGTTTATGAGTCAACGTAGCATGAACTAAATAGTTCAATAAATAGAGTAATGTCTCAGTTGTTATCCCGAAAAATTGCACGTCGGATCAGTTCTTTTAAATCAAATATGTGGTGCAATTTATATTACAATAAATCATTCATACAAAAAGTAAATTAGTAAAGTTAATGATATAAAATGGCGAAATCCCTTCACTAACTAAATTTTAAAGATGCATTAACCCACTAATCAATAAACATTATATAAAATTAACTTTTTTTTATCCATAATGTTGAATAGGCTAAAATTACTCAACATTTAATAAGACAAAATTCAAGTTGATGTCAAAAATTGCCGCGAAACATTGTTGATTTATTTAAGGTAGAATGATATGTCATGTCATGTCTCAAATTTGTATTAGGTTGTTGCAAAAATAATTTCGTCTTCTCACATAGTAACATATGTTAGAAAACGAAATTATTTTTGCACCAACCTAATATTTATTTTCAGTTTTTCTAGTTGAATTATCTGATACTTTATTGTTCATGATTACGTTATTTAACACTTTAAACGTTACTTTTAGTGGTTACTCGTATTTGAGTAGACGTTCCGCTTGTTAAACAGTATATTTATTTTCGTCTGTCAGCAGGAATGTTCGAGAAATAACCAATCGGGACTTCTACTCAAATACGAGTATCCACTAAAAATAACATTTAAACGCATAAACAACATGTCGGATAAAAAAAAAATCCATTAATTTCTTTAGATAATTAATTTGTGTTTTATAATGAATACTATTTCATGAAAATGTTGAAGGATGGAGGAGGGTAGCTATTAGGTTGGTGCAAAAATAATGACGTAATAATGTCGATTTTTGACGTTAAAAAATACGTCAAAAAACGACATTATTACGTCATTATTTTTGCACCAACCTAATATTAGGTTGGTGCAAAAATAATGTCGGTTTTTTACGTATTTTTTAACGTCAAAAACATTATTTTTGCATCAACCTAATAAGTTCGGGGTTGGGTGGTTACGAGCCCTTTGCACCGGCCCTGTATATATATTGTGTATACGCTCGTGCGTGTTTGTGTTATCTTATATGGAAATAAATTTTGCAGTCCTTTTTTTTTCTCTTCCTCATCTCTTGGTTATGACTCACTCTTGTCGCCGCCCAGAAAATCAGTATTAGCATATATTTTCATTGTCGCTATTATTAATGACAGGGCGTCTGAGTTTTTTCAATCCTTGATATTGCTCGTACAGACTATGAAAGGTCTCTTAGTCACTCTTTAGTCGGGTCAATCTGTAGTCGGGCATCTGTCAGGCTTTATGGAAAAGTCGTTGTAGGGATTTAACGAGATTAGCACGCTTTTCATTGTGCGTCAGAGACCAGTTTTCTCTTCCACGACTGAACATTTATTAATATATATATATATATATATATATATATATATATATGAAGAAAAATATTTTAACACCCGGCTTTTTAATATTTCCCCTTTTCTGGCAAGATTAATGCTGGACAAATGTACTTATAAATTTTAGATTAAAATAAAATTCTTTTTCATTTAAAATATACTCTATTAAAATATACTCTATTTCAGGAATACGTTTTCACAACATCGCCCACGTGACGCCGACGTGATCGTATTGCGAAACGAAACGCTGATCTTAAAAATTTCAGTTATTCTGTTTTGATTAGTCTTATGTCTATCGTCTATAAGATAGTTAGTGTTGACCAGCCTCTACCCCTCCCCTTTATTGGCCTCGTGCCACAATTTGTACTTTTTGTACCAATAAATACCAGTCTTATGTCTATCGTCTTTTCATGTTGACTTGAATATCGTCTAATTTTAATTATGTTTTAATAACTATGTCCTGAAGAAATTCTATTAGACCGAAACGTCTGACGTCGGCATTGAAGCAACATTAAAACAGCATACTTGCATATTCAGATTTTTGTTTTTCCATATTTTTCTTCATACTGTCGGATCTATATGCACATATTTGCTTACACACACACACACACACACACACACACACATATATATATATATATATATATATATATATATATATATATATATATATATATATTGTCTTAGGAGTATGTTTTATGGATAGAGTATTTATTTATCTGGCGAACTTGCTCAGTTCCATATTTTTTATAGATAGCAATTCATGGTAGAAATTTTAATATGCTCTCGTATCTGACCGCAGTGTGCGGGATATTCTAAAATCAGCGTAAATCAGAACTTATCTCGCTGGCTAAAATTCCCGAAGAAAAATGAGTCACAGGTCAAGAATTAAACACACTTAACCAGCATAATTCCGCTTCAATAACACAACTGCGGTTTGGAACTTATAGTTAGATAAAACATACCACTAAAGATTATTAATTAGTTTTAACTTAGCCATTAATCGAATCCAGTGATGGCCCTAGGGTTGCTGGTACCACGAGCAAGCTGAACTTCGGCGCCCTTACAAGTATATATCTTTTTTAGTTTTCACAAGGAAAAAAAAAACTGAAAATGTAGAATAAGGAGTTTATTACAATATTCAAGTTAATACAAACTAAAAATAAAAATCATTATCCTATCTAAAGCCTTTTTCTAGCTTTTAGATCAACAAATATTTTCATGGCATTTTATACACCTATCTTCCTTACAAGCCGAAGAATTTAGTTTGTCATGGACGACCGCAACTTTTTTTTTATTAGTTGTAGTTTTGGAAGAACCCAAACACATGATATGATGGCATGATGGCCCCCTGGGGCTTGATGGCTCCCCAGCCGAATCGCAGAGTTTGCCAGTAGATTGAACCGGCCCCGATGGAATAAATATCGACAACATGTTGACGACATGTTACATTACCCGCACATGTTTAGTTACACAACTATATAATAATCAAACACTCCTGCAATGTTTATTATTATTATTATTATTATTATTATTATTATTATTATTATTATTATTGTTATTTTATTTCCTTTGATTTCTGGTGTGTACTCATTTCTTTCCGGGTCCCGTCCAGAGACCCAAGGTTAGAAATGGCATCATGAAATTTTCCACTGAGCGATTAAAAAAGAAACAGAAAAAAAAAAAAACAAATATATTTTACATAGATAAAGTCCTTCGTAAGGTGTGGGCTCTACTCGTAAGAAAAATTTTTTGTATTTCTTTAAGGCATGTAATACCAGGAATACATTCAGTGAGTCTATTGGGATATTTTACAATCAATCCGAGGGCTCCAACTACAACTGAAATTATTGATGTTCTCATGTGCCACATTTTTGAGATTTTGATTTCAAGGTCATTGTATTTTGATAGTTTTTTTTGAAGATCTTCCAAGATGCATCGCGGTTTGCAGGGACTGCCATATCAATAAGGAAGTACATTTTGTCTTTACACTCTCTAATCACCATGTCAGGGTGTTTGTGATTGATTGTTCTGTCTGTGTGTATTGTGAAGTCCCATAAAATTGCTACAGGTCTTATCTCCGTAACCAGTGCAGGGTGGTGTTCATACCAGTTTCTTCCAGTTTCTTTTCCGTAAGTGTTTCCGATTTTCCAGTCGTACCGTGTTTTATATTCAGTGGGTGCCAATACCGCGCAACCTGTTACAAGATGGTCAATTGTTTCTGGATATTTATCATAGAATCTGCATTTACTAAAACACAACATAAAATATATACAAGATAAACAATTGTGGCCTACAAAACAGAAAACACAGAGTTACTGGCGAAGTGTTACGAGGGAGAAGGAAAAGGAGTCAAATATCTTTATCACTTTAGGGCTAGCGAAGTAATCTAAGTGCTATATTTGGAAATCCACAAAGATGTGTAAATAAATATTAATTTTAAGTTTGGTTAATGAAAATTAGTCAAAATTCTATTTACCAAATTTGTTCCATGAAATTCTCCTTTGGGTTTTTGATGGTCGGCAACTTTTTATAGAGATTCTTTCGGCTGGATATAATAATCCTCGAATCAAAAAAAGCCGCAGTTGATTCTAGCAGAAATTTCTTTTCACCAACTAACAGCCCTTTTCCAAAATCCCATTTTTATAGGGGCTAACACCTAATTTGCATATTTCTAGATGTTTCTCGAATCATCTAGATTTTTCTCGAATATACTAGAATGATCTAGAATCTTCCAAACATTCTATTTCTAATTTCTCTATTTTACAACTACTTCATGAATGAAAACTTTTTTTTCTACTAACAGGTAGAACTCAGTAGAATCCCTTACTATAAATTTTCCTTATTGAGACTTTCTTATAATAGAAATGCATCCTCGTAACAGTAGACACTATACTTCTCCCATTTTTTTTTCGTTTTCTACCGGGTATCTTACATTATTGATTTTCTCCATCAAGTCTTACGTCTTCTAAAGAGATAGTACCTTTCACAGAATATTTACAAATCCAAGCAATGGAGACGTCTGAAACGATAAGATAATAGGCTTTCGATTTTCTTTATGTACGTCCTTAAGTTCGGTGCTATACGGCTGAATGATAACTGGCACAATGGTCACCAAAACATCCAACATTCGGTAACCTCAGTCTGGAGGTCAGTGTAATTTTTAAATGCTTTTTTTAATTTCTCTGGCTTTGATATTATGGCTATCAGGTAAAGCTACATAAATGAGGAAGCTTTTTTTGCTTAGGAACTTTTTGTTTTTTTAAGATGGCTTGGTGGCCTCAACGATACGATCTTTTTGGATGTTGAAATCCCATAAGATCTTGACTATATCGTTTTTTTTATTACTTTCTCTAGTTTATAGCGCTGCCATTTCTCGTCGGCTTCGAGATCATATTTCAGATGGGGGTGGGGGCCACTTTATCAGTCCGGTGCTTGTACCATTTCTATGCTAGCATTCCACAAGCGCTAATGATGTGGGTCACATTCTCTACCTCCATCCCGCACAGACTTCACTTACCTGCATCTACTTGGCGTACTATATGTACTTCCAAAACAGAATTACTAGTCAGAGATTGCTTTTGGGTGACTACCAGTAAACTTCTCGTGTTACTTCAACCAATTCCACAGAACTTTTGTTATTTATTTATTTATTTATTGTTAATCTTTTTGAATCTGCATTTGTTTTATAATCACGTGCCGTGTCAAAGCCAATGACCTAGGGCAAGCGAAGGATGTATTTTATTGTTTTCAATTAATTAAACAGAGGACAGCTATTAAGATCAACAACGAAAAAATTCAAATGGACAAAGTCCTTCGTAAGATATGAGCTGTGCTTGTTAGGGCTATTTCCTGGAGAGATAGTACACCGGGGATTTTATTGATTTATTCTTGAGTTCCTTTCTTTATCGGACACAGAGCTCCAACTTCAAACAGTTTTAGTTTTTAAGTGCCACATTTTTATGTCCATCTTCCGGTCTTTGTATTATTTAGTTTTTCAGAAACCTCCGCATATATATTTTTGTCACTTGGTACACTCATATCAATCAGTGTTTCTGTCTTTGATAACAATGTCTTGGTGAATATTATTATTATTATTATTATTATTATTATTATTTTTGTTGTTGTTGTTGTTGCTATTTTTATTATTTTCTTGGATTTCTGTTGTATACAGATTTCCGTCCGAGCCCAAACCAAGGTCAGAAATAACTTCATATAATTTTCTACTGATCATTTTTGCCCCCCACCAAAAAAAAAAAAAGAAAAAAAAACCCTAAAATCACACACATCTTACATAGATAAAGCTCTTTGTAATGTGTGCGCTGTGCTTGTGAGTACATATTTTTTTTTATTTCTTTAAGGCATGGGCGGCCAGGTATCCCTTCAGTGAGTCTATCGGAACCATTTTTAATCAATCCGAGGGCTCCAACTACAACTGGAATTACTGATGTCCTCATGTGACACATTTTTTAGATTTCCACTTCAAGATCCTTGTATTTTGATAGGTTTTGGGGATTTTTTTTGAAGATCTTCAAAGATACATTGCAATCTTCAGGAACTGCCATGTCAAAAAGAAAGAAACATTTTGTTCTTGTGGTCTTTGATCACGATGTCTGGGCGATTAGCTTTGATTGCTCTGCCTGTGTGTAATGTAAAATCCCATGAAATTGTTACAGGTCCTCTCTGCGTAAGCGGATCTGGGTGGTGTTCATGCCGGTTTCTTGCAGTTTTCTTCCCTTAAAAGTTTCAGATTTTCCATTGCTGAGTTTTATATTTAGTAGGCGCTAGTACAGTGCAACCTGATATTATTATCGTTGTTATAATTAGTCAATGTTTGTAAGGAAATAAAACCAGCATATCTAAAATATTCACTAGAATGTTTGCTTGTTAATGACACCTATTAGTCGTATAAAAATGTTAAAATATATCTCACAGGAAACAAGGCCACGAAGTTTTAAAATTTTCACGAGAAACAAATCTTAAGACGTACATATTAATTAGCAAAGAAACACGAAGAGTGTCAGTGTTACTTGCTGCATTATTTTCAATGAAAAAAAAAACAAACTTTAAGTACTTTAGAAATGTTTGACAATGAGATTGAAATTTGATACTATCAATATTTAAAACAGTAAGGATAATGAGTATAGATTTTTTTGTTGTTGAAAAATTTAAAGAACATGGCAATTGTGACTCGAAATTATGACAAGCTGTAAAAAATGGCGGATATTTTTTTTTTCTTTTTCGATTGAGGTGAGAACGAGAGATGCTAGTGGCAAGCGGTAATATACAGCAGTCAAACATAGGGAGAGTCGGGATGGTGTTGCTGATGGTTGATCTTAGTCATCAGCTGAAACTTTTCTTTGTATTTTCTTACGTATATTCTAATATTCTCTCGCTAACTTTTTTATTTGTACAAGACCTTTTCGGCTCCTAAAAATGCTTGGAATTTACCGAGTTATTTTAGTTAATTCGTCAATAGGTGCCTTTGAGTGATTTTTTTTTTTTTTTTTTTTTTTTAGAAATAGACAGTTATTTTTTTATTTTTTATTAAAGACATATAATGTTCATTTTTTTAAATCATTTCACCCCAAGCAATGCAATCAAGTCACTAAGACACAACAGGACTAATGAATGCTAGAGAATATGAGAAAAAATACTATTAAGGAGAGAGAACAATTAAAGAACAAGAATTAAGACGACAGAAGATAACGATTGACATTGTATTAAAACTCTTGAAGATGGAAGTTAACTGGAAAGCAAGAAGCCAAAAAAGATTTCCACAAGCGAGAAGTACGATAGAAGAACCTGTTAGCATAGAACTTACGGTTACAACCAGCCATTTCAAATGTAAAATGATGACTTTGCCACAAGTCTAGTACTGCGCTTAAATTCGTAAAGTCTAGATACCATAGAGGAAAGTTCGGCAGAACAATTACCCTGAAAATATTCATAGGGAAGTTACATTACGCCGGTGGGAAGGCGACTGAAGTCGAAATGCCAGGTCAAGACCAATAACATTGCAGATTATTCTTTCGATTGTATCAAGAATCTCTAAATATATAGGAAATCTCCTATATATTTAGACGATAAGTGGCAGCAATATTCAAAACAAGGATGAATGGTAGTTTTATAAATATGTAAGTCATTTGATCAGGAGTAGAAGGTTCATCCCTTGTTTCCTGTTTAGGATTGGGTTTCCAGTTCCTTCTAAAGTATTTCGTTCTTTTTCACTCCCAGTAGGCAACCACTCGTCTAAGTGGCATTGTCGCATTGTTTGGGGTGAATTAATTACAAAAAAAATATTGGGCCAAAATCCCTAATGTTTCAAATGACACACACATACACACACATATGCGTGTATATATATATATATATATATATATATATATATATATATATATAGTAAAATATAAGTTAAGAACTTAAAATAAACAGATGGTTCAATTGCTAAGTCGTCAGAGCTTAAACATAATGCATTTTAATATTATTAATACAATAGAATAAAGATCCGGAACTAAAAGTTTAATGCAGTCTAAATGAAAATCTGAGTAGCGGATTTTGATATTATTGTATTAAAATTACATACATATATATATATATATATATATATATATATATATATATATATATATATATATATGTGTGTGTGTGTGTATCTCAAATAAAGAAAAATAAATAGACTAAAATCCTTAACAAAATACTCTCGTTGGTCTTTAAATAACTTATACTTATAAAAATTGCTGCTTAAATGACCCCCACCCCCCATATATATATATATATATATATATATATATATATATATATATATATAATTTTAATACAATAATATTAAAATCCACTACTCAGATTTTCATTTAGACTGCATTAAACTTTTAGTACCAAATCTTTATTCTATTGTATTAATAATATTATTAAAATGCATTATGTTTAAGCTCTGACGACTTAGCAATTGAACCGTCTGTTTATTTTATATTTTAAGTTCTTATATTTTACTATCTGTGTATATATATATATATATATATATATATAATATCCAAGTATAGGATTGGTGTATATGGAATAAACTCCAATAATCAACAAATATAATTCTTAAAAGAGTGCTCAATACAGAGTAGAGCAAATGTAATTATTTATTCAAAAATTATATATATATATATATATATATATTGACTTTTGCAAGATTTCACCATCCCCTGCCCATATTATCACATCAAATGTATCTAAGCTGCAAGGAAACTTAGAGCAACATTAGATTTTAACGTTTATTCTAACTTAATTTTTGGCCTTTCAATAAAGACAAAATAACAAACATAGGCATTTTTCTTCAGTTTCTTCTTTAAATAATTTTATAATTTTTTTAAACTTAATATAGATTAAATTTAAAATTGGTAATTTTAATTTTTAGTAAAATTTAATATTAATTAGTTAGAATGAATTCTATTTTAGTCTAACCCTAACATTAAAGCATTATTTAATTATTATAACCAAGATTCGTTGTCAAGTTTTTTGAATTCTCATATACTTGTATTTTGATTGTTCATTCTAGCTTATGTAACAACGTTTGCCCTACCGAGGGGTGTTTGATTGATTTGAACCTTTTAAAACCCTTTATTCTACATTCAACATCATCACTTGATAAGACACCAGAAGTGTTGAAACAAAATATCTATTTTTGTAGTGATTTTATAACACATTTATGTTATAATTTTCGAATAAATAATTATATATATATATATATATATATATATATATATATATATATATATATAAGGCTCAAACACTAATATTCCATGGTTATAATTTATTGCATTGGAATCGTAATCACGATCCAATTCATCAGACCTACAAATTCAAATATATATATACACTAATGCACAAATAACCTTGGGAAAGTATGAATCCATCTCTTCTCCTCCCAGATATGGGTTGAATAGTAGGACAGACTGGTTTTTTTAGCCTTTAGCAGAAAGAAATGGCAATTTACGGCGGGAAAATCTTCTGCCTCGTCAGTCATGTATCTCAAGATACATGATCGCCTAAGCGTGTATCACGTGTGCCACTTAACTGACTGAGATATATGGTAAAATACTTGAATAATTAGGAAACGTATATCATTCTAACATGTTTCCCTGACGTCTTCTCTTTGTCCTCTTATTTTATTTTCCGGTAATTTACCCATGCACGCATGGACTCTCCGAGCTATAAATAGGATCAGGTACTGTCTTTTGGATGTAGAGAAGTTTCCAGGACTCAGGTCTGACACTCTGACCGAACATTCTTGCTGTAACACTCTCGTTTGTATATGTTTGTTTCTGTTAATTTATTTGTTTAACTTAATTCCTCTCCAGTATCTTTAATTCTAGCCCTAACAAGACCACAACAGATTCTGATTCATATTTGATCAACATTTGACCTTTACAATATATATATATATATATATATATATATATATATATATATGTATGTATTACAATAATAAGAAAGTATAGTAAGATTTATAATCTGGTGTTCTTAGCAGTTATTTTTATTTTAAAAAAAATCTTCGATACAAACACCATTACAAACTTTAGTTTCAGTTTTGAAACATAGAAATTTCTGTGTCGCAGTGAAATCACATTTTTAAAAAGGAAATAATTATAATATGTATATAGTGAATTCCAGTCGAATCCATTACATTCACTTACGTGTTAGTACCCTTGGGAAAGGTATAAATCCTTTACTTCTATGAGTAAATAGCAGGGCAAACCGGGTTCTATAGCCTTGGATGGCAATCGGTCTACCGTAGAAAGAAATGGCTGCCTACTGCGGGTAAAAAATCTGCCTCTTCAGTCATGTATCGAAAGATACATAATCGCCTAAGCGTGTATCACGCATAGCACACAACTGACTGTTATATATATATATATATATATATATATATATATATATATATACTTACTTTTTTGTCAGAGATACAATCTCCCAAAGAACATTCGAATTACATGTTCCAGCAGCTCATTATGATAATAAAATTTGGCAGTTTAAGCGTAACTTTGTGAAAAGGCAAATCATAATCATCCCAGTATAAAAACACCACAACCAACTTAATCATATTCAATAACTTTTCTCCGTCAAAAGACGAACATTTTATACCAGTTTAACTGTCCTTTGATGGTTGTATTTCTGACAAAAAATTGTGTACATATACTGGCTTGACGACCATAACATTATGAAAGGATTATTTCGAAAATAAATAAACATAAAGTACCTATGTTATTCATTGAAATTTATATATATATACATATATATATATATATATATATATATATATATATATAATAAATTGATTGGTCATTCTAGCTTTTGTAACAGCGTTTTCCCCTTGCGAATGATCGTTAATGAGTTTGAAACTTTTAAAACCATTTATTTTACATTCAACATTATCACTTGATAGGACACCGGAGGTGTTGAAACAAAATGGCTATTTTTGTAGTGATTTTATAATATATTTATGTTATAATTTTTAAATAAATAATTATATCTGCTCTACCCTGTATTGAGCACTCTTTTAAGAATAGTAATTGTTGGCTATTGGAATTTATTCCGTATACCCCAATCATATACTTGGATATATATATATATATATATGTTTGTGTGTCTGTATATATGTATGTAGTGTATAATGACTCAGAGTATACATCAACTGTTGTGCTGATGTCGCATCGTCAGCTCATTAATAAAACAACATATTATATTTCATTTTAGTTGAGGTGTTACACTGTTACATCATTAGAGATGTAAAGATAAACCAATATTGAAACGTCATACATAAAACATCATCTTTATTAAATCAATAAATAATATTGGTGAATGAATTTTGTGTTATTGCTCTTTCCTTTTATCTCTTCTTTTCTTCTTTCTCTCTTTTCTTTCTTTCCTCAATCATGTAGGCTATCATTCATCTGATCTTAAAGCCTTCAGCAATGTTATATGCATTTCCCCGCGTTCTCTCTTTCTTCTACTCCTTTTCAACCTGTCCTTTACCGATCACTTTTTTTTTTTTCTGTCTTTTTAATCTGAAGCTGCCCTAGGCCTGCACCACTGAAATGTCGCTTCGTTCTAGCAATGACTCAACCAGTCATCGAAGCAACAAGCCTAAGGATGAAACGTCAACCTGTCGGGCAACAACCACTTGAATGATTTAAGTCAGAGAGCTGTGATTGAGTTTTTTCGGATCATTCAATTCTTGTCTGTTTTCCATTTTATATTTTCACACATTTTTTTCTTTCTTTCTCTTCTTTTCTTTTTCGTTTTCGTTTGATTTAAAAAAAATATTTTATGCTTTTATTTTTCTTATATATATATATATATATATATATATATATATATATATATATATATATATTTGTAGTTTTGTATTTTCATAGGATGAGTCGTTCTTTATGTCTACATTGTTAATTGATAAATAGCTGACATTTAAAGATGAGATGGCCAGAATTTCTTTTTCGTAATCGCCAACTCTTGTTCGTTTTTGCATTTTCTTTATTGTTTTTCTTCTTTTTTTTTTTTTGCCCCTACCCCCTCTTTTTTTAACGATATCATCAGAACATTGTACACTAGCCAATGTTTTACACAAATTATGTTATTTACAGTCAGGGACATTACAGAAATTAGCATACACAGCCAACGAACGATATGAATGTGCGCATGCGCACAGACCTGTATATCAATACGAAATCTTGTTGCGGACCTAATAATCTTTTTAATAGACAGACTAGATCAATTATTATCATTTTTATTTATTTCATATTTTTTAAAGAAAAATTCACCCATCCTTTAATTCAGTCTTTTTATTCGATTTTCACTCATCGCTCAGTATCCCTGCGAACATTCAAGAAAAATGTCGTTCATTATTGAAAATTGTAAAGAATTATAAGAAAGAAAGTTTAAAATAATTCTATCAATAACCTTTGATTCCAGCAACTGATATGAACAGGCATATATATATATATATATATATATATAGAGAGAGAGAGAGAGAGATCTGAACAGGTGCAGATAGATAGATCTAAATAGATAGATAGATAGATCTGAACAGGTGCAGATAGATAGATCTAAATAGATAGATAGATCTGAACAGGTGCAGATAGATAGATCTAAATAGATAGATAGATCTGAACAGGTGCAGATAGATAGATCTAAATAGATAGATAGATCTGAACAGGTGCAGATAGATAGATCTAAATAGATAGATCTGAACAGGTGCAGATAGATAGATCTAAATAGATAGATCTGAACAGGTGCAGATAGATAGATCTAAATAGATAGATAGATAGATCTGAACAGGTGCAGATAGATAGATCTAAATAGATAGATCTGAACAGGTGCAGATAGATAGATCTGAACAGGTGCAGATAGATAGATCTAAATAGATAGATAGATCTGAACAGGTGCAGATAGATAGATCTAAATAGATAGATAGATCTGAACAGGTGCAGATAGATAGATCTGAACAGGTGCAGATAGATAGATCTAAATAGATAGCTAGATAGATCTGAACAGGTGCAGATAGATAGATCTAAATAGATAGATAGATATGAACCGATAGACAGAGATAGATAGATAGATATGAACCGACAGAGATAGATAGATAGATATGAACCTTCAGAGACACAGATCTGAACAGGCATAGATAGATGATCTGTAGATCCGATCACTTTTGGCTACTCTATTAGCCACTGTCAAAGTTGTTTTTTTTACTATATATATATATATATATATATATATATATATATATATATATATATATTCTGTTTATACGTTATTTTTTGAGATACAACTTATTTGAGTAAATGTTCTGTTTTAATTAACCAGTAATAATTACATTTACCGGCTTGGATATTCTAGAAATCTCATTGTCTCCCATATGGAAGCCATTCAGCCTCAGAGAATTTCCTATTTATATGGGGATGGGAATGTTTTCAGTTTCCGAACAAGGTTGTGACTGTGATCATAATTGATGTTATTAATAGATCAGTACTTTTGTTATATATATATATATATATATAATTATTTATTTAAAAATTATAACATAAATATGTTATAAAATCACACACACACACATATATATATATATATATAATCAGTACAGGGGTAATATTTACACACGGATGTTTAAAAAAATTCTTCATTCTAGATTATATTGTTTCTTTTGCTTCTTGGTCGCATTATCGTCTTGCTATGGGGTGAATTGAAATATATATATATGACTCTCTATTATCAAAGCTTACTGTGGGTGTAATAGTCTCCTGCTAATACTGCCTTTGAGACGTGTGATTTTCTCAATCATGAACTTACAGAAGTCTCTTCTTGTGGCAACCATTGTGGCATGATAATATGATCTCCAGTGATGGAACGGTACATATCACAGAGGCATTAGCACAAAGTGTGTGTGTGTGTGTGTGAGAGAGAGAGAAACTGTTAGATTTTTCATAATAAACAGACTGATATAAGTTCGTGTTTTTTGGATCTACGTTTGATTATCTTTTGCCGTATGCATGCTCCAGGATGAAGGCAATGACTTGTATAAAACACTTGACTAAATGTAATTGCTAAACATTAAACACGCGTTCAGTGCTGATAATTACGATGGCGAAGAATGAGTTCAAAGAAAACCTGAGATTTGCAATTGATAATTTAAATAAGATAAATTCACCTATTGTGCAAAATCCGCTTTTAATAAGCAATTACATTCAACCTACTTACAATTAACAGTAGATAAAGTTGTGACAATATTTCAATTACGATGATACGATATGTTCTATGAGGTACTTGCTAAAATGAGGTATTTGTTAAATATTACAATGTGTTTGCATCACTGTTTTAGTCAGGCTTATTTTGTTTAGTCAACTACTTGATTCAGGTCGCCATCTTCCTCCAGAGTATCTTTATTTAAGATTTCTTGGGGGTGAAATTTTCATCTAGAATATAGAAATTTTTTTTTTTTTTTTTTTTTTCGCAGAGTTGTGTCTGATTGTTGGTAGAGTGAATAACGGTGGGTCTCAAAAACAAAAAAATTCCTGGGTGTAGATGTGTGTAGAGGGGGTTACTTAGCTTGGAATCTTGTTTACAACTTAGTGTTGTTTTGTGGGATGGGTGGGATGGAGTGGAGTTGGGTGGTCTGTTAAGGAAAAGGCAGTTTTCGGCTTAAGTTGTTGTGTAGGAGATGATGATCAGTTGTGAAGAAGAATGTTAGGAAATAATTTGCAAGTGGGTAAAATGAATTTCTATGTAATTATTCGAGTTAATCGCGCACGAAAGTTAATACTAAAATATATATATATATATATATATATATAATATATATATATATATAATATATATATATATATAATATATATATATATATATATATATATATATATATATATATATATATATATATTAAAGTACACAGTATCGAATAGATTGTCTATAAATAAAGGTAGCATGGATACAGGAATCAACAAAGTATGGTGACTGTCGGTTTCGTGTATCAATACTATGATAATTGCATTGACGTCTGAAACTGACAGCTACCAGTGTTGATTCCTCTATACATAGATTATCTCTCTATTTACCTTTCGATATATATATATATATATATATATATATATATATATATATATATGTATGTATTATGAAAGTCCGACAATTATTTTAATATATTTTCTGTTTATACGTTATTTTTGTCGATACAAATATTTAAGTAAATGCTCCATTCATAATATACACTACCAACTAGATTTATCGCATTGAATGTCCGAGAAATCTCAAAGAAAATATGTGTCCTCCGACAAGAATCGAACCTGTATCTTACACGGAACCCTCATATAGCCTGACGTGCTATGCCATTTAGCTACAGAGGAAGCGTCTTTTTAAAAACAATACTTTAACCTTGCTAACTGGACGCTTGAGAAATTTCAATGATCAATTTATTTTTTGTCAAACAGGACCGCCAGTGACAAAAATACAGTAAATCTAAAACATAATTTAAATATAAAACTTTTATTTGCTTTTATGAACAAGATATATTAAGGATATCTTGGGGAAAAAATATTTTCGATGAATTATGTTTTCATTTTTTAAATCTTCTAAAATTTTGTATTTTGGGGTTGGTGCATAATTATCAGTCGTTTTTTTTAACAATATTTATTATGAAAAAAGAAACATAGTAATTCAACCGGAGCGTATGATTACCGACACGTATTTTTATCACCTGGAAATAAAAGAATATTTTTATTAAAAAAAAGTCAACAAAACAACAATTTTTATTAACAAATAACTCGCCTATGAAAACGCCTGATAATTATGCACCAACCCAATAATTGTCGAGATCATGTGATATTATTAAGTAAAATCAAATTTAGTAATAATAAATGGAAAAGCTTACTAAAATTCAGCGACTCCTAGTATTCACATATTTCAAACTTACCTAAATTTTGCTATAGTCAGGTTTATCGATAAATGTGTCAACACCTTATAAAACATCCGCCTTCGTATTAAAAATGTATTTCTGCGTTGTTTTAAATAAAAAGCAAGTAATATTTGTTTTAATTCAGACTAATTAAACTTTAAATCAGTTAATTTTTCTTAGATAAAATTTCAGAAAAATATATTTTATTTTTGAAAGAATTTTTAATAAACAGAATTATGTTGTGTTGACAAATTTGTTAATATGGTCGATTTTAGTGATTAAAAAATAATTCCAATCGTTTATAATCCAGTTTGAATACAGCATATTACAGATATTAGTAATGAGGCTGTCTGCAGTGGAACAATACACACTTGGTGCTCATCTGATGAACCAGCTTTTCCCAAAGAACTGCTGCTTTGTTGAAGACGCTCCCGGTAGGATGTTTTCCTACCCAACTGCAATCTTGATCTCCGAGTCTTGGGTAAACCGTTATCTTTTCTGCACAATCACATGAACTTCCCTTCTTGCCTTTCTATACGTTCATACAGCACCACACAGAAAACCTCTACCTTGAGCGGCTCTTGGACACTGTATTAGGTGAACATTAGTATATATAAAAGAAAATCTTGTACTATATATATTCATATATATATATTCATATATATATATATATATTCATATATATATATATATATATATATTCATATATATATATATATATATATGAATATATATATATATATATATGAATATATATATATATATATATATTCATATATATATATATATTCATATATATATATATATATATTCATTTATATATATATATATATATATTCATATATATATATATATATATATTCATATATATATATATATATATTCATATATATATATATATATATTCATATATATATATATATATATATTCATATATATATATATATATTCATATATATATATATATATATTCATATATATATATATATATTCATATATATATATATATATTCATATATATATATATATATATTCATATATATATATATATTCATATATATATATATATATTCATATATTCATATATATATATATATATATATATTCATATATATATATATATATATATTCATATATATATATATATTCATATATTCATATATATATATATATATATATATATTCATATATATATATATATATATATTCATATATATTCATATATATTCATATATATATATATATATATATATTCATATAGATATATATATATATATATATTCATATATATATATATATATATATATTCATATAGATATATATATATATATATATTCATATATATATATATATATATATATTCATATATATATATATATATATATATATTCATATATATATATATATATATATATATAGATATATATATATATTCATATATATATATATATATATATTCATATATATATATATATATATATATTCATATAGATATATATATATATTCATATATATATATATATATATATATAGATATATATATATATTCATATATATATATATATATATATTCATATATATATATATATATATATATATTCATATAGATATATATATATATTCATATATATATATATATATATATTCATATATATATATATATATATTCATATATATATATATATATTCATATATATATATATATATATTCATATATATATATATATATTCATATATATATATATATATTCATATATATATATATATATATTCATATATATATATATATATATTCATATATATATATATATATATTCATATATATATATATATATATTCATATATATATATTCATATATATATATATATATATTCATATATATATATATATATATTCATATATATATATATATATATATTCATATATATATATATATATATTCATATATATATATATATATATTCATATATATATATTCATATATATATATATATATATTCATATATATATATATATATATTCATATATATATATTCATATATATATATATATATATTCATATATATATATATATATATTCATATATATATATATATATATATATATATATATTCATATATATATATATTCATATATATATATATATATATATATATATATTCATATATATATATATTCATATATATATATATATATATATATATTCATATATATATATATATATATATATATTCATATATATATATATATATATATATATTCATATATATATATATATATATATATATATATATATATATATATTCATATATATATATATATATATATATATATATATATATATATTCATATATATATATATATATATATATTCATATATATATATATATATATATATTCATATATATATAT
>OZ010598.1:42373598-42376098 GCA_963932145.1 Acanthosepion lycidas | reverse complement strand
TGCCATACCTTGCCAAAGGTCTTCGAGATATCTATTGCTATGGTTCTTACGGTATGTGTGTCGTTAAGGGCCTCATTAATTCTGTGTGTAATGGTAGTTCGGATATCAGCAGTGGATAGGACAGATCGAAACCCATACTGCTCGTCCCACGACCTTCTTGTTGATTAAGGCCCCAAAAAGCTTACTGATGGACTGAGGAGACTAATGGGTCTATACTGGGTGGGGGAGTATCGGTTGCCCAAAATCCTTTCAAAGCACGGGTCCTCCTCGAGCGGAAATCCGTTCATCGTGACTAGCGGTAGTTCTGGGTCTGATCGGCGGTGATGGACTGTAACCAGTTGTGTTTTCGAGGTATTGAATGGGTAACCAACCAGTTTTTATCCCACTGGAAAGTTAGTGATCGATCGGAAGATCAACAAGTGAATGATGTCGAAGAGTTACTGACAAAAAAAAGCTATTATTATTTGTACAATATTTTTAAGCTGTATTGAAATATATAAAAACAATATGAAAATTATAAATACAATATTTATGTATGTATATTTTTTACTTTTTACAGATTCATCGAATCCCGGAGTTTACCTTGTGGCTAGAAGAGGGAAAAGTTGAAAGTCGTAAAACTGACCATCTTTTTTCTGGCCTGAAGCAACGAGAACAAGTTGTTAATAAACAATTTACCGGATTAAAAATAATTCAAGTCAAGAATAAGTAACTAAATATTAATAATAAAAAGAAAAAAAAAACCGTTAAAAAATAGTAAAGCAAAGAACAAAAATTTCAAGGGACCAAAACTGTTTAACTAAAAGTTACGATATAAATTCTGACTTTTTTCGAACCTTTGCGGAAAAAAAAGAAAAAAAAATTCCGTTGCCACTTGATATTAATCGGAAAGTCATTGCACAAAGAAAGTAAGTTGGGTTTTATTAAGGTGTCAGAATGCATGTTGAAGTATCTGTGGCTTTAAATTTTGTCATCTCGTATCTTTACAACAAACTGCCCCGGAGACGAGTGGACATGTTCGGACATGAACTTGAGAAACGAATGAAAGTCAAGTTTAACGGACATTGGTATCCAGACAAACCAACTAAAGGTTCGGCTTATCGGTGTATTCGGGTCAACGGTGAGAAGGTCGATTCGGACATCGAGAAAGCCGCCTTTGAGAGCGGACTGGACATTGGTGAAATCAAATCCTATTTGCCAGCCGATTTGACCTTATGGATTGATCCGTCCGAGGTATCTTACCGCATCACCGAGAAGGGATCCATTAAAATCCTGTACAGCGACAAAAAGGACGACGATACAGTGGATAATATCGACCGTGAGGTTCAGGCCGTGAGTAAAAGCTTCAACCCTGAGGCGCAGTGTTTCAAACCGATCGATTCACTGTCGTCATCGCTCAGCAGCCTAAGCCTCTCGCCATCCTCGCCGACCTCTCCGGCTGGATGGAGCAACACCACCTCACCGTCCGGCGCCCTCTTCAGCTCATCTACTATGACCGGCACTGTTTCTGTTCCCGCCGGTAATCAAAACCACGTGACTGTAGCTTCTTCCAATACCTGTTCTTCCTCTGCCCAATCTTCAGGTATCGTTAACACGGTGGTAGCAGTTCCGGTGCCCACAACAGGTGCTTCTTCAGCCCTTCTTGCTCCCAGCCATTCTTCGACCGGTGGGGTCACAAACAGCAACAACGTTGTAACTGCCACCACAGCGCAAGGCACGTCAGCAACGTCCCCCACTATTTCATCTTCGGTAGTAAACGCATCAAACGGTGCTGCTCCCCCTTCAGGGTCTGGTTCGGCAGCACCAGCGGTGGTTACTCAGTCAACCTCATTCCTAAACAAGCCTAGTCACACCTCACCGCAATTTACAGCTTCTACGTTCGCACAGACCAAGTTTGGTTCGACAAAACTAAAGAGTCAAGTCAAACGCCCGACCCGCTTATCACCAATTGAATTCCGGAATTACTTCCGGCAGCGGGCCGCTGGTTCCTCTCTCCAGTCATCTCCCGTGACTCCAACTGGTGGCAATTTGATTGGAGCCGGAAATGCAGTTCCCGTATCTGCTGTAGGGGTACCGTCAACAGTGGGCAACCCGGCTGTACGGGTCGGTGTTGGTTTTGGCCATCCTACAACTGTTGTGAATACGGTTCCATCACCATCCGCAGCTGGTACCCGTCCAAGATCCCTGTCTCCAAGAGACCCTAGACTTGAATTTCTCTTTGACCATCACCATCATCAGCAACATACTCATCACAGATACATCCAGACTATGAACGGTCAGAAAGCCATTATTGGAACTAATTCGTCTCTTCTTCCTCAGCAGGTATCCCCTCAGTCCCAGCAGCAACTTTCCCAGTCTTTTTTGCAAGCCCAGCAACAAATTCCTTCGCCTCAACCACAGGCCCAACAACAACAGCAACAGGCAGCCCAACAACATCAACAGGCACCCCTACCGTCCCCTTCTTCCACTGGCATGACTCTTCGAGATTTCTATCAGTCCA
>OZ010598.1:42288598-42368598 GCA_963932145.1 Acanthosepion lycidas | reverse complement strand
AATTAGATTCGGCCCAACATATTTAAGGGTTAAAGCCCACCATTAGATTTGAGTTCATTTTGTTAGTATATTTCATATACCACGTATAATTGTGCGCGTGTTTGTACTTGCTATAGATCACTATTTTAAAAAATCTAATTTAGTAATCAATTTAATAATTTTAGTTAATCCACCACGGTCTTTTGAACAGGATTAGAGTTTATCCTTTGTTTGCTTTTTAGGATTAGATTTCTTGATCCTTCTGAATCTTCTTAATTCCCAGTAACTCCTTGTGTCTTAGTGTTATTATCTTGCTTGAGGTGAATTGATTTTTTAAACAAATGCTTGATAATATTTTTTTTTATTTTTTTTCTAAATATTGCTTTATTTGCTAAAAAACGAATATTTTTGGTAATTTGAGAACGATCTCCGAACCTCTGACTTTGTAGACAGACCCACCAAACATATTAAAATACAATAATAGTTCTATACACATGCTAATATATACGTCCACACATGGATATGTCAATTATTGTTCCTTGTAAAATTACTCTCTCATTTTGACACGCATACATACTCTCTCTCTCCCTATATATATATATATATATATATATGCAAAGCCTAACATGATTGCTTATATATGGGCGTTGATGACTACATCCCCTGCACATATTTTAGAGTTATGCTTAAACAAAAAAAAAAAAAAATGTGTATGTATGTGTCTAGGCAGCATATTTTCATTTAAGTATGTTTGGTTAAATAATTTAGAGGTATTATGTCTATCTATTTTAGTTTTAATCATTTCGAATCCATCAATTAATTAAAAAATGTGTTCTAACTATAAGCATGAGGAAAACATTCTAAAAAGACTCACAAAGGATAATATATCCCCCACTGATCTAAGGAAAAAAAAAATTAATTATTTACTATATTAAATCCATAACAACTCTGTTCCGTCAACTAGCGTCTTACCAACATCGTATATCAATTTAAATATCCTTTGGATGATTGTATCTCTGATAAAAATGCTAATACGTATGTTGGTTTTACAATAACGACGGTGACAAGAAAGCTTACATTTTACTTGAATGATCATAGTTCAATCTCAGAATATTTAAAGGAACACTCATGCGCACATACATAGTTTACACAGATATTAATCGAAAATACATCAGTGCTTCATCAAGATAATAATAAGAAAACACTAAAAATATAGAAGCCCTTTTTATAAGAGAATTGCGACACAAAATAAAGTCAACTGTGAGTAATGCAACAAAGTTCTTAAATGTTTGTAACAGCAAAGTGTTATATATATATATATATATATATATATATATATATAAAATACTGCAATTAAAACATCTTTTAAAATTTTAATTTTATCTCCCTTGCATAGTGGTGAAAAATATTTTGAATTTACGGTGTTAACGCATAACACATCCATAGGTATGCAACTCCTGAAGATGGTTTCAGATGAGATTGAAAGTACTTGGGAGAATAAAAATTATTTGAAAATAAAATTTGGAACATTTCTTAATCAATTTTCTACAGCGAAGAAATTAATTCGTGGACTTGAAAGGATTAAAACTAAAATAAATAGACATAATACGCCTAAATTATATATATGTGTGTGTCTGTGATAGAAATTTTGGAGGATTTGAATAATCATTCATGGTAATTCATCGAGTGTAGAAGAATCCTCAACAGAATGCAGAAAGCACTGGATGGCCGTTTCGTCCGATTTGGGACTTCTCAGCTCTGCGCATCCACTACCGAGAATCGAACCCGGACCGTAACGTTTCAATACAACGCAAGCACCATACCACTGGAACAACACGGAAGAGACTAACTTGCGCAGCTATTGACTTAATTCTGGTCGTGATACAGTCGGCAGGGAGTCTGTCTGAGTTCAGTCTGAAGTCGGACGACCGGCTGAACGGTTGAACTCTCTGCCTTCGGGCGGGGAGGAACTCGAAAGAGGCTACGCCGAAGGGCGGATTCTCTTTCGGGGAGGTAAACCGACCCTGAACCCGTTTATACGGGTTCAATGGGCATATTTTTAGCCGAGCCTACGGGCTCGGAGATCCCACGTTAAACCGGCCTTGTGCCACATGATACCCACGTGGGGCGGTGACTAAATATAGTCGTGATACTCGCCCAAGTATAAATAACCCAACGGATATGGCCCCAAGAGCAACGTCTTCTTTCACCAAGACGCATCCTCCAGCGAATTAGAAGCTGGATCTAGACAAGGCAAGAATATATAAGTGATAGAAATTTGGGGGCGCGATTTGAATAATCATTCATAGTAATTCATATATATATATATATAATTCTTTTGAAAAATTATAAAAAAGATATTCTTTGTATATTTTTATGGTTTTTTTTTTTATCTAGTTGTCATTTGGTATCGCAATGAAGATATTTGGAAGTCACAAAATGTTCGTTTGCTTCTATATCATTCGCCAGTTTTTGATATTGTTTTTCAATTGAGGCAGATTTGAAATCCAGCGGACGTCAATGACCTCAGTGCGAGAATCCTTTGGTTGTGGCATTTGATAAAAATTTTCATTGACTCTTCCATATTCTTTTCCCTCATACGGGTCTGTATCTCACTCCACTGAGGTGACGCCAAATGGAAGTGGGGAGGTGCTTAGCTGGAAATTCTTTTCCATTCTGTCTCATTAGCGTGTTAATACGCGTATATATACGAAAATCAAAATTGCAGTGTATTAAATAATAATACTGATTAAATTATAACAACTAAAATAATAATAATAGTTATGATAATAAAAAAAGGGAGATAGCAACTGTCACACACACACAGACACACACACACATATATATATTGAACAATAAAATAATATATATATATATATATATATATAATAAATATAATATATATATATATATAAAATAATATGTATATATATATATAATAAATATAATATATATAAAATAATATGTATATATATATATATAATAAATATAATATATATATATAAAATAATATGTATATATATATATAATAAATATAATATATATATATAAAATAATATGTATATATATATATATATATATAATAAATATAATATATATATATAAAATAATATGTATATATATATATATATATAATAAATATAATATATATATATAAAATAATATGTATATATATATATATATATATATATATAATAAATATAATATATATATATAAAATAATATGTATATATATATATATATATAATAAATATAATATATAAAATAATATGTATATATATATATATATATAATAAATATAATATATAAAATAATATGTATATATATATATATATATATATATAATATATATATATATAAAATAATATATATATATATATATATATATATATATAATATATATATATATAAAATAATATATATATATATATATATATATATATATATATATATATATATATATATATATATATATAAAATAATATATATATATATATATTGAACAATAAAAATATTAAAAAAATTTAAAATCTTCAGACACACTGGGTTGTAGATTAATATTCTTTCGTTTTTATTATTATTCTTTCATTTAGATTCCTCGATTAGTTTCGGCCAAAATGGCCATCATCAGGAAAAGAAATATTTCTGCTTCTGGTAAAGTATTGTATCTATATCTATTTGGCCTGACATGCTACACCATTTATTTTGATTGCTGTTCTTTGACATTCAGGCCCGTAAATATAGTTAATACGGTTTATTATAAACAGAGAATTTACTTAAATAATTGTATCTATAAAAATAACGTATAAACTGAAAATAGAGTCTGTCTATATTTCTGAGATAAGGTATTATGTACATTATTTATATTATTCGGACTATTGTCCTCATCTTTGTCGCCATATTTATCACAACGTTTTGGCCGTTGTATACTCCGGTTTTCTTCAGGTTGTTGGAATGTCGAACTGAACCCTTTATTTTGCTCACTGGCACGTGGAACTACAACAGTCTACCCCAGTGAGCAAAATAAAGGGTTCAGTTCGACATTCCAACCACCTGAAGAAGGCCGGAGCGCACAACAGCCGAAACGTTGTGATAAATATGGCGAAAAAGATGAGGACAATAGTCTGAATAATATAAACTGAAAATATATCAAAATATATATATATATATATATATATATATATATATATATATATATATGCGCGTGTGTGTGTGTATGTCACCATTCGTTTGGATGCGTTTGTCAACGCCCATATACGTTAAGTCAACTCTCCTTCATCATTTATTTACTCTGTATGTCAGTCTATAACACAGATGCTTTAGAAGGACATATGGGAAAACTATGACTCAGTCCAAGCCCCAAACTTGTCCCTTTTTTTTCGAAACAGGATTGACAATCTCCTAGTTTTAATACCAGTACACTGGACGCAGTATAATATTAGCTAAGTGGTGTTTCCTTTACGTAAACCTGCGCTTTATATGCTATCAAATCAGCATTTATTTTTCTGTAAAGATTAGGCCTCATTTGGTTTATTTATTCCTAATTTTCCTTTTCCCCTTTTTTCTATTTTGTTTTATACGAATTTCATAAAAGAGAAAACAAAAAAAAAACCCAAAAAAACAAATTGTTATGTTCCGGTTCCTTGTACCACGGTGATAGTCCAATGTAGAACCAATAAAGAAGAACTCGAACACGTATATGGAATAACACAGATATATTACAAACAGGAATACATACAGAGAAGTAGAAAGGGTTAGTACGAACAATCAGGTTTAGTAGGGAGAACAATGTAGTCTCGACCAGTATCACTATTCCAATGTCTTGTAGTATTGTCTGAACGCGACTGTTTCGGACTGCCTCTGACTCGACTGACTCACTCGCTCTGACTGACTGACAGACTCCTGACGGACCTCACTTCAGACTTCAGACTGAACAGTATTTAGTCACCCCACCACGAGGGCATCATGTGGCACAAGGCTGGTTTAACGTGGGATCTCCGAGCCCGTGGGATCTCCGAGCCCGTGGGATCTCCGAGCCCGTGGGATCTCCGAGCCCGTGGGCTGGGCCAAAAATATGCCCTTTGAACCTGTATAAACGGGTTCATGTTCAGTTTACCTCCCCGAAAGAGACTCCGTCCTTCGGCGTAGTCTCGTTCGGGTTCCTCCCAGCCCGAAGGCAGAGAGTTCAAGCGACCAGCCGGTCGCCCGATTTTAGACTGAACTCCCTGCTTCCTCTTGAGGCGCAGTATTTATTACGTATGGAATAGTCCAGTATGTTATTAAGTGTAATGTCCCATAACACAAATATACAATCAATCAACTTATCAATTGTGCGATTTCATCATCGGAATATCGATAGCTTTCACCTATCGATCTTTAACGTCAATCTTTTTTTAACGGAAAAAGAATCGTCCTTTGCTACACGCGACAAATATCTTACATTTAAACACACACAAATACAAGCTTTCATCTAGAGTACCTCGGCGTGGTGTAATGGTAAGCAAGCTTGTCTCGTTAAAACGGTTACGACTGAATAGTGAATTCGATCCTGACTGGGTGCCCCATACTTTCGGCTTCGTGCTACATCTACGCTACGCTTAGAAAATGATTTAAGGGTATAAATTGCTCTCTCGAGTTGTTTGTAAAACATTTATTTATCATCTCTCAGTTGCGTCTCTGTCTTTGGGCAAAGTGCACTCAGGGGCGACCCCGTCAAAGGATAGAGCCGCAACTGAGGAAAATTAAACTGAGAGGTGCCCAGCCCTCGGGAACATCTGCCCGAGGCCGCACCCTCTCGTTGCACCAGAGAGAGGGATCGGTGCTCGCAGGTGCTGCTGAGAATTTTTGTTCCTAGCCCGGGCTCCCCACATTAAACCTTCTGTCACAACCTGACCTCGTGGGGGCTTGAGTAAATACAAATACAATCTTTCATCTATTTCCCTACGTAGAGGATAACTATTCACACATATACGAATAAAGACAAAAGAAAAACTTTTCTTTACCGGTTCGTGCGGTTCGTCCTCTGATGGGCTTTATCGAGGCAAATGTAAAGATTTTACTTTGCAACAAGTATTTAAACACAGAAATAAAATAAAAATATCATTAGGTTTTTCAAATTTTTTAAATTTAAGAACGTTCATAAATACACTTCAGGCTGTGAACGTCAAGGTAAACTATGGAGGACGCAAAGTGATGTAATTTAATGTTTAATAAACGAAAGTGGGTAAATTTTCTTATTGTTGTTGTTGAATTTTTTAACTGTAATTATTATTTATTATTGTATTTTAGTTTGAGAAATTAATTTATGCATTTATATTAAGTGATAGAAGGTTTTAAGTTAACCGTTTTCTTTTAAATGTTTAATATTTTTATGGGTATGTATGTCGGCTTGGGAAAGTGGCATAGCTTTTAGAGAAGGAGATATTTGAATAAATTCGAGACGTAGATTTACATTTCGGCAAGATTCGATAGCGGCCATCTTAAGAATTTTTCGTCTAAGTTATGCTCACTTTTAATAAGTTTCGTCATCAAAGTTGTCGTTGAACTTATTTCTATTTATGATGAATGCATTTGATAATTTGTTATGTATAAGACCCGTTTAATGTTCATAGATACATTTGCCTTGATAAAGTTCATCAGAGGACGAAACATGTCAGTAAATAAAAGTTTTCTTTTGTCTTTATTCGTATAATCTTTTTACATATATATATATATATATATATATATATATATATATAAAGACATGTCTCATTAGAGAAGGTTTATTTACTTATTCTTAAAAGGATCCTCTCATATTTAGTTTCTTAGTATCCTTATTAAAGGAAAGCAGAAAGTTACCATCTTGACGCATACTCATTTTATTCCGAATACTTTCGACATTAGCAAAATGTCATCATCAGGGTCTTGTTTTTTTCTAAAACAAAATTGATGTGTTCACCTAAAAATTAAATTTTTTAATTTTGAAGTGAAAAACGCTAAACTTATGTATTATACGATTTTTAAATTTTATGACGTCAGCATACACGGGCAGTAACGTCAAGGGAGGTAACTAAATTATTAAAGTGTCTTTTTAAAAAAATCTATTTTGAACTATTAGTCGAAAACTAGATATTTTTAAATTATCTACTGTTAACATTTTAAAACATTTGTGTAGTATTCACAATTAATTTTAATTGGTTGGTTTCAATTTTTTAATATATATATATATATATATATGTATATATATAAAAGAAAAAAGACAATAGGAAAACTGTATGTAGTTTTAGCCGACGCGTTTCGTTCAATGCGGTCGTTTTCAAGACAAAAATCGAAAAAGGCGGCATTGGATGAAACGCTAAAACTACATACAGTTTTCTTATTGTCTTTTTTCCTTTATACATATTGTCTTTTTCCTCAGCTTAATTCTCAGAATATTTTACACACACACACACACACACACACACACACACATATATATATATATTGTTTGTACATAATGTTCAATTCAGGTTTGATCATGGAATTTAGATGTTTTTCGTTTTTACTAAGATTCACCTAAGAAAAGGCTCGAGAGACTTTCACGGTAGAAAATTACTTTTAAAATTGTTATAATGAATGTGTGATATGAGGTAGGAAGTGAAGATGATGCGGATAGGGAGGATAGATAATGATTGGCTCTTGACTTGAAGAGGTTAATACTGTAGTGTTCAGGATTGCTTGCAGACAGAAGTTTATTCCAGAAAATAACAGACACGGCATTTATTTTTGTACACTTTTAAAAAGAATCAATGCGATCCTATAAAATTAGATTTTTTAAAATGATACCGGAACTGCTTATTTACTTACATATAAATACACTTGTTCAAATCAACATTTATGCCTTCAAAAAGAGAAGTAAGTAAGCATAATTTCTAAAACATAAGAGATCATTTAGAAATGAAGCGATTTTTTGGGGGGGTTGGGCGTAGAAGTCACTATATGATTGTAAAATCCAGATTCATCAATGGCTATTTACTTAAATAAGTCATTTTTTATGCAGCTGACTTCAATTTTATCAGCTTTACTACAGGGTACCAGTAAAAAAGGCGGAAGTTTTATTCTTCGATCAAATACACCAGATCTGATTGGTTCATCTCAGTGGCCCTCTAAAAGTCCAGATCTGAATATTATGGATTATTGTAGCTGGAGTATACCCTAACTCACTTGCAAAAGCGTCAGTGTGATTGATTCATTGAAGCAGAACGTAACTGAAGCTTGGAACGAAATTCCTCTTGACGCTATCTGCAAAGCTACTGCCTCCTGGTTGCCAAGCTTACAACTTTGTGTTGAACATTCAGGCAAACATTTCGAACATTTACGATGATTCTTCCGTTTGTGCATGAATCATGATAACTAAATAAATTTCTTTCTGAATTTACCGCTTTTTTTACTGGGCACACTGTAGATTATCTTAAGAGATGAAAAGAAAAATATTTATGTATTTACCGAAAAAGTTGAGCTGGAATCAACAGAGCGATTATCCAGGGTGACCAGTAGAAAAGCGGAAAATTCAGAAAAAGTTAAGCCCGATTTATAGTAAAGACAAAAAGGCGGCCACGGGTCCAGTTAATACTACAGTCAAAAAGGCAGACATTGGTCCGTTTTACACATGGTACTTAAAATATAGACGTTAAGAAATTTACGTCTTAAACTTGCTTTTAACCCTGATGAGAATTGATTATCATCAAACAGGTAAATGTCTCACAAGCATATCTATCTATCTATCTATCTATCTATCTATCTACAGGGTGCCCAGTAAAAAAAAGCGGCAAGTTTCTTAGAGAAAATACAGCAGCTCTAATTGGTCCATCTCAGTGGCCCTCTAAAAGCTCAGATCAGAATGTTACAGAATACTGTAGCTGGACTTACTTGCAAAACCGTCAACGTTATTGATTCATTGAAGTGGAACTTAACTGAAGCTTGAAATAAAATTCCTCCTGACGCTATCCACAGAGCTACTGCCTCTTGGTTACCAAGCTTATAACTTTGTGTTGAACATTCAGGCAAGCATTTCGAACATCTACGAGGATTTTGTGCATGAAACAATCATAGCTAAATAAATTTCTTTCTGAATTTTCCGCTTTTTCACTGGGCATCCTGTAACTGTATAACTGTAGATGAATAGCAGTCAAAATATTTTCCTTATAGACTAATTGGCGGAAGGCTGGTTCAGTATGCGTTCCATGAATTCTTTGACGTTGTTGTATGTAAAATGAATTCCCTTGTTAATTAATAAGTCTGCAGAAAGTATATATATATATATATATATATATATATATATATATATATATATTGTGTATATTTTGGTAGCATGTGTTCATTAAAACATATCTCATTGAATAATTTAAACAAGTTTTGTCTACTCATTTTCAATAGGATCCTCGCATATTCACGGACAGCTTCTTACTATCCTTATTAAAGGAAGAAAGAAAATGACCATGTTGATGCATATTCATTTTATTCCGAGTACTTTCGACACTAGCACAATGTCATCATCAGGGTGTTGTTTTTTCTAAGACAAAAATTGTTGTGTTCATTTTTCTAAGAAAAAATTGTTGTGTTCATGAACAAAAGTACTCGGAATAAATAAATATGTATCAACAAGACAATTTTGTTTAGACAAAACTTGTCTAAATTATTCACTGAGATTTTGAATATATATATATATATATATATATATATATATATACTTAAGCGAGGCACATTTTTTTTATTCTTATTGTCTTCTTTTTCGCAAATCGCGAAGAGGAAATAGTACTATAGCGATGGATTGGCGCCATTTCCAGCAGTTACGTGCTGCGTATAGATAAAATTGATAATTTTTGCCTTCATTCAATTCAGCGATAAATTGATATACCAAATTTAATTATTCTGGTCATTCGCAACTATTTAATATTTACGAATTATCTTGTAAAAAGAAAGAAACTAGATACAATGTAGAACAGGTCGGTTCTGATTTTTACAGAGAAAGATGTCGATTCTGCTTTTCCCAGAGAAAGATGCCAATTCTGTTTTTTTTTTTTTTCAGAGAAAGATGTTAGTTTTACGTTATTTTACCAGTTCTGCATTTCAGTGAGAAAGATGTAGCTTCTGCTTTTCCCAGAGAAAGATGTAGCTTCTGCTTTTCCCAGAGAAAGATGTAGCTTCTGCTTTTCACAGAGAAAGGTGTAGCTTCTGCTTTTCCCAGAGAAAGATATAGCTTCTGCTTTTCCCAGAGAAAGATATCGGTTCTTTTTTTCCGTGAGAAAAAAATGACGATTCTACCTTTTTTGGAAAAAGACCGTTCTGTTTTACCGTGAGAAAGATGTTGGTTCTGATTTTCCGTGGGAAAAATGTCAGTTCCTCTTTGCCGTGAGAAAGATGTCGCTTCTGCGTTTCCGTGAGAAAGATGTCGGTTCTGTTTTTCCCAGAGAATGTTGTGTCTGCTTTTCCGTGAAGATGTCGGTTCTGCTTTTCCCAGAGAAAGATCTCGGTTCTGCTTTTCTCAAAGAAAGAAATCGCTTCTACATTCCTAAGAGAAAGATGTCGTTTCTTTTCTAAGAGAATGTTATACTTCGTTGGCTACTAACTGAATCCTGGAACAACCATAGATAGGGATGAAAGACTATCCTAGCTTTGCGCAACAATATACCTGTAAAAACCGAAGGAAACACGCTCTCCGACTTCCGTTAAGGCTTTGAATTGAATCTGTTTTATTTTGCATAAGTTTATTGAATTTAGAAAAAGACAAATAATTTTTTATTGAGTTATTGAGGTTTATGTGATTCGCATAATAACTTCAGACGGACTTATATCAAAATGACATAGGAATGAATTTTTGATTTTATATGACCTTTACCAGAACCTCCAAGAAATATTGGTTGTGATGAAATAATAAAATCATCGAGACCCTTATTGACCTAGTGACCTACTTATTTTATATTCCAACGGCGCTAGTGGTCAGTGCGCGAATCCAAGTCAAAATTTCGAATGCTTACATAATCACTTGATCTTCCTATCATCTATTGTGGTTTTGTATCATACTGAATTATCTTTATTAAATATCAGATCTCGTACTCTGGAAATATTCATACTGTTGGGCGTCTAATGCAAGGGTGGGTAAAATAATTAGCGGAGGGGTCATAATTTTTCTTAATATTCATTAAAAAGAAGGGTTCATCATGAAGTGGGGCGGGAAAATCATTCAAAAGGTCAAAAATTTAGGAATTTAAGTAAAAATACTTTTTTTTTTCAGAACCACTATTGTAATACTCAAATATTACACATTCTTTAAAGTTTCCTAATCAATATCTGGCCTGGAGAGGTCTGGTCTCCGTCAGGCTATCTTTTCCAAGATACACCACATATACTGCAGCTGCAATACCTGAGAAGCCGCTACAACCCTAATAGCTCATGGGATTCGCGATCACGCAAATCATTATCTAGAAATCCGACTGGTTCGTTTTTTTACGACTTATCAACCTTTGCAGGTTATTTAAAGCCAGAAAATATTTTTTACATTGCAAGATTTCACTTTTGGTGGGGAAGGAGATAATAATGATTTATTGGTACAATTTACTAATTAACCCATAGTTGGGGAGAGAAGAGATGGATTGATAACTTTCCCAAGGGTATTTGCGCGTAAGTGAAACTGGAACTGGAAATCGGCTCTCCGATGAACATTTGCGAGCCATTATCCATTACACCACACGCACATTCAAGCTTAGAGTACCTGGCATTCCCAAGCGGTTACCCATCTAGGCACTGACCTGGCTCGACGTTACTGAACTTCGGTGATTGTACGAGAACCTGTGGTCCAACGTTCTAGAAATCCGAGAGAATAATCTTCAAGACGACAGACATTTTAAAGTTTATATATATATATATATATATATATGAAGAAATATAGTCTTAAGGTGTGCTATATTTATGGAATAAAGTGCTCAATATCAGAGATAGAGCGTGTGTAAATATAAAAGTGAACATAGAAGTCAACGCTTAGAGGCCTCTAAGTATATATATATATATATATATATATATATATATATATATATATATATATATATATATATATATATATAATTGGTGTATACGGAATGAATTCCAATAACCAACATTCACACACTTGGGATTAAAATGTATACATATTGTCAGAGGACCGGATGACATATTAGCGTCTATTCTAACGTAATTTCAATGAAGAAATAAATTGATTAACATATGTATTTCTTCTTTTCTCCTCAGTAATTTTAAATTTAATAGTGATTAAATTTGGATTTTAAAATTGGTAATTTTTACTTTTAATTTTAATATCAAATTTTATCATATAATTTAATAACTATTGTCTAGTATAAAATCTTTTTTAATATTACCCCTATTTTAAAGGTCTGAATAGCTATTATAACATGACATCGTTGTCAAGCTTTTTGAATTTTCCTATACTTTTATTTTGATTGGTCATTCTAGCTTTTGTAACAACGTTTTCCCCTTGCGAAGGATCGTTAATTAATTTGAAAATTTTAAAACCATTTATTTTACATTCAACATCATCACTTGATAAGACACCGGAGATGTTGAAACAAAATGGCTATTTTTGTAGTGATTTTGTAACATATTTAAGTTATAAATTTTTAAAATAAATAATTATATATATATATATATATATATATATATATAAGCATGCCTCGTCTCCTTATTTTTATCATAATCCTTTCATAATCACGAATATTTTTCCGTATATTACAATTGAATAAGTGAAGAAATCCACTGTAACAGTGAGAATTACTTTTATTTCCCAGGTACTTTCCATCTCTTTCTGAGATGATCATCAGGAGTGCAACTGGTAAAGCAAAATCTATATGTAGCTCTTCATTATTGATTTTTTTTTCTTTTGTGTTTAAATGAAGCGGCTGACAGTTATGCTTAAGCGTTCATTAGAATGTAAAAAGTTATCCATTATGGGATTTTTCTTTGATGTTAGAATGTCATGATTATGCGCGCATTAAAGCGTGGAAAATGTTCTTTTTATAGGCATTTTAGAACATTATTAAATTTTTCGTAGCTGATTCTATTCAGTGTCGGCTTCAATTTTTTTTTTAACGAAGATTGTTTCGAGGATCTGTAGTTTTAATTTGTTATTTTCTTGGTGTAGGATAGTTGTGTTATCAATCAGTATTTTTCTATACTGTGAATGTGGACAGGACTTTTGGTGTAAATGTATCGCAATGGACGAATGGTCAAACATGTGTAGAGTTAGACGTCTTGATAATGTATACCAGAAGATAACCGGTCAATGCCTTTACCAATGAACGATATTACATTTCTTTCGAATTTCTTACTATAAGAAAAAAAGTGAAGACAGGAATTTTTAAACACTATAGAGCGTCATTTATGCATCATGGGAAATCTGTCACGACTTTTTGATTCGCTGACTTTACCGAATTTTATGGCAAATTCATATATAAAAAATGACAATTCTTAAAAAGTTAAGTTTATCAAAGACTGGGACGTGGCAATTCTGTAAAAAATAATAAAAAAAAAAAGGATATGGAATATTATTTTTAAAACTATGTAGACAGATTTTAATAATAATTATAACAGATAGGAAGTTGTGGAAAGCCATGATCCCTCAGAAGAAGAACAGAAAATCATCTTTGTATGCCCACCATAAAAGCATACAAGTTCAACCAAGTTCTCATAAACACGGAAACTGTTTGAGCTCTAGGGAAAGCCGCAAAATAATAAATAGTTAGGGGTTTGGAAAATTTTCTTAAAAATAGATCACCGCTTTTATTATTAAGTGTTTATATGTGCATAAATAGCACTACGTGTATGAACATAAAACATGATATACGTTTATTACTGGGGAGTATGGATCCAAAATAATTTTTTGATATACTATTAGGTTGGTGCAAAAATAATGACGTATTAATGTCGTTTTTTGACGTATTTTGTAACGTCAAAAAACGACATTATTACGTCATTATTTTTACACCAATCTAATATTAGGTTGGTTCAAAAATAATGTCGTTTTCTCACATAGTAACATATGTGAGAAAACGACATTATTTTTGCATAAGTCTAGTTATGTTACAACATATTAGGTTGATGCAAAAATGATGTCGTTTTCTCACATATGTTACTATGTGAGAAAACGACATTATTTTTGCACCAACCTAATATTAGGTTGGTGCAAAAATGATGTCGTTTTCTCACATATGTTACTATGTGAGAAAACGACATTATTTTTGCACCAACCTAATATGTTGTAACATAACTACAGACGATAATGTGTATGTCCCCCGTTCACATAGATACAGTAGTAAATACTGTATGTTGGTCTGCAGTTTGGAGATTCGTTTCCAACTGTGCTGGTCAAACCCTCTGCCTCCCAGAAGAGGTGATGTCGAATTGCTGAGTCTCATCTCGGGGAAACAGCTGCCCGACCCCGTTTTATACGGGGTCTAGAGAGAATTTTTGGCCGAGCCTACGGGCTCGTATGACCCACGTTAAACTCGGCCTTGTGTCACATCTGACCGCGTGGGGCGGATGGTAATTATCCTGAAAATGAAGATTCGTCTCCAGCTATGCTGTTCAAACTCTCTACCTCCGAACAGAGAGAATCCCCAGAAGAGGCTATGTCGAAGGGCAGAATCTCGGCTAATGTCTTGATATTTTTTGTTACTATCACAATATTTGACCTTCGTATTCTCCGATCTTCAGCAGGTGTTTATCAATGCATGTAATATTCAAGGAAGACTTTTTTTTGTAATAAATGATAAATCTAAGGTAATAATAGTTGCAGATAGGCTCGCCTATCGCCCGGTTCACACTCCTCCCGTTTTTTTAACAGGAGTATAGGTTGATCCCGTTTCCGGTTTAGGATTGGGTTTCTGTTCCCCTCTAAAGTATTTTCCTTCTCTTTCACTGTCCATGACCCTTTTGCATCGTGGTGGGATTATCACTTTGCTTGGGGGTCGGCACCTCTTATTCTGTAATCATCTACCTCGACTGGCTCTTGAGCAGTGGAATAGACAGATTTGACAAATAACTGTGGAGAGCCATAATCATTCAGAAGAAGAATAAACATTGTCAAACAAGGAAAATTATGTCAACCGGCTTAATTGATATCGACAATATTTACCGACTAAAAATAATAAGAGAGAACGTAAAATTAGAAAATCCATTCAAGAAATTACATTGTTTTAATTCTTACTTGCTCTGTGCATCGGCTCAGAGCGAGAAATCGGTGATCCGAGTTCGAATTCCAGTCGAGTTCGTTACATTTAATTACGTGCAATTACCCTTCTGAAAGGGATGAATCCATCTCTTCCGCCCTCAACTATGGGTCAAATAGTAAGGAAGAGAGGGTCCTATAGACTTGGTTGAAACCAGTCTACCGAGAAAGAAACGGCAACACACATCTTCTGCCTAGGCAGTTATGAATTGAAAGCAACATAATCGCCCAAGTGTGCATCACGTATGACATTTACCTGACGACTTGACAAATAAGAAATAAGCCAAAAGGACAATCTTGTTCAATAGATAATTACCAATTTCAAATACCAAAAGAGGAACTGACTGATTTACCAAAGATCACTCAACCAAGCGACAAAAATGGACATTTATGAATCTAAAATATTCTCTTTTTTTGCAAAGAAATCCCTTTTTTAAAAAAACAGAAAAATGAAACAAAAATAAACAAATTTCGTACGTTTAATTAAATTCTCATGAAATTGTCCCTTATATTATTTAAATAAGAAAAAGATATTGTTTGTTATAAAACAAATCTTTTTTTAAATAAAAAGCTGTGTTAATCAAAATCTTGTACAGATATCAACTGACGCTGATTATTGTCAAACTAAAGTTGAAAACTCAGATATATATATATATATATATATATATATATATATATATATATATATATATATATATATATATATATATATATATATAAATAAAAAGAAAGAACAGTAAGATATATAATCCGGTGTTCTTATAGATATTTTTATTTTTACAAAATAGTGCTCAATGTAAATTTACAGAGCATTAATATTATAAATTAATTGATTTAAAATATGGTTTTTCCGCTACACAGTTCTAACCATGTTTAATTTTTGAAACATGATTAGAACTGTGTAGCGGAAAAACCATATTTTAAATCAATTAATTTATAATATATATATATATATATATATATATATATATTCTAATTTATGTATTAATGAACGCATATAGTACACCATGTGTAAATATATATTCATGACTGTATCTTAATTTATAAGGCGACTCAAATTATGGGAATTCTGATATTTTTATACCAATGGTCACCCACTTCAAGTCCCAAGAGGCACTCATGATAGAGGATTATTGACTTTTGTTTTCTTCTTTATCTTGCGTTGCGTTTTATCATAAATATTTCGGTAGAATACATTCCGTTTGTTAAGGTATTAGGTTGGTGCAAAAATAATGACGTAACAATGTCGTTTTTTGACGTATTTTTTAACGTCAAAAAACGACATTATTACGTCATTATTTTTTAAAAGGATTGGTGTAGACGGAATAAACATGTTATTACATGTAGTGATGTTATAACTTGTTATATATATATATATATATATATATATATATATATATATATATATATATATATATATATATATATATATATATATAATTGTTTGTGCCTAGAAGTGACGTAAATTTCATAATAGGTTATTCCAAAAAGCTGATGAGAATGGAACGGAGCTGTAGATTTTAAATTTAATTTTATAATGAAACTTAAAATTTTAGTTTCTGATTTGAAACATTGTAATTCCTTGTCTATCGTTGGAACCGTATTTGTAAAATAGAATATAATTATAATATATATATATATATATATATATATATATATATATATATATATATATCTGTGTGTGTGAATAACGACAAAAGGAAAAGTTATCTTACGCGATGCGTTTCGTCGTCTGTGGGACTTTATCAAGGCATATGCAAGGATTGTAACAAGTATTAATATATTTTATATTTATGATGCAAAATAAAATCCTTGCACTTGTCTTAATAAAGTCCCGCAGAGGAGGAAACACGTCAGCTAAGATAAGTTTTCCTTTTGTCTTTATACATATTGTCTTTTTACACACACACACATACATACACATACGCATGCACACACACACACATATATATATATATATATATATATATATATATATATATATATATATATATATATATATATATATATAATTTGTCGGTCTGATGAATTGGATCGTATTTACGATTCCAATGGAATAAATTATGACTATGGAATATTAGTGTTTAAGCCTTTTTATTATATCCTTACTCTGTCCTGGACATTGAGTTCTACCTGAATTCTATCCTCTTGGAATTTTTTATTCAAAATATATACATGTATGTGTATGCACCTATGTATATATATTTATATACTTTGCATATGTATGTGTATGTCTATGACTAATATTAGATACATATATATATATATATATATCAAAAGAATTAATGTTTTTATTTTTTTTAATCCGACATATTTTTGTTACTTCAGACGTTACTTTTAAATAATTTCTAACAATGTTTAAAAATAAAATGGAAAGTCTAATCGAATAGGAGTATTCACTAATTTATTCGTTATTTAAAGTAATAAGTATATATATATATATATATATATATATATATATATATATATATATATATATATATATATATATGAGCTTTTATATAACGTTCAATTTCCTGATCTGATCCTTCTGAATATTGTTTTTATAGAATGTGTGTATTTTGAAAATTACAAGATATTTACATTTTTTTTAAAGAAATATTTGATTTTTGATTTTTAAATGTGTTTAGTGTCTTTCATGATCTGTTCACTCCTGCGATAAGAGGCTGGATATTTAAACATTCCCGGGGATATTTGCGCCCGCCCCCCCCCCCCACCTATATTGAAACGTCTGTACTGACAATGCCTTTTTCTTTTAATGACCGAGATCGCTTCGAAGTTAGTCTAGTAAAAGTTGATTCTCTATCACCATATTCATTTTTTTTTTCCTATTTCCTTTCTTGTTGGCTGTCTTTATGAGAGGACTCTAGGGATATTTTTCTGCGATATCACCGATTCTCTTATCAAATTTACTCTTCGCTGTCGGTACATTACTAGTGTTTTACTAACCGTGGCTTAGATGCAAGCTAAGGCCGCAAGTATGAAGCACCCAGTGAGGACTAAACTCCCTATTGAACTGCAACTGATCTACCCAGACTAACTTTCTGACCACTACACCAACTTCAATGTGTACTTATCAGTATTATTATGTCAGTTAGCGCTAAAAATCTGTGTTAATTTCTGGGATAAGGAGTTAACAAAATTTACATTATTTACCTCTGGACTAATTTAGGACAATAGACGTGAGGATTAAAACATTGATTTGTGAATTTACTATCACGGTAATTGTTATTTCAAATCCCTAGCCAGTGTAGTACAGACTCATCGGAACAGAACTATCTATAAATGAGCAGCAATATATAACAAACAAACACAACATCTACATAGACAAGAAGGGCAGAACGAGAAAAAAATTATCCCCGTAGATTAACCCCCTATGAGCAATGCGTTACTGAATATTTTAACCCTTCTTCCTGAGCCCGAGTCAAAATACGCAAGTAATTGGTATATAATGTTTCACAGTAGATATAAAAATAGTTACAAGTATTTACCCACCGTTCAACCGGTAGCTGGGCATTACGTCATTTTTCTCTCCCACCGTTCAACCGGTGACTGGGCATTACGTCATTTTCTCTGCCACCGGTAAAGCGGTGGCCAGGGTTAAAAATGTTAGATAAAGTGTTTAGCTTGAAATTCGTTGATGATATAAGCAAATTTCGAGATCGACAGTCTACCGAAGAAGCCCGGTGACGCAATGTTGTGATAACAATAAGGATGAAGATATTAGTCTGAGTGTAAAAAATAATTGAAATTGTGTTGTATTTTTATTAGACAATACCAAAAATAAGTCTCCCTGCGATTGTATTTTCAAGATTAAAAATAAATATTATCAAAACTCAAAAGGGACGTTTATGAATCGAAATACAGGGGGTCCATAAAGTCTCTTTACAATATTAAAAAAAAATTATTACAAATGCAAATGAACTGTTATATAGAATAGAGTTCCCCAGAGAGCAAACACATGCGATTTTTTTTAATTAATTACACTAGTAAACAAGCAGACATATCCTACCGAATAGTTTGTCTACAAAGCTGTATTTTCAGTCAAAAAATATTATTAAATGACTGGTAATTTCAGATTCTTCTCTGCGTTCCTGTCCCTTGTAGCTCTTAATAAACTCTTATTTCTCCCAGGCCCTGTTTCGTCATCCATTTATTCAAGGTCACTAAGTATGTTATGCGTCGTTTTCCTCTGTCCCTCTTGCCCTCTATATCTCCCGTGAGAATTAGATTTTCCAAGCAGTTCTTCCTCGTTATGTGCCCCAGAAAACTAATCTGTTTCTTCCCAGTGTTAAGCATTAGTTTCTTTTTTGTTGCCATTTTTCCAAAACTTCGTTGTTGCTCACATGTTCGGTCCTCAGTATCCTTCTGTAGAACGACATTTCTGTTGCTTCAAGTCTCCTCTTCATCTTTGAGGAGATCGTTCAGCACTCACTGCCATAGCGGAGGACAGATATCACGGAACAGTTTTTACTTTTGAAATAGTCAGCAAAATAAATAAATCGACGTTGGTGGCGACGACGGCTTTATCTTATATTCAAGAATTTTATTTCTTATTTGCTGATTGCTTCGATGGTGGCGTTGATGGCTAAATTCACCGCCAACATACAGGTTCAGAACTAGAAACTTCCATTTCATCAAAACCTGCACCCGTCATCCATTCGCTTACATCGTTTGGCTTTGCAAGAGTTGGATGGAGGTGAAACATAATCAGAATAGATGAAAGTTCCGATGGCGGAATTTATTTAAGGTGTTCCGCAACTTATAAGGAAGTGATCCACTCACTTGATTTCATGAACTTCCTCTACGGCACATATAGAACGAGACATGCAGAAACCAGTTATGAAACTGCAACGAACTACCCCTGACTGTTATAATTTCAAAGTGGCGCTTTCTGTAGCATGACTATCATTCGCAGCTCTCTTCATCCGCTGGTTCAACCGTTGAGGTCTGTTCTAATCATTATACGCTTGTTCCACAGTTGGGGGTCTTTGGGGTTAGTCTCGCTTTGTCTGAGTTCTCGTCTTTGGCCTTGCAGACAAAGGGTGGCCCAACCAGGTGTTTAGAACTTCCGACGATATCGGGATAGATAAATAAGCTACGAAAATAAACAAGACTCGATTGGAAATCCCCTCCCATGGTAGATAATTATATGACGTCATGTGACACGTCATTTCCTGTGCGCCCATCTTTCTTTCTATCTACGTTTCCTCCATTACGTATACAAGAATAACTCCCGTTTTTCGTCGATATTTGAAAAAAAAAAAGCAAAAAACCAAAACATAATTCCCGTTAATTGTTGAAAAGAATTTTAAACTAAACGATCTCTTTCAACAAGATACCGACAGATGGTTTTATTGTTTCTGAAAGCGGTTAATATGAATCGTCTTCGTCCTCCGGGACTAACTGACATTTGGAGCCGCTACGAAAATCGACAAAGCATTCCTGCTTGCTCGGATAAAATATCTTTTTATTGATTTAGTTTTATTAGATTATCTAGAGGTTTGATTCTCAAAGAACCCGATTTCGGGTTTAAGTCTTGAGTGTATTCACCGATTGCGTAAGGTTTCAGTTGATTTTAAATAATGCCCATTTTGAAAATAAATTGGATAGCTGAGATTTTAACGTTTAGCACACAATATTATTATCACTCCTCTTTTTGCTGCATTCTTCTCCAATGTCTCTCAATTGCCGCATTCTTATTGTTAATTTCAAAATTGTTTTCTGTTGCCATAGCAGGATATGACAACACAACTAAGAAATTCAAACACACTATTGTTCAGGGATCAGAGTCACCTTTAGTGACAGGATAAATATTTTGTACAGCAAATGAAGTCATATACAGAGCGATAAAGGTGAAAGGCCGTCTGTTTTTGATCGTCTGCAAACTTAAGAAATATACTCACTTCCCATGCTGACAGTCAACATACCGGAGACCGACCTTTTTCTTGCCAAATGAAAACCTTTCAAACTCGGCCATCCAGTCTCCGAAGACTCGCATTTAGTTTGATTCTTATAAAATTCAAAAAACTGGAGAGAAAAAAAAAACTTGTAAAATGTTTTTGAGAGAAAGAAACCACCAAAAAGTAATTACTTGTAGAAAGGGAGGGGGTGATAAAGGATGCCATTTGTTTTTATGTATACATGCATGCATGTATGTATGTATGTATGTATGTATAACCTCACCCGTCACATGAAAACCCACGAGAAAGGTGAAGAAACTTTACAAAACAGGCCCTGTACAAAAAAATACAAAAAAAACTTAGTATACCACATCTGTAATACGCATTGGGAGTAACTTGCTGGCTACAAGAACCATTGTCATTCCACGATAAAAGAAACAAAAAAAAAAACAAACAAACATTGATGGTCATAGTCGTTTAAGTTGACATTCATCATCTATACACACGTGTATGTCTATATTTTCAAACAAAATTGTAAACAGACACATAAAAATACATACATACATACATATATATATATATACGTATATATATATATACACAAATGAAAAAAGAATAGATGTTCGTAGCATTTACTTTTTAAAGAAGTGATCAGTACAAAATAGAGTAATATATTATTATTATTATTATTATTATTATTATTACTATTATTATTTTATTTTAGATATTAGAACAAAAACATGTTGAAATTTCTACACAATAGATTTCGTGATTCAGTACTACATTATACGCGTTCAGCTGAAGAAGTACAACGTAGTGTCGAAACACGAAATCTACTGTGTAGAAATTTCAACATGTTTTTGTTCTAATATCTAAAATAATACATATATATATATATATATATATATATATATATATATGTTATTTTATATATATATATATATATATATATATATGTTATTTTATATATATGTATATATATATATATATATATATGCATGCTTTATTTATGTTTATTCCTATATACAAAGATATATTCATATATATAAGTGAGTGTGTGCGCATGTGTGCGCGCGCGCGTCTGTCTGTCTGTGTGTGTGTGTGTGTATCTGTGTGTGTGTGTGTGTGCGTGTGTGTGCGAATACATATAAAATAAGTTCAGTTAAATAATATTGACAAGTTGTGTCCATCAAATTTTTTATAAAAATTTTTCACACTTCCGACTGAATTGTTTTATGTTATCAGCAAATTTGCGAAATTTGCTTGCGTCAGTGATATATATATATATATATATATATATATATATATCTATTTATATATATATATATATATATATATATATATATATATATATATATATATATATATATATATATATATAATACGAAATGGACAAAGCGGACAATTATTTTAAGACATTTTTTTAAGTTTATACATTCTTTTTATAGATACAAATATTTCAGTAAATGCTCTATTGTTAATAGTGTTTATTATAAATAAACATAGCATTTACTTAAATATTTGTATCGATAAAAAGAATGTATAAACATTTATACAGTTGTATACATTATATATAATATATATATATATATAATATATACAGATGTATATTTACAGGCTTATGCACACATACAATCACACACACACACACACACACACACACACATATATATATATATATATATATATATATATATATATATAACTGTTTATTCACACACATATATTATATGTACATGTATCTGATATTGAAAGTATGGGGAAAAATTTTAAAAAAGAAATAAAATAATAAAAAAAAAAAAAACGAGCTATTCGCAATATGGCTTAAATTAAAATAATGACTTAAAAAAATAAATAAATAAAGTATGTTTTCTCTAAACATTACATCCATCTATTCCATTTAGGATTTTTTTGTATAAATAGCTGTCACTAAGATACGATATATATTTTCAGCTGAAAGCAAAAAAAAAAAAAAAAAAACGAAAACAATATTGCATCCGTATAATACGCTATAACGAAACAAACACAGCAACGGGGATAAATATATTAAGTTGGTGCAAAAATAATGTTGTTTTCTCACATATGTTACTATGTGAGAAAACGACAAACGACATTATTTTTGCACCAAAATATTAAGAACGTAAACATATGAGTAATCCTAATATTGTATGAGAATGGCAATGTTAGTTGTAAAATCGGTGATTTATAGTAACAATGATTCAAATTATGAAAAATTAATAGCGATGATGATGATGATGATGATGATGATGATGATGATGATGATGATGATGATACCTGGTAGAGCAGATCGGAGTAATGTCACAAGGAGCAGCAACAGAAGCTGTCCATTTCGGAGCTTACGCAATCGGGACGATCTCTAAGAATATACCCCCCCCCGCCATAATAATAATAATAATTATCAGAGTAAATATTATAGAAATTAATTAAGCAAATTACACATTAAAAAAAAAAAAAAACTGATGAAATTAGAAAAACAAAAATATAAAAAATATGTTGATTGAACAAAAAGAAAGCTCTCTCTCTCCCTATATATATATATATATATATATATATATATATATATATATATATATATATATAATATATGTATATAATATATATATGTATATAATATATATATATATATAATATAATATATATATATATAATATCTATATATCTATATAATATATATATATAAACTATATATATACATATATATATAATCTATATATATATTTACTGTGTATGTATATATATATATATGCATATATATATATGTACACACACACACACATATATATATGTATATATACATACACACACACACACACACACATATATATATATATATATATATATATATATATATATATATATATATATATAGCTAGCTAGCTACCTAGATAGATAGATAGATAGATAGATAAATAGATAGAGGGTGATTGCAAAGTAACTACCGATTTTAAGATATAATTTATTTACTATAATTTTTACCAGAAATGGATATGAGAGGAAAGTGTTTGTCATGAGATTTTACTTAAAATTCGATATTGGTACCAGATTTTGCTACCAGTTTCTCGAGCCTCCCAGGAATCATATCAACTGATTTCACCGGGATCTCTTCTGATATGGAAGACATAACTTCTTGTATTCGCCCTTCAAGTACTTCCAAAGTCTTGGTTTGATATAGTAGATTTACTCCTTTAACCAACCCCAAAGAAAAATGTCACAGGGTGTTAAGTCAGGACTCCTGGCTGTCCACTCATAGATAAAATAGGGAGTTATTTTTCAATCACCCTGTAAATATATATATATATATATATATATATATATATATATATATATATATATATGGTTTGGAAGAAAAGTCTGATGATCCGCAGTTCTTTAAAAGGGTTGTGGTGAAATAATTTATTACATGGAAGTGGTCTGTTTTTATTTAATATACATATATATATATATATATATATATATATATATATATATATATATATAGCAATAATCAATGCAGCCTGATTAATAGCCAGAAGGTTTTTTTTTCTTTTTATATGATATAAAAGGTACCAGAGACGAAAGTTCATTGGATCATATCCAGATTCAAGGACTTCGCCTTTGGAAGAACCCGTGTCTTCAAGGGTGTGGCCGTACTCACCACGCTTTATCAATCGCTGGTTGATGAGACTATTTAACCCATAGTTGGAGGTTTTGTTCTTTTTCTAGATCGGCGGTATGCTACAGGACATAATTTGTCCTCTGATTTACTCATAGTTTGGGAGAGAAGAGATGGTTTCAGATGGTGAGTTAGTGAGTGTAACGAACTCGACTGAAATTCGAACTCGGCTCTTCGATTCCTCAATCCATTACTCCACTGATAAGCATTATTATAGTATGCTTAAAAGTAAGATAAATTAACATTTTGTAACTTCTCCGATAACATTTAAACAACAACTAAAATAATAATAATAATAATAATTGACTGTTGATTTTATCACGAGAAAAAGTGAAGGTGATGTTTATATATTTAGGATTTATCTTCTACAAACGGTAGAGTTCCTTGTAGCCCAGACGGTAAATGCAGCTGATACAGTTAAAGAAAAGTGTGTTCAAGTCTCTTTTGAAAAACTTATCCTTCATTATTCATGATCAGCGATGTTTGTTCGCTGACGTAGACTGAGGGCCCTTGGAATTTGCGATAAAAATGTGAAAATTTAAGACGAACGAAAATAGTAGTCAAATTATTATTGTTATTAATAATAATAATAATAATGGTTGACAATAATTCATTTCAAAATGAAACATTTAAGCAAGTTAATGCATACAAATATGAATTTTGCATCAACTTCGTATTTTTTCGCTAAAAGTTATTTTTAAATCAATAATATTATTGCACATATCATATTTAAAATTTTTATCGGAATAATAAAACAATATATTTATCTTACTTTTCAATTTTTTAAATGAATACACAAATGATTTTTTTCCTTCATCGTTAGCATTTCAGCAGCGTGGGGAATTCAAATATGACTGTTCGAACGTGTGTATAAGGCGTGTCTTTCAAAGCAGACGATACCGGTTAAAAAAAAAAAAAAACTATTCGGATATTAAAAGTGTACCAATTTTGAAAGACAGCCAAATATTAACGTCCGACGGTATACAATCCCAGATTTGTATGGCTACATTTATTATTTAAAAAAGGAAGAAAAAAGAAAAGAAAAAACGGAAAGAAAAAAGAAAAGAAATGTAACCAAAATTTATTTTTTTTGTAAACAATTATCTTTTGCACTTTAAATATCTCATCTGCTTTTTTTATCATCTTTATTTTTTTATTTCTTCTTCCTTCCATTTTTCTTTCTCTGTTTTTACTTTGTATTATTTTGAATTATCTCCTCTTTTTTCTTATATATATATATATATATATATATATATATATATATATATATATATATATATATATATTTTTCTCTTTATATTTTTTCACCGATGATTTTTATTTTTTTCCTTGTCATATAAATTTTGATCTATAATTAAATTAATTTTTTGGATTTCTTCTGCTTATTATTATTATTATTATTATTATTATTATTATTATTATTATTATTATTATTTTTATTACTATTATTTTTTTTTTATTTGATTTCATTTGATTTCTGACGTGTACACATTTCTTTCCGGGTCTCGCCCAGAGACCTAAGGTTAGAAATGGCTTCATGACACTTTCCACTGACAAAAAAAAAAAAAAAAAAAAAAATATTATTATTATTATTATTATTATTATTATTATTATTATTATTATTATTCAATAAAAATATGTACCACGATAAAGTGACGCTGGGGTACAAATTTACGAAGCCCAATATACACATCATGGCACCCAGTTTGATAAGGGTATCCCAGGCACATGCGTCACAGCCAAATATGCCGTATATAGTACTAAGATTTGATAAAAAAAAAAAAAAAAAAAAAGGAAAAAAAAAAAGCGCATAACCGTGCGGGTTGGACCCAGTTAGAAATACCTTCAGTTCATTCAGACCGTCTCCGATAGAGGTTGTTGCTCTCTATCTAAGATATGACGCTCAGGTTAGACTAGCTGCCTCTTCCTTCAGACTTAAAAGAAAATTAACCGCCTAGACAGCCATGATGCCACTCTACTATCCCTGAACAGATAGTCAGCCCCGGGGGTGGCCGGGTACATACCCAGCTGCTTAAGGTTAGGCAACTGAAAAAAAAAAACCTGTACATAGGTACTAAAATGGGATATTTACAGTAGCCCCTTAATTCACCAAAACAAAACGTATTTGTTAAAACTTCCACCCAGTCATAACCCAAAGTCATTAGAACCATGTTTGGTGTACATCAGGATATTTGTTACTAATAGACGGAAAGCCAAAAAACTAAATATATTGGCTTGTCTGACAGTCGGTGCATGCTTACATTCGTGTCAATATAGATAAATTTTGCAATGTGGAAATAAAACAGAAACCCGAGATGTTAATTTAAAGTCGGTATTATTTTTTTTTTAATTTGGTGAAACGCCTCGATTTTTTTTATTGTTTTTATCTAACGTGTAAAAATCGATAGGAACCATGGGACTCAAGGGTTTCTTCTTATTTGTATAAACATGGCTGGCTGGGGTTCTAATCCTTGAATAGGCGAATCTAGTCCGAAGACAAAAGCTTCGTCGATTTTTTTCAAATTCAGGCTATCCAAATGTATAAAAACCTGTAGATGATGGCGTCAGTAATTCCATATTTGTAGGAATATAAACTGTAGCAACGGTAATTAGCCGTTTCCATTATAAGGAAACATTCGGCATTCAGTAGTTTTGCTTTAAAAAAAATTCCTCAAGTTCACAAACTGGTATCGCTCTTACCAGTATTGGTGGTCTTCCTTCCTAACTTTTTGCTTAAGGTAGTGTGGAAAGTCAACAACTTAATTATGTCCTTATTTTATCTTCTAGACAAATATATTATCCATTTTAGTTGTTGCTGCTGTTGGAAGCCTTCAAGTGATGAGGTTTCTGTTATTTGGTAAATTTCTTTGTTCGTGATTGTGTAGCGCCAGTCTACGAGGTCCGACGAAGGACAGTCCTCTTAAAGACCCACCGGATTCATGTTCCAATACACGTAAAAGATGCAAATGGAATTACATCTTTTACGTGTATTTGCAGAGTACTTGATAAAATGTATTTTCTTAGGGCTTGTATTTTTCGGTCCTAAGGGCCATAAAAAATATTTAGGCAAATGTTTTAGAATTCTCCATAGTCCATTTGTGTGTATTTAGTTTTAAAGGATATTTGGGATTGTGATATTTTGAGAGATTTGGATTTAGTTTTTAGAGAGATTTTCGACTTTATTTTTGGCTATATTTTTTGAAGTCATGAGCTCGCAAGAAAACATTTGACATTTTTTAAATATTTCCCAAATGATACGTGCTGAAAGTAGACAGTTTCCGGATTTTAAACTTAAAACTCTCATGTTTAGTTATTTATTTTTAGATAATCGGTTCCGGTGAGGAGATTTCTCTGTCTCTTTTTGTCTATAAAATCCTTCTGTGGCAAATAGCTCAAATAGCCTCTGACAAATAAGTCCAGCTCAAAGCCGGGGAATGGACGAAGGCGAACAACTGGCGCCCCATAACCAGCTGCTTCGCTTAGATAGAGCTCGACGGCCCAAAAAACGGCAGTCAATCTAAGCAAAGGAAAACCCTGATTTTAAATCCCCATTCCCTTGCTGACATCTAAACACGGAAAACATGGAAGTAAATCAAATAGCCTCTGACAAATAAGTCCATCTCAAAACCGGAGACTAGGCAAAGACGAACAGTTGGCGCCTCATAACCAGCTGTTCCGGTTAGATAGACCTCGACAGCACAGGAAGACACTCCAGATAGGGAAAGGAAAACTTCGATTTTGAACCCCTGCTGCCTTGCGGTCATAGCTAAATGCGGAAAAGGCTGAGGAAGTAAATCCAGATAGAGTGAAGCTCCAAAGTCGGTTGGCCGTTGACAATTTTCCGGCAACCCCTGCAGACCTGTAATCTTTTGAATCGTGTCGGTACGGCCGAGAGTTTGGGCTTGCAACCAAAGGACTGAATTTTGACAAAACAGCACGCTACTTTTATCTCGCGAGATAAACGGATGCCTATTAAATTTTAGCTCGGTACATCATTGAAATCATGTTCAAATGAAAGTGATGGGCGGGCTTAACTGGGCAATTTTTTTCAAAAGAGATTTGTATCAAGTGGATTTTTTTTTGCCCTATAATACAAAATCCAGGCAGCTCAATTCTTAGTCATATTTTGCCTGCTTCTTTTTTTCTCTAGGACACCAACCTTGAATAACTGTAACAAAAATACCTGGGGCATTTTTTTTTCTCCTTTTTAGCGCAAGTTCCCAAATATTAAAGCAAACGTGTAAGATGTAAGAAAATTGTTTTCGGGAAAATATTTAAAACTTATTCAGTTCTTTTCATATGTTAAATTGATCACTGACCGCTTTTGGTTGGTTGGTTGATTGGGTTTTATGGCATATCAACCACTGTGGGTCATTTAATGCCAAATTAAGGTATATACACACACACACACACACACACACATATATATATATATATATATATATATATATATATACACACACATATAAATACATACACATATACCTATACATATATTAAATATACGGTACTATCAAACTTATAGCTGGCAACATTATTTTTTCCAAAAAAGTATAGCTGGCAACACTGTTGTTTCAAAAAACGCATATCTGACAACATTATTGTTTCAAAAACGTATAGCAGGCAACATTTTTTCCAAAAAACGTATAGCTGGCAACATTATTTTTCCGAAAACATTACCTGAAGCCTTGTTGTTGGACGTAGTTTATCGTCATACCCAGGACGCTGACCGCTTTTGGCACCATATGCTGGATATCAGATATCATGTTTGACATTAATTTCCTTATATTTATCAGAAAAATCGTGATCTAGATTTCTGTTCCTCTGAATCCGTTTTATTACTGAAAATCCCCCACAAAGATGCCTAAGTAGATCAAATCTAAAATATAACTGCTTTGTTTTTCGGAAATTTTGACTCTTCATTACAAACTAAAGTTTCTAGACCTAAACCACTAATTCGAAATTAGAAAATATTGATTTAATGACCTTCTCTAGTATAGATGACATTAACAAAGATTATCGTCAGCATCAGTCCCATGACTGTGGTTGTAGGATCGCTGTGCAGTTGAGCAAGTCACCAGTTACCTCCAAATATATGGGCTGAAAGCCGGAAAGGCATTCATCCACGCGTTGCGTGTCTTGGAAACGCAAACCTGGATTGTGGATTAAAAGGATTGCGGTCTTTAGGGAGATCTGGATTTACAGTCTTTCGAAAGATTGGTGTTTATAGAAAGATTTAAGGTCTGCTCTTTAGAGAGATTTTAGATTGGGGATTATTAAGTGTGTTAAAAATAAAACAAACTCAATGGCACTTCTGAGTTTTAACATTCCCCAAAAATAACTGACACTTAAACTTGACGAATCGCTTTGAATAGATACAATCCTTACATTGCAGGTAGATGCAGACACGGCTTTTTTTACTGACTAGCTGAATAAGGCATGTATACGGCAAGGATGACGAATTCTTTGAATTTGGAATTGGAATAAATACCTAGGAGATAAATTACAATTTTGCCTATTTTTAAAATACTTTTTTACTCGAAGGCCTCTAGGTAATCGGAAATTATGTCAGTTTTTTTTTCTTTCTTTTAGAGATTGTGTTACAACGTGAGCCAAATGAAACTATTGCCATGTATAAACAAATACCGGTGCTGCTATAGTATAATATGTACTGTTCATTTTCTACTATGGTATATTTACCAACTGTTGGTAATATGAGAAAGTTAGGGTTAGCGGTTAGAATCAGAGATTAGGGTTCGTGTAAAGGCAGTGAACAGTGAACTGGTTATGTATTAAAAATCATTAACAATTTTTTATCCAAAAATTAAAAAATCACCAAATAGTGATTTTAATGTTTGTAAACTAATCTGATGTCATTTAAAAAAGCAGTAAGCAGGTCATCGTTTTTCCTGAGTATTTTCCAGCAATAAAGAGTGCATCGTCATTTACGGTAGGTCGCAAATACCTCCGTAGTTATCATACTATAGTAGCGCCCAAATACTGTTGTTGTTACAAATAAATGTTGCTGTTTGGCGTGAGTTACGTTGAGCCATCGGAAAGCAATTGTCCAGGGTGGTTCAGGAAGCGTTATGAAAAACGACCGTAGATATTGTGAACCCTGGACCAAAAAAAGCTAAGATGATTGATCAAAAACCAGCTTTGGTTTATTCTATGTGCAAACTGAGAAAAAAAAGTGGGGAGAAGATCCTTATTTTAAAAAGAAAGGCACGAAACTTTACCGTGCCTAACAGAGTAAGATTCGTGGGTTACAAGTATAGTACCTTTGTAGATGGTTTACAAGTATAGCACCTTTGTAGATATGGTTTACAAGTATAGTACCTTTGTAGATATGGTTTACAAGTATTGTACCTTTGTAGATATGGTTTACAAGTATAGTACCTTTATAGATATGGTTTACAAGTATAGTACCTTTGTAGATATGGTTTACAAGTCCTTTGTAGATATGGTTTACAAGTATAGTGCCTTTATAGATATGGTTTACAAGTATAGTACCTTGGTAGATATGGTTCATTTCCTCTCTGTGGAAAATTTCTTTCTTCTTTATGTCTGACTAAACAGGGTTTTTTTTATCTTTTTTCCTGGCAGTCTTAATTTACCCCCGCCACTATTGAGCAGAAGCTTTACCTTAGAATAAATAGAAAAATTGAATTAAAAAAAAACTGTGTTACGCTACTTAAAAAGATGAAAACGTTTGGGATAACGGAACATATCCTGAAAGTTTAAAAAAAAACTAAAATAATGATGTGAATCTATAAACTCTTGTCGAGAGGACGAAATAGTTGTTAAAGTTTTCAATGTGGAAAAATGATATAATGCTCAAAAGGCTACTTCAGCTATCCGAACAGATAAGAGAATGAACATGGAATAATAAATGTAATAAACTCATAGGACATTATTATAGGGACTTTGAACTTATGTAATACGACAATTACAGTAGTATCAATGATTTGTAGAGCACACGGACCGATCATGGAATTTCTCATTTAAAGCCTCCTCCCAAAAAAACATTTTATAAAGAAATTTGTAAACAAGCGATACAGCTAAAATATAGCTTCTTTACAGAAATGTTCACCCAGTACAAGATCCGAGAGAGACTCACGGTATAGGGTTTTTACCTTACCTCCCCGTTAAGCCTAGCCCGTAGGCTCGGGAAAAATTCCCCGTAGACGCCGTAAAAACGGGGTCGGATAGCTGTCTACCACACCAGACGAGACCCTGCCCTTCGTCATAGGCTCGTCTGTGTTCCTCTCTGCCCGAAGCCAGAGAGTTCGACTAGCATAGCTGGAAACGTATCTCCAATTAATTGCCGAAGCAATCACGGTCTAGGGTTACTGTGTGGTATTGTATGAACGTACGAAAAAGCCCAAGAGCTACTCACACTAGAGGGTTATGGTATCGTGTTGAAGGAGTATAAGAAAAGGCCCAAGAGCCACTCAGAGTAGAGGGTTACTGTGTAGTGTTGTATATGCGTAAGAAAATAACCACTAGCCACTCACGTTAGAAGGTTACAGTATGGTGTTGTGCGAGTGTAGGAAAATTCACAAAAGCAACTCCCGTTAAAGTGTTACAATAAGGTGTTGTATGAGCGTAAGTTATGACCCATGAGTCACAAAAAGTAAATGGTTACTGTGTGGTGTTGTACAACCGTAAGAAAATGGCCAAGAGTCTCTAATCATCTGTTGTATGAGTTTAAGAAAAGACACAAGTGCCACTCCCGTTAGGGGGTTAATGTGTGGTACTGTACGAGTGTGAGGAAAAGTCCTAGAACTACTCAGAGTAGAGGGTTACTGTGTGGCGTTGGATGTGCGTACGAGAATGCCCAAGAGCCACTTATGGTAGTGGGTTACCATGTGCGGTTGTATGAGTATAAGAAAAGGCCCAAGAGCCACTTACGGTAGAGGTTTAATTTGTGATATTGTATAAGGATGAGAAAAGGACCAAGAGCTACTTATGCTAGAGGGTTACAGTATGGTGTTGTATGAGTGTAAGAAAAGGCCCAAGAGCCACTCAGGGTAGTGGATTATGACGTGGTATTGTATGAGTGTAAGAAAAAACCCAAGAGCCAGTCAGATTAGTGGATTATGGTGTGGTGTTGTATGAGTGTAAGAAAAGGCCCAAGAGCCAGTCAGGATAGTGGATTATGGTGTGGTGTCCTATGAGTGTATGATTTTTTGAAACAAGAAGTGTGCTATCACAACATCTGGAAGGAAACAATAATAATAAAGAATACGACAACAAAGGGGAAGGGGGTCTGCCTAAGATGGTGAGATACTTGTATCTTTACCACTGGTGCTAGTAGTTGGTGTTCAAGCTATGGTGAAAGCCACCAATACGAATGCTGATTTTCAAGGCAGGCAAGTCCTTCCCACTAAGAATATTGATACAACACAATCTTATTAGCTCCATCTCACTTCTTCGGTTCTATTAATGAACTTAGCAAAATGTAATGTATTGAATCAGGGAAGAAGAGACAGCACCTAGAGCCATGCAATATTGTCACTAACATGTTACTTGGTGTAGTAATTAGTTTGATATTCGATAAGAGCTTCTTAATGCACCTTTGGTCCTGGCTAAGATTAAATGGTCATACTGGAAGGAAATAATAATAATGATAATAATAATAAAAGTGTACTAACAAGTACAGCTGCTGCATTATGAAGAGCCTTATTTATGTAAATTTATGTGGGATCTTAGGGAATTTTTTTTTAATGATCATTCGAAGATGTCAGGATGTGACTTCTTATGTCTCTGGTTGGGACCCAGAAGTAAATGAGTATACAACTGAAATCAAAGGAAATAATAATAATAATAATAATAATAATAATAATAATAATAATAATAAGGACCTTGAAATAGAGGTCTCGAAAATGTGGCATATGGGAACATCAACAATCCCTGTTGTAGTTGGAGCCCTAGGACTGGTTGGAAAAGATTGCAGTAGACTAATTGCAGGGATTCCTGGAAGCCCATGCCTCAAGGAGATACAAAAAATTGTTCTGACAAGTACAGCCCACACTTTACGAAGGGCTTTATCTATGTAATTATTTTATTTATTTTTTTTTTTGTCAGTGAAAAGTGTCATGATGCCATTTCTAACCTTAGGTCCCTGGGTGGGACCCGGAAAGAAATGTGTAAACGCCAGAAAGCAAAGGAAATAAAAATGATAATAATAATAATAACAACATCAGTGGAAAATGTCATAAACCATTTCTGACATTAGGTTTCTTGTTTGGAAGGAAATGAGTATACAAAGGAAGTAATAATAATAATAATAATAATAATAATAATAATAATAATAATTGTTCACACAAGTACAGCTGACACCCTAAGAAGGACTTGTAAAATGTGTGTGAGCTTAAGTTGTTTAATTTAATTTTTTTATTTTTTACAAAAATGTTAAGTGGAAAAAGTTATGATACCATTCCTGACTTCTTCTGGTTAGGATACAGAAGGAAATGTGTATAAAACAGAAATGAAAAGACTTAATAATAATAATAATAATAATTATTCTCAGAAGTAGATTTCACACACGCCCAAGGGCTTTATCTATATAAAATGTTTGTGCTCTTAATTTTATTTTATTTTTTTTTATTTTTTACAAAATCTTTGGGTGGTAAATGTCATCATACAATTTCTGAAATTAAATCTCTATTTGGCACCAAGAAGGAAATGTGTATACAACAGAAATCAAAGGAAACATATACATATATAATAATAATAATAATAATAATAATAATAATAATAATAATAATAATAATACTGATTGTTCTCACAAGTACAGCTCACACCCTATGAAGAGCTTTATTTATGTAAAATGTTTTTGCTATCGGGTTGGTTTAATTTAATTTTTTATATTTTTTGCAAATGTTTTATGTGGCAAATATCCTGATATGATTTCTGACTTTAGTTTTTCTGGTTGGGACCTGTAAGGAAATGTGTATACAACAGAAATCAAAGGAATTAATAATCGTTATAAGAATAAAAATAATCATAATATTAGTAACTGTTCTCTCAAGTACAGTGCACATCTTACAATCGTCTTTATCTATGTAAAATGTATGTCTTCTTTTGTTGTTTGAAATTTTTTTTTTTAATTTTTTACGAAAATGTTAACTGGCAAATATCCTGATACTATTTCAGAACTTTGGTCTCTGGTTGGGAGCCAGAAGGAAATGTGTATATAACAGAAATCAAAGGATTTAATAATAATAATAATAATAATCATAATAATCATAATAATAGTAATAATAATAATAATCGTAATAATAACAATAATAATAATAATAATAATAAACATAATAATAATAATAATAATAAACATAATAATAATAATAATATTGATCATAATCATAATAATAACAATAATAATAATAACAATAATAATATTCATAATAATAATAATAATAATTATAACAACAATAATAATATTAATAACAATAATAATAATATTCATAATAAATATAATAATAATAATAATAGCAATAATAATAATATTCATAATGATAATAAAAATAAAAGTAATTATAACAACAACAATAATAATAATAATAACAGTAATAATAATAACAATAGTAATAATATTCATAATAAATATAATAATAATAAACATAATAATAAACATAATAATAATAATAATATTGATCATAATCATAATAATAATAACCATAATAATAATAATAACAATAATAATATTCATAATAATAATAATAATAATAATAATAATTATAACAACAACAATAATAATATTAATAACAATAATAATAATATTCATAATAATAATAATAACAATAATAATATTCATAATGATAATAAAAATAAAAGTAATTATAACAACAACAATAATAATAAAAACAGTAATAATAATAACAATAGTAATAATATTCATAATAATAATAATAATAATAAAAATAATAAGATTCATAATAATAATAATGATAATAATAATAACAATAATAATAAAAATAATTATAACAACAACAATAATAATAATAATAATAATAATAATAATAACAATAATATTCATAATAATAATAATAATAGTAATGATAATGATTGTTCTCTCTAGTACAGCTCACACATCCTATGGAGGGCTTTATTTATGTAAAATGTCTGTTCTCCTAGGTTGTTTTAATTTTGTTTTATTTTAATATTTTTTCCAAAAAAATTATGTGGTAAAAATATCATGATCCCATTTCTGACTTTAATTGTGTGGGTTGGGACCTGGAAGGAAACATGTATACAACAGAAACCAAAGATTTCAAAAATAACGTACATTACAGAAGAAAACATGCCTCCTCAGTTCTGCCCTGGACTTGTAAATGATGATAGATATAGGCAAGGCAGCTAAAATTCCCAGTTCAAATTATAGACTAAGCTATGTCTGAACATGATCATGTATTCAGAAATGTCCATGAAAGAGTCACAGAATCATCTTTGGTCAGGAACCAGAAAGAAATGAATATGTACCAGAAATCAGAAGAAAATAAAAATAATAATAATAATAGATAACCACTCAAGTACAACTGACATGCTACAAAGGACATTATCTATGTAGAATCTATGTGCTCTTTCATTGTTTTAATATAATGTGTATGCAACAGAAATCAAAAGAATTATTATTATTATTATTATTATTATTATTATTATTAATAATAATAATAATAATAATAATAATTTTTCTCTCTAATACAGATTATGTATTTGAAGCAATTTATCTATGTAAAATATATGTGCTCTTAGATTGTTTTAATTCTTACATTTTTAATTTTACAAAACCTTTAAGTGGTAAATATCATTGTAGCAAAAACAGAACTAGTGAATAAACATATACCAAAACTTTACTGCACTTTACTCTGACGACTGGTCTACTGATACAGGGTGCTTTTTATACTTCCTACTAAGGGAGGTAACTGATGATTTAGTAGTACAATCATGAACCATTTTTGACTTAGTTATTCTGGTTGGTACCTCACAGGAAATGTGTATGCTACAGAAATCAAAGGAATTATTATTAATAATAACAATAATAATAATTATTGTTCTCTCAAGTACAGCTAATCCACTATGAAGCAATTTATCTATGTGGAATGTGTGTGTGTTTAGGTTTTTTGAATTTTATTTCTTAATTTTACAAAACTGTTAAGTGGTAAATGTCATGGTATCATTTCTGAACTTCTGTTTGGGACTTGGAAGGAAATTTGCATAGAAAAGAAATCAAATGAATTAGTAATAATAATGATAATAATAAGTATCCCTCAAGTCCTTCTCATCCCCAATGAAGTCATTTTTACAATGTAAAATGTCTGCGTTCATAGGTTGTTTTTAATTTTTTTTTTTTTTAATTTTACAAAACTGTTAATTGGTATATGTCATGATACCATTTCTAAACCTTAGTTCTTCTGGTTCGAACCTGGGAGGAAATATGTATACAGCAAAAAATTAAAGAAATTAATAATAAAAATGATAATATCTGTTCTCTTAAGTACATTTCACTGGGCAACAAAAAACATTTTTTTAAGTTATCTATATTTTTCCAAATGATTTAGTACAATTTTTCACTGCTGAATCCAAAAATGACATCCAATTCTCTCAATCAGGTCATGTTTTTGTGCAAAGTTGAGTTTTTAAAAATCTAATTTTATGACTAAATCGATTAGATTTTTCTGACATTAATGATTGAATTTTGTTAATATATCTCATAGAAAATAAGTTTTTAAGAGAAAAACATTATTTTCTAAAAAATTTATTAATTAAATGTTACAAACATCGATTACAATAAATTGAATAGTATACATTTTTGAATGTAAGTACAGGTAAATTGAATGTTACGTCATCATAGTTATAAATTCAGGGCTTAAAATTCCATTTATTTGAAACACTTAGAATGATCAGTGGCAGTGAGGGTCTCTCTTCAAAGTCCAGCTCTAATCAGCCATCATGAGTGCATCCCAACGTCCCTGATACCTGGTTTCCATCTCTTTCATGTCCTGATGGAATCTCTCTTCCTGTTCATCCTCATTGATCCCAAATTCTCAGGAAACTGATCCATATGTGAAGATAAATAATGCATTTTGATGCTCCTGTTGCAGCTGAAGTTTCTGAAAGCAGTCAGCATATTGATGACAAGTTCTGCGGAGTTCTTAGCCTTGTTATTGCCCAGAAAGTTCTTCACGACCAGAACAAAAGCATTCTATGCTTCCAGTCCCAGTTTGTACACTGAGTTTTCAAACTCAGGATATCTGATGAGCTGACAGATTTGAGGACCATCAATGATGACAGCTTTCAAATTCTCCATCATCAATTTCTGGAAAAGACTGGCACAAGTAAGTGGAGCAACCACTATCCTTGTCCAGAGCTTTGGTGAACTGCTTGATCATACTGAGCTTGATGTGCAACAGTGGGAAAAGTATCCTGTCTCTGTCCACTAGAGGCTTATTGATGACGCTTTTTTGCTCTGCCAAGCATCAGTTCCTCTCCAACAGGCCAGTTATTTTTCATGTAGTGCTGAGCAGTGTCCCTACTATCTCACATGCACAGAAAGCATGGATAATTGGTGAACCTTGATTGCTGTTTCAACAATAACTTCAACATCTTCAGATCAGCGTGAATAAACCACTCATGCTGATCATAAAGTATTTTCTCCAGAACACACTTCACTGCTTCATATTTCTCCTTCAGTGTAATCGAATGAACGAGGGGTAAAGAGGCAAATTGGTTGCCATTGTGCAGCAGAACACTTTTCAGTGATCACTTGACACTATAAATAAGCAGCCTCCAGTCTTTGGGTTCATACTGTGGCAATCTAAGTTTGTACAGAAGCTGCACAATATCTATACAGTACACCAAGTCTTTTTCTTTAGAGAAAAAAATGTAGGTACTCTTGATGCCTGTTGTGGTAGAAGGCGATGCGAGCACTGTCAGAGAGGAGTTGTTTTTTTCCCTTCAATCTAGATGCCAACAGTTTGGCAGAGGACTTTGAGAAGCTGAGATTGCGAATAAGATCATTAAGTTCTTTTTGGGGAAAAGTATATGGAGCATCATTGACAAAACCACTTCTTCTTCTTCTTCCTCTCTCTCTCTCTCCCTCTCTCTCTCTCGCTCTCTCTCTCTCTATATATATATATATATGCCAAGGATTTGAGGCCACACTGTTTATTTAATAATTAGGAAGTTTCAGACCTTCTTTTGTTTAATTAACTACTACTCAACTAGGATGCAGAAACTAGCCCATTAGTGCAATGTTCTGAGAGTTAGCTAAATCTTTAGATATGTACTTTGGCATTCCAATTTTGTTCAGAAGCTGCGCAATATCTGTACAGTACACCAAGTACTTCTCTTCAGAGAAAAAAATGGAGTTACTCTTGATGCCTGTTGTGGTAGAAGGTGATGTGAGCACTGTCAGAGAAGGGGTTTTTTACCTTCAGTCTAGATGCCAACAGTTCGGCAGAGGACTTTGAGATTGTGAATTGGATCATTTAGTTCCTTTTGGGAAAAAGGATGTGAAGCATCATTGTCAAAAAACAATTCTTTTTCTTTGTTGTTGTTCCTCTTCTTCTTCTTGAACACTTGGGAAATCTTTCTCACTAATGTCAGGCAGTTCTCCAAAGACAGGTATTGGAATTTCATCACAATGAGCTAACGGATGCCATGCTGATTGAAGTTTTTCTTAGTTCTTCTGGTTGGGACCCGTAAAGAAATGTGTATACAAAAGAAATCAAAGTTATTAATAATAATAATGACAATAACTCTACTCATCACCTATGAAGCAATTTATGTATGTAAAAATGTGTGTGCACTTAGGATGTGCTAATTTTATTTCTTTTCATTTTGCAAAACATTTAAGTGGTAAATATCATGATACCATTTTTGACCTTAGTTTTTCTGGTTGGGACCTAAAGGGAAATGAGTAAAAACAGAAATCAAATGAATTAATAATGATGATAATAATGATATCTGTTCTCTCAAGTAAAGCTCATCACCTATAAAGCAATTTATGTATGGACGATATGTATGTTCTAAGGTTGTTTTAATTTCATTATTTTTTAATTTTACAAAATTGTTAAGTCTTAAATGTCTTGAAACAATTTCTGTACTTAATTCTTCCTGTTGGGACCAGGAAGGAATTGCGTACACAACAGAATTGAGAGGAATTTTTAATAATAATGATAATAGTATAATTCTCTAAAGTACAGCTTATCAACTATGAAGCTATTTAAATTGAATGTACTTGTTTATTGTTTTAATATATTTTCTTTTTTTCTTTAGCTGGTAAATGCCATGATACCTTTTCTGATCTTTGTTCTTCTGGTTGGGTCCTGGAAGGAATTAATAATAATAATAATAATAATAATAATAATAATAATAATAATAATAATAATAAAATAGTTACTTAAATACAGTTCTACGGGGTTCTTTATATAAAATATGTGTGCTCTTAGGCTGTTTTATTTTTTATTTTTGACAATATACTAATACTAATACTACTACCATTAATAATAATAATAATAATAATAATAATAATAATAATAATAATAATTATTATTATTATTATTATTAAAACAACATCAAATATATCTACAACAGTAACATCCACAATAACAGCAATATTACAAATAACAATAATATAAATAATCACACAAAAACAATAACAACAAATATAATATGAATAATAATAATAATAATAGCAGCAAGAAAATCTACATAATAATAATAACAATAACAATAGCAAAAATAACAACAATGCAAATGTATAAATAATAACAACAACAGTAATAATAATGACAAAAACAAAAACAATAACAAAAATGACTATCAAATTACAAAAAAGTATCACAATAATGACTACGATGACAACACCATATCGCCACCACCAACACCTGATCACCATACCACCACCACCACCACCAAGAATAACAGAAACAATAATAATAATAATAATAATAATAATAATAATATTAATAATAATAATATTAATAATAATAATAATAATAATATTAATAAAAATAATAATATTAATAATAATAATATTAATAATAATACTATTAATAATAATAATATTAATAATAATAATAATAATAATATTAATAATAATAATATTAATAATAATATTAATAATAATAATATTAATAATAATATTAATAATAATAATATTAATAATATTAATAATAATATTAATAATAATAATATTAATAATAATAATAATATTATTAATAATAATAATATTAATAATAATAATATTAGTAATATTAATAATAATAATATTAATAATAATAATGACCTTCTGTTATTTCTTTAATCCATGACATCTATTTTTTTTTCACATCATTTTCTGTTTATTTTGTTTTTAAGTTTATTTTTGCTTATTTTATGGTGGGAGGCAAGAAAGAAATTATTTTTTTAGAAAAAAACACTTTTTCTTATTCATCCCAAATTTTTAAATCAATAACTTTTAACCTCTTTAATCCAATACCCCCACCCACACTTTTTTTTTTTACTTTTACAAAATAAATTTGGGGAAAGAAAGAAATAATAAATCACCATTTTATAAATTGTGAATGCTACATATATATATATATATATATATATATATATGTATATATATATATATATATATATATATATATATATATATATATATATATATATATATATATCATGTATGTTTTTTTAGAAAAAACAAAACAAGTTGATTAGAAAAAACAACATTATTTGAAAAATTAAAATAAAAAACAATCACCTGAATTGTTTTTTTTTGTTTTTTTTATTTTTTGCTCCTGCTTAGTAACTTTAAACGGTTTAATTTTAAAAAAAATTGATTAAAAAAACAAAAAAAAGACATGAGGATAAGAAAGAAAATACAAAAAAAATGAAAATTGGGGTAATTTTTTTGAAACTGTTGATAATGCAGTTGCAACAGTACAGATGAATATTTTAAAACGTAAAATGAAATGGATGGAGAAAAAAAAAAATATTGAAAAAGTTTTAAATAATGAAAACCAAAAACCAAAATCCACCCTGTGCAATATGCTGTTTTTGTGTGAACCATTGTGATGTATATCAGATAGATAACTATACCTACATCTTGTAAATGTTTATATTGTTAATTATTTTTAAGTTTGTAATAAAACAAATTTTTAATATTTTAATTCAGTTTTATTGTTTTTTTTATTGTTTATGAATGAAAAAAATACCTATTTTTATTTATTTTATATAATCATTTCACCCCAAGCGAGGTGATAATGCCAATAAGACAGTATCTATCAACTGCCCCATGCAGTCACATGTGGCACAAGGTCGAATTTAATGTGGGTTTTCCGAACCCGTAGGCTCAACCAAATAAATCTCTATAGACCCCACATAAACGGGATCGGGTCTGTCTACTTCCCCAGAAGAGATTCTGCCCTTTGGTATAGCCTCGTCTGGGTTCTTCTCTGCCCGAAGTCTGAGAGTTCAACCAGCACAGCTGGAAAAGATTCCAGCTAGACTCCAATTCCACTAAGACACAAGGGGGTTACTGGGAGTGAAAGCGTATGAGAAGACACCCAAGTCACAAGAAGGCATTACACCTTCATTGTCACATTTATTTTGAAGAAAGCTAAAAATCCATAACGAACAAACCTCAGCTGACAAAAAGATGTGAACTAAATCGAATAGACTAGGCTGTCTAGACTTTGGCAATGATTCCCATTGCTTTATCTACAGTTTTGTATTCAGAAGTGTTCGTCTTATCAATTAACTGCCACCCAAAGCTATAGAACCCTTTTTCTTAATCAAGGAAAAGACTTAAGAGGGAACTGGAAACCCAGTTCTAAAAAAGAAACCAAGAGATGAACCTCTACATCTGTTCAAAAAGAGGAGTATGAACCGGACAATAGGCTAACCTATCTTCTGGGTTTAACATGTTGATTTCTCTACAAAATGCATATTTTAACAAGGGTAGGTATAAATAAAATCAGTTCTAGACCCCCTCCCCACAGGCAGTACTTGATCTTTGAAGGGTGGGTTGCGTTCATTAACTGGCATCTTATGTATCCCTAAAAGAGGAAGTGCTGATGGTAAAAACAATTTTTCTAAGGTTTTGCGAAAGGCCCACAATTTTTAGCAATCTGTCGATCTGGGTAAAGTTCTGGGGATTTCAAACTGAAAACTATTTAATCTAAGGTAAGTGAATTCTTCTTATTGCATTGTCCATGTTGAGGGAGATCATGACATGTCCTTTGTCTCCTTGCTCGTTCTGTTTCCACTGAGTTTGAATTAGTAACTTGACCCATGGATTGAACTATGCTACAGTTTTTGCATTCTCAGCTGTTTCATTCTGTCTTTCTTTCATATCCACTTTCTATCTGTCTATCGAGCTATCTATCTCAGTCTGTTCATATCTATCTATCTATCGCAGTCTGTTCATATCTATCTATCTATCGCAGTCTGTTAATATCTATCTATCTATCTATCTATCTATCTATCTATCTATCTATCTATCTATCTATCTATCGCAGTCTGTTCATATCTATCTATCTATCTATCGTAGTCTGTTCATATCTATCTATCTATCGCAGTCTGTTAATATCTATCTATCTATCTATCTATCTATCTATCTATCGCAGTCTGTTCATATCTATCTATCTATCTATCGCAGTCTGTTCATATCTATCTATCTATCGCAGTCTGTTCATATCTATCTATCTATCGCAGTCTGTTAATATCTATCTATCTATCTATCTATCTATCTATCTATCTATCTATCTATCGCAGTCTGTTCATATCTATCTATCTATCTATCGTAGTCTGTTCATATCTATCTATCTATCTATCTATCTATCGTAGTCTGTTCATATCTATCTATCTATCTATCTATCGTAGTCTGTTCATATCTATCTATCTATCTATCTATCGTAGTCTGTTCATATCTATCTATCTATCTATCTATCGTAGTCTGTTCATATCTATCTATCTATCTATCTATCTATCGTAGTCTGTTCATATCTATCTATCTATCTATCTATCTCAGTCTGTTCATATCTATCTATCTATCTATCTATCTCAGTCTGTTCATATATATCTATCTATCTATCTATCTATCTATCTATCTATCTCAGTCTGTTCATATCTATCTATCTATCTATCTATCTATCTATCTCAGTCTGTTCATATATATCTATCTATCTATCTATCTCAGTCTGTTCATATCTATCTATCTATCTATCTATCTATCTATCTATCTATCTATCTATCTATCTATCTGTCTATCCCAGTCTGTTCATATCTATCTATCTATCCCAGTCTGTTCATATCTATCTATCTATCTATCTATCTATCTATCTATCTATCTATCTATCCCAGTCTGTTCATATCTATCTATCTATCTATCTATCTATCTATCTATCTATCTATCTATCTATCTATCTATCTATCTATCTATCCCAGTCTGTTCATATCTATCTATCTATCTATCTATCTATCTATCTATCCCAGTCTGTTCATATCTATCTATCTATCTATCTATCTATCTATCTATCTATCTATCTATCTATCTATCTATCCCAGTCTGTTCATATCTATCTATCTATCTATCTATCTATCTATCTATCTATCTATCTATCCCAGTCTGTTCATATCTATCTATCTATCTATCTATCTATCTATCTATCTATCCCAGTCTGTTCATATCTATCTATCTATCTATCTATCTATCTATCTATCTATCTATCCCAGTCTGTTCATATCTATCTATCTATCTATCTATCTATCTATCTATCTATCCCAGTCTGTTCATATCTATCTATCTATCTATCTATCTATCTATCTATCTATCTATCTATCTATCTATCTATCTATCTATCTATCTATCTATCCCAGTCTGTTCATATCTATCTATCTATCTATCTATCTATCTATCCCAGTCTGTTCATATCTATCTATCTATCTATCTATCTATCTATCTATCTATCTATCTATCCCAGTCTGTTCATATCTATCTATCTATCTATCTATCTATCTATCTATCTATCTATCTATCTATCTATCTATCCCAGTCTGTTCATATCTATCTATCTATCTATCTATCTATCTATCTATCTATCTATCTATCCCAGTCTGTTCATATCTATCTATCTATCTATCTATCTATCTATCTATCTATCTATCTATCTATCTATCTATCCCAGTCTGTTCATATCTATCTATCTATCTATCTATCTATCTATCTATCTATCTATCTATCTATCTATCCCAGTCTGTTCATATCTATCTATCTATCTATCTATCTATCTATCTATCTATCCCAATCTGTTCATATCTATCTATCTATCTATCCCAGTCTGTTCATATCTATCTATCTATCTATCCCAGTCTGTTCATATCTATCTATCTATCTATCCCAGTCTGTTCATATCTATCTATCTATCTATCTATCTATCTATCTATCTATCTATCTATCTATCTATCTATCTATCTATCTATCTATCCCAGTCTGTTCATATCTATCTATCTATCTATCTATCTATCTATCTATCTATCTATCCCAGTCTGTTCATATCTATCTATCTATCTATCTATCTATCTATCTATCTATCTATCTATCTATCTATCTATCTATCCCAGTCTGTTCATATCTATCTATCTATCTATCTATCTATCTATCTATCTATCTATCTATCTATCTATCTATCTATCCCAGTCTGTTCATATCTATCTATCTATCTATCTATCTATCTATCTATCTATCTATCTATCTATCTATCTATCTATCTATCCCAGTCTGTTCATATCTATCTATCTATCTATCTATCTATCTATCTATCTATCCCAGTCTGTTCATATCTATCTATCTATCTATCTATCTATCTATCTATCTATCTATCTATCTATCTATCCCAGTCTGTTCATATCTATCTATCTATCTATCTATCTATCTATCTATCTATCTATCTATCTATCTATCTATCCCAGTCTGTTCATATCTATCTATCTATCTATCTATCTATCTATCTATCTATCTATCCCAGTCTGTTCATATCTATCTATCTATCTATCTATCTATCTATCTATCTATCTATCTATCTATCTATCTATCTATCCCAGTCTGTTCATATCTATCTATCTATCTATCTATCTATCTATCTATCTATCTATCTATCCCAGTCTGTTCATATCTATCTATCTATCTATCTATCTATCTATCTATCTATCTATCTATCTATCTATCTATCTATCTATCCCAGTCTGTTCATATCTATCTATCTATCTATCTATCTATCTATCTATCTATCTATCTATCTATCTATCTATCCCAGTCTGTTCATATCTATCTATCTATCTATCTATCTATCTATCTATCTATCTATCTATCTATCCCAGTCTGTTCATATCTATCTATCTATCTATCTATCTATCTATCTATCTATCTATCCCAGTCTGTTCATATCTATCTATCTATCTATCTATCTATCTATCTATCTATCTATCTATCTATCTATCCCAGTCTGTTCATATCTATCTATCTATCTATCTATCTATCTATCTATCTATCTATCCCAATCTGTTCATATCTATCTATCTATCCCAGTCTGTTCATATCTATCTATCTATCTATCCCAGTCTGTTCATATCTATCTATCTATCTATCCCAGTCTGTTCATATCTATCTATCTATCTATCTATCTATCTATCCCAGTCTGTTCATATCTATCTATCTATCTATCTATCTATCTATCTATCTATCTATCTATCTATCTATCTATCTATCTATCTATCCCAGTCTGTTCATATCTATCTATCTATCTATCCCAGTCTGTTCATATCTATCTATCTATCTATCCCAGTCTGTTCATATCTATCTATCTATCTATCTATCTATCTATCTATCTATCTATCTATCTATCTATCTATCTATCCCAGTCTGTTCATATCTATCTATCTATCTATCCCAGTCTGTTCATATCTATCTATCTATCTATCTATCCCAGTCTGTTCATATCTATCTATCTATCTATCTATCTATCTATCTATCTATCTATCTATCTATCTATCTATCCCAGTCTGTTCATATCTATCTATCTATCTATCTATCTATCTATCTATCTATCTATCTATCTATCTATCTATCCCAGTCTGTTCATATCTATCTATCTATCTATCTATCTATCCCAGTCTGTTCATATCTATCTATCTATCTATCTATCTATCTATCTATCTATCTATCTATCTATCTATCTATCCCAGTCTGTTCATATCTATCTATCTATCCCAGTCTGTTCATATCTATCTATCTATCTATCCCAGTCTGTTCATATCTATCTATCTATCCCAGTCTGTTCATATCTATCTATCTATCTATCCCAGTCTGTTCATATCTATCTATCTATCTCAGTCTGTTCATATCTATCTATCTATCTATCTATCTATCTATCTATCTATCTATCTATCTATCTATCTATCCCAGTCTGTTCATATCTATCTATCTATCTATCTATCTATCTATCTATCTATTCCAGTCTGTTCATATCTATCTATCTATCTATCTATCTATCCCAGTCTGTTCATATCTATCTATCTATCTATCTATCCCAGTCTGTTCATATCTATCTATCTATCTATCTATCCCAGTCTGTTCATATCTATCTATCTATCTATCTATCTATCTATCTATCTATCTATCTATCTATAACAGTCTTTTTATAATCTATCTATCTATATACCTATCTATCTATCTATAACAGTCTTTTTATAATCTATCACAGTCTTTTTATAATCTATCTATCTATCTATCTATCTATCTATCTATCTATAACAGTCTTTTTATAATCTATCTATCTATATACCTATCTATCTATCTATAACAGTCTTTTTATAATCTATCACAGTCTTTTTATAATCTATCTATCTATCTATCTATCTATCTATAACAATCTTTTTATAATCTATCTATCTATAACAGTCTTTTTATAATATATCTATCTATAACAGTCTTTTTATAATCTATCTATCTATCTATCTATCTATAACAGTCTTTTTATAATCTATCTATCTATCTATAACAGTCTTTTTATAATCTATCTATCTATCTATCTATCTATAACAGTCTTTTTATAATCTATCTATCTATAACAGTCTTTTTATAATCTATCTATCTATCTATAACAGTCTTTTTATAATCTATCTATCTATCTATAACAGTCTTTTTATAATCTATCTATCTATCTATAACATTCTTTTTATAATCTATCTATCTATCTATCTATCTATAACAGTCTTTTTATAATCTATCTATCTATCTATAACAGTCTTTTTATAATCTATCTATCTATAAGTCTTTTTATAATCTATCTATCTATCTATCTATCTATCTATCTATCTATCTATAGCATTCTGCTCATATTTATCTCAGCCACCAGCATGTTCTAGTAGATCATTATAAATTTTATTATTATTATTATTTCTACTATCTATCTATCTATCTATCTATCTATCTATCTATCTATCTATCTATCTATCTATCTATGTCACCCCCTTTCTATCTACGCATGTCTTTCTGGGTCCCACTCAGAAACCTAAGGTCAGAAATGACATCATGATATTTCCCACTGACCAATTAAAGAAAAAAAAAAGAAAAAACAACTCACATATTTTACATAGATAAAGTCCTTCTTAAGGTGTGGACTGTACTCGTAAGAACAATTTTTTTTGTATTTCTTTAAGGCATGGGCTTCCAGGAATCCTTGAATTCCTTAATTATTATTATTATTATTATTATTATTATTATTATTATTATTATTATTATTATTAAGAGAACAGTTTAATCTCATGATAATTTCCTCGCTTTCAGAGTAAAACAATGAGTCATAGTGAAACTGAAGAAGATATTTGCCCAATATATATATATGTAAAAAGTTATTCGAAGAAGGACATGACAATGTTTCTAGACACGCTAAGAATGGTTCTGGCACTCAATGAATTAAGCCAGCGAGGTGGTTGTGATGATCTACTTGTAAGCGCTGACCAAAGAGTTCACAAAAGATGTCGTTCACAGTGGACTAATGCAAAGGATATCAAACTGATTTTAAAACGTACTACTGAGTCATTTTTGGCAATAAAAAAAGAAAAGTCGTCGAATTATCATTGGGCCTTATGATCCAGAGAAAGATTGTCGTCTTTATGATCGCGAGGTAATCGAGAGTACTCAAAGACATGATGAAAACTTTAGTGAAGTTCGCACTTACCCAGAGAGGTTTAAAAAAATGCAATACACAATCAGATGATGACTGGTCCCTTGACTGTGAAGAGCTGAATTGAATATTTTGCCAAGAATTTACACGTTAACGATTGCATTTATCACCAGCTTTGTAGTACGTACTTTCGTAATAGGCAGGATATGATAAACCAGTTTCAATCCGAGTCAAAGGCAAAACTAAAGTGAGCTGGGCGACCAACAAATTAGGACCAGAAACAGGCATTTCTAAGGGTCTATGATCGTCTACCAGCAAATGATGAAGAACAGATTACGGTATCAGAACTTATACGCAAATGACAACAATTCGTGCGTCCTGGGTAAGACGATAAACTACGTGGAACCACCTCTTAATTACCGATGTTCCCAGGTCCGCCCTGACCCGGGGTGGTAGCACCTGTTAGGATCCCATCTATGGGTAAACAGTTAACCCCGAAACTCAGACAACATCCGCATCCTGGGTATGACGATAAACTACATAAGCGCCCAGACAATTAACTACGTTCAACATCAAGGCCTCTGATCAGGTGGAACCTCCTCTTAATTGTTGGTGTTCCCAGGTCCGCCCTGACCTGGGGTGGTAGCACCTGTTAGGATCCCAGCAATGGGTAAATAGTTAATCCAGAAACAGGTAAAAGGCATTATAAAAGTGTAAAAATAGGTCCTAATACCAGAAATTCTTTGTAAAAAATTATGACCAGAAATTAATTCTTGAGGAAAGACAAAAATATGACGAGCAATATGTTTTTGAAAGAGAAAAACTATTACCAGCAATACATTTTTTGAAAAATAATGTTACCAGCTACACATTTTTGAAAAAATAATTTTACCAGCTATACGTTTTTGGAAAAATAATATTACCAGCTCTACATTTTTGAGGAAAAATATTAAAATAGATTTTTGACAAAACAAAAATATTGCCAGAAAAAAAAAAGTTGTGGGCATTAAATGACCCATTGAGGTGTTGATATGCCGTAGAACAAAACAAACCAAACCAAACAACAATTTGTAATTGATGAGGGCTTTGCGTATGGAAGTTATGATTTAAAACAAAAGTTGAAAGAATGGTATGGAAATTCTATTCATATCTGAGAAGGGGAAGGCCTTTACGACATCGTTACAACGAGAGAACAAACCGGGAAAATACTTCGGACTTATTTCAAGAGTGCAAAATGTGGCGATAAAGTGAGTCAGAAAGTAGCAATCATCGAGACTGATACCAAGCTCATATGGGGTGAGATTAAGAGCAACGTCGCATTAGTCAGTGATAAGTATGCTTCTGCACAAAGTCTACAGCTTAAGAGCACCTATTTACTTCATTTCGCTCAATGTTAAGTCAATTGTTCGTCGGGGCAGACAAACAAAATGTTTGCTGCCACTGTACAGGCAGTTATACAAGCAGTTCGGCTATAGAGGTAGCGCCACTTTAAATCGGACCTGCTAGCCAACCATCTCTATAAATTACGATTTCTTGTTGACACTTTGTAATGGGTCTTAGCTTTTCCTATTCAGGGGTTCAAAGGTTAATGAAAAATGCAGTTGATGTGGTAGCAGCAGAAATAGTAGGCCGAGGCTCATTTGGTACGGTGTCATTTGCAGTTGACAATGCTGATCACAATATCTTAACGTTGGATGGAAAGGGAACTTTTCACGGGATCGGTATGATTGCAGCATTAACATCAGAGCAGCAGACAGCGTATGTTATGCCAAGGAAGAAAGTTTCCCAGTTAAACGCGAAAGAAGTGTCATGGGTTGGCATCGTTGATTATTGATTATCCACGTTCGCCCGTCGCACTATCAAGTTTGAAATTCTCCCAGAAATTCACTGTTCTTCACCGACTGTAGACATCCTTTGTAAGGTCTCGTTTTGCTTTCATCGGGACACTCCGAATTGGCAAGGAATAATGAACATTATTCATAATAATGGACGTGAGCTCGATGACTTATTTACCAATGTTTGATATGTATCCCGGGGACCCAAACTGAATTCTGTCCACTCTTACCTACATTTGTAATCTTGCAGCGAGACACAGAATTTCACCCATTGTTAGCTTTGATCATCCCTTGTTCTACAAAGCGTCAGAAATTATTTACAATTCACCAGAGAGCGGTGACTTGAAAAACATTTTGATGTTAGGAAGCTTTCATACGCTGATTAATGTGCTTTTGGTATTGGTACACTGATGCAAAGTTCGAAACTAAGAGATATCCTAGAGACTGATTATGGGGAGAATGCTGTTAAGCACATGGTGTGTGGCAAAGCAGTGCAGAGAGCATTTCGGAACCATTTTTATGTGGAAAACTACCTAAATGGCATGTTGGTCTCACGCAGCTATAGCAAGTTCTCAGTACCAAAACACTAACCTTGGAGAAGATACAGATCTATTGATCTTGCTTCTGCAGTATGCGGACCCTGAGCGAAATAATTCTTAGCGAGACATTAGGGTTTATAACATTAACAGTCTGAAACAAGTTCTGGGGCAAGATTTATGTTGATATTTACTATTCATTAGGGAAATAGGGAAGAAAACATTTTTTTTCAGAAATTCATGTAAGGGGACAATGAATTGGAGATATGTGCTTTGCTCTTTCACTGAACCAGGCCAAAAACATGATATGATAGAAAACTTTGGAAACAAAGCAATGGTGGAAAATCCAGTTATTTGCTGGGGCATACAGTTTTAAAAAATAAAGTCGTGTCATCAGTGTCATTTGTATCGCCACAGCGGCTACCATCAACAGCATCTGCCACAAGATACCATTCACTACGATCCTATTACCAGATCATTATATGGTACGGTGTTTAGAGAACGTTTGAGGCTAAGGACTGAGGATGGAAATATGAAAACAAAATGTTAAAACTTGTCATGAATTGCAAAAAAAAACCGTTTGTTAGAAATTGTGCATAGCAATTTTACTTCATCTTGTACATCGCAGCGTTATGGATTATCTTGTGCCTCTATATGTACCACATGTTAAAATGGCAATTGTGGGAACCCCAACAATGTTCTACTATTTGTTGATCGAGAGGATATTGTCGATGTCACTGATGCTAATGTCTTATAATTCGTGGAACGACACAGCTTACATCTATGAAATTTCATAATAGTGTTAAGCCTTAGGCAGGGGACAATGAGGTTCAGAGGCTGATATACTGGTATTTATTGGTACAAAAAGTACAAATTGTGGCACGAGGCCAATAAAGGGGAGGGGTAGAGGCTGGTCAACACTAACTATCTTATACCTAGCTAATCAGATTCGCGACCCATTCGTACATTACATTTTACACATTCACCAAAAGAACTCGTCCATCACCAAACAATCCTTCAACCACCATAATACCACGTGCTCTCAAGGGGGACCTACCAAAATTGGTAAAGAAAATTATTATGTAAAGTAGGTTGAAAGTAATTGGTGTCGGTGGTCATCAACCGCGTCAATATGACGTCATAATGACGCCACAAAAGGATTTAATTATGGTTATTAGGTATAATGTTTCTATATGTTGGCAATATATTTATCGGATCTAAACTGAATGTTATGGGGTCCTCCCCTTTTCTATATTAAGTGGACTCTACCAAGTGTACCGGGACTGCTGCCGTTAAATACCCAGAGTTACAGTCAGTGAGGGGAGTCAGTAGTCGGTAGTAAAAAGTCAGTCCGTAGTTCGCTACCGACTGTTCGGTTATACTCTCATCCTACGGACGGGAGGAACCCGAAGGAGGCTACGCCGAAGGGCGGAGTCTCCTTCGGGGAGGTAGACCGGCCCTGAACCCGTTTATGCGGGTTCAATCTGCTATTTTTTGGCCGAGCCTACGGGCTCGGAATACCCACGTTAAAAAGGCCTTTTTTGCCACATGACGCGCTCGTGGCGGGGTGTGACTGAATATCGTCAGTAGTCGGTAGTCGGTAGTCGGATAGAGAGAGGATATACGGAGAGTGAGAGAATATACGAACGGAGACAGTGTGAGGTAACCTCATGTAGAAGTCAGTTACAAGCACGTAGACTCTAAGGAAGTCCTACTTCGAGACTGTATATATCTATCAGTATTTGCTACTAACCATGTTCCTGGACTTACTAACAGTATTTCTCTTTGTATGATTGTGTAAATACATTTTATTTTAATTATTGCGTTTGTCATTCCTTGGAAATCGAATTCATCTCTGAATCCACAACACCGAACCAGAAAAAAGTTTGCTGCATATTGATCTTTAGGGGGTCGCCGCCATTTTGAAATAATGCAAATTAGCCATCTTTCAGGGATATGATTTTGGTAAACTTTTAATCTTTGGGTCATGTACAACCCAATCAGGTATCTAAAACAACGAAAAAAAAGTTTTGTATAATTTTTTGTGGGTTGACCCCAATGAATCTGTTCGACTACGTCAATATGACGTCATAATGAGTTCACAGGAAGACAATTATGGTTAATAGGTATTATGTTTCTATCTCTTGGTAATACAATTATGGGGGTCTAAACTGAAACATAAAAAGTTGGCTGTACATTGGTGTTTAAGGGGGTCGCTGCCATTTTGAAATTATGCAAATTAGCCATCTTCCCGAGGTCTGATTTTGGTAAACTTTTATTAAGAACCCAGAGTAGTATCTAAAACAAAACAAAAAAGCTTTTGTATAATTGAGGTATGCATCAATATGACGTCATATTGACGTCACAGAAGGATTTAAATATGGTTATTAGGTATAATGTTTGTATCTCTTCGTAATACATTTATGGGGTCTAAACTAAATCAGAAAATGTTTGCTGCACATTGGTGTTTAGTGGGTTGCCGCCATTTTGAAATTATGCAAATCAGCCATCTTCCCGTGGTTTGATTTTGGTAAACTTTTATTTTTTGGTCAAGCTGAACCCAGTGAGGTGTCTAAAACAAAAAGAAAGCTTTTGTATAATTTTTTTGGTGAGTTGACCCCTAAGTTTTCATATTTTAAATTTCCAATTTTAAAACCGTTTAGTGACAAACAAACAAAAAACAAAACAACGTTCTTAGTAGCTGGACAGATGGTTTTCACGATAATGTATAATATCAGCCATGTCACGAAAAGAGACATTAAAGAAAGAAAGAAAGAAAGAAAGAAAGAAAGAAAGAAAGAAAAAAAGAAAGAGAGGAGTGGTGCAGTTTAAGATGTTGACATTCGGTCATGTCCGATCGATCGCGTCTCTGTAGCTTCGTGTTTTATTCCTTTCTAGCCATCGGTCAGTGGGAAGCGTCAGGGCCATTCGAACAACTTGTACACTGGTGTGGGTGTGCGGTTACACAGCTGCTTGGCAGTGGCGGAACCAAGCGAATATTTGGTCATCAAACAATCACATAACCAGGCTGGTTTCATGCACCAGTTAAAAAGGACAGACGATAGTCAGCGGCGAAATGTAAGTCACCAGATAAACCATCAAATTAAAATACGTTCGGACTCAACGATACCGGCTTTCTCTGATCGATATGTTAGTAAGTCACGGCATACATACATACACACATAGATGCATGCATATATACAGATAGATACACACAAACACAGGCGCTAAAATCTCCGGGATGACCATGACCAACAATTTACTTACATTGAGTGCCTCGTTACTGTACGAAAATACATTAGTAAGTGTCTCTATTCTTCTCTCACTATCGCTCGGCACTGTCCTCTTCCCTTTCTCTCTGTCGCTTTCTCTGTCTGCTTCTCTCTCTCTCTCTCTCTCTCTCTCTCTATATATATATATATATATATATATATATATATATATATATATATATATATATATATATATATATATAAAAGTGAACATTGAAGTCAACACTTAGAGGGGACAGTCTGTTTGATCATACCAGATGCAATCGTCAGGCCTGACGATTGCGTCTAGCATGAAACAGCCTGTTGTCTCTAAATGTTGACTTCAATGTTCGCTTTTATATTTACACACGCTCTTTCTCTGATATTGAGCACTTTTCCCATAAATACCTTAAGAGTATATTTCTTCATATATATGTATATATAGAGAATATATATATATATATAGAATATATTTTCTGTTTTTACGTTATTTTATTTGATACAATTTATTTAAGTAAATGCTCTGTTTTTTTTTTTTTGTTTTTTTTTTTTGTAAGGGGGTGTTTTTTTTCTTTTTGTAAATAAACAGTATTAATTACATTTACCGGCCTAAATGTTCGAGAAATTTCGTAGAAAATATGTACTTCTCCGACAAGAATTGAACCTGTAGTCCCATTGGCAACCATCATTTGATCTGATGTGCTGTTCAGTCGCAAAGAAATAGTTAGCAAAGTCCGAATGACTGTTTATATTTATACTGTTTAATAATTCTGTTATGGCTTTTGACGGTTGGGTTGGGGGCGCTGTTTATTCCTGAGATGATGGGGCGAATTGGGATACCTGTTTTGTGGGTTTTAGGGAGACCGTTTGGGTGTTCTAGGGTGATAGGGTTGAGGACTGTTAGTTGGTGAGACCTCTCGAATTTATATTTAACGCAAAATACCACAAAATGTGAAACAAAGAAGGAACACAAAACGGTTTTTATAATAAAAACAATCTTCATTTTATATTTATATATGTCAATGATACACAAGCATAATTAATAGGAGTTACTTCCCTTTGACTGGAATTAAAGTCTTTACTAAGGAAATATTTTTATCTGAACTCATAGAAATTTGAATGGTCTTCGCCGTGAGAGAGTTGAAAGAATTCTGTAAAGATGAAAATATGTTGATAAACTTTTAGCTTCAGAAGAATTGTGAATGTTCTGTGATGTTTAATTAGTTTCTGTGGCTTGTAGTTGAATATTCGCAATATGTTGATGCTTTTAATGTTCTATAATGTTCATAATGTTTGTAATTAAGTTTCCGTACGTACGTGTATGTAAGCGTGTGTGAATATGTTTTCATAGCGTCCGTCCGAAAGAGGTCGGAGCGCGATTTCTCAAATAGTTTACATTTTAGTAAGCGAGAGAAATAATAATAAAAAAAATATTACCTGCTGCTCCACGCAGCAAGATGTGGCACAAGTCCGAGTTTTAAAGTGGTGTATCCGAGCCCGTAGGCTCGGGCAAAAATTCCCTATAGACGACGTAAAATCGGAGTCAGTTTCCCGAGACGAGGCTCTGCCAAAAGGCAGAGCCTCTTCTGCGGTATACTTTCTGACATGTGCCTGGTACGTCAAAAATCAAAAAAGTCGAAAATAAGGAACAGCGAACTTGTGTCTGGCATTTATAAGTAACGTAGGCACGTGTTAGGCTTCAGAAAGCATTTTTGATTTTGGGCGGAAAATGCTTTTGAATAACGCGTAGACGTTGTACGGACGTAGGCGAGAAGGTGATTTTAATATTAATTGACCAATGAGAAGTGAGAAAAATATCAAGGCTCTGTGATCCACTTTTTGCACAGATTTGCACAAAAATTGACATTAGTAGAAAAGTGGTAGAAGGATGTTAAACTATGAGTCTATACCATGATTTGTTTTAATTTCTAAATTAATTTCCTAATCACCTTGTATCCTGATGTGCCCCGTCATCTCAGGAATAGACAGCACCAACCATATATATATATATATATATATATATATATTTATATATGTGTGTGTGTGTGTGTGTGTGTAAGGTTGGTGCAAAAATAATAATCATACATAAATACATTATATTAATGAACCAAATTCATAAACACATCATAAATACTACATTGGTCACACAACTACATGCCTATCCAGACGCCTTACGTTACACCTATCTGACCACAGCTCTATTAGAACCCATTTAAACACAAAGATAAACTTGCTAGAATCCATCCGAAACATACTAGTAGAAAATACAAACATAATAACCTCATTCACCTGTAAAAAAAAAAAAAAGATTAAAAATAATGGAAGTCTTAATAATAAAAACGAAAAAGCCAACATTTAATAATATTACCGACGAACACGGCCACAATATGCTAACTGCGTTAAGAAAATAAAACATCTCTATAACACTAAAAACATACATACAACGCACACACCCAATTAAAGTGAAAAATAAAATCATCCTTAATAATGGCTAAAAGTATTTGGACAGTTTCTACACACTCTGTGTCCAAAAAAGAAAACACTTGTTCGTACACAGAAAAATTAAATAAAAACCTTATTTGTAGTACCTTGTCTTTAGTTTTTGATGAAACATGCATAAATGAAGGATTACTGCCTAAATACACAATATATATATATATATATATATATATATATATATATATATATATATATTAAAGAAAAACAGATCACTTTAAGGTACCATTATAATAATTTATTTCACCAAAGCCCTTTTAAAGGACGCCGGATCATCAGATAGCACTTCCAAAAATTATTATAATGGTACATTAAAGTGGTCTGTTTTTCTTTAAAATATTAGCTTCTGGATTTACATTGAGCTCTCAGGATTTCATTCTACTTGGGGTTACCCATACGCATTACCAAGTTTTTCATAACTTAACGGCCCATCTATCACTTTAGTGTCCTTAGCAAGCTCCAAATCGGTCGAGTGACTGTTGCCTTTTGCATTGGATACCTAACTACGTGTGTTGGGGTTTTTGATACTGGACTTGCGATTCGTGATTTCGATATTTCTTTCTGTTCCTGGATCTTCGAGTTTGGATTTGCGATTTCTTTATTTTGTTCTGTAATTCAGCTGCCATATCAATTTCTGAACAATGTGAATCCCATTGGAAAAATAAACCTTCTATTTGCCATCTTTAGTATTAATTATTAATTTTAACCTCAAAGTCCATTTGATGGAATAAATTTCCCTTTTAATATAAAGAAGTAAAACATATATTTATTGGTAACGTTAAATAATTTATTTCCGTACTTTAAATCAGGATAGATTTGCATTAAGTATTTTTTTTTCAATACTTTTCATTCGTTTGCGGGACGTAAAACATTATCTATAACAATACTTAAATCTAATCTGGTATGTATGTAGGTTTGTCCCTGAGATACAACTTAATGATACTCGGATCAATTTAGGAGCATATTGTACTCTAATGAAGTGCAGTGCTTGATTTTCTTGAAATTAGACAAAAGGTTCTTCAGCTAGGGCAGTTTTTTTCTGTTTTTACAACAGATTTAATTGGAAATTCAGTATTTGTTTTTGACACACATTCTTATATCAATTTGCTATATTAGAGTCTAGTAGACATTATGAACGTAAAATCTTTCCCAAAGCAACATGTGAAAAACATAATGTCTACTGCTACGACTACTACTTGGCCATTCTTGATTATCAAGATAATGTAAGCAAGATGATACCGATTCTTAATGATATGTTCAGTTAGGCCCAACAGAAAAGTTTTAGTCCACATTAACTATTGAGCCCCAAAACGTTCCCAAAACGCCAAGTCAAGTGGGTTAAAAGCGGAGTTTTGCCTACTAAAATTTCTAATTTGATTAGACCCTCTGCTTCAACTCGTCCTCGTCTGTATGGTTTACCCAAAACACATGAGGTGTGGGTTGCACTGAGACCTATTCTGTCGATTATAGGGTTTTCTCAACATGGTGTGGATAATGGCTTGCCACTATATTACAGCCAATTTTTTGAACGATTTAATTCGTCCTGCATTAAAGATTCTTTTGAAATATCTGACCATATATATATATATATATATATATATATTAAGAAATGGAAAAAATCCGACAATTTTATTTATTTATTTTATTTTTATATTTATTTATTTTTTGTTTACATATATATATATTTCACAATGCCGTTCACTTTCCGCTTTAAATTTAGACACCCCAACCTTACCCTGACTTGACGTCCGTGAATGTAAGTGAGATATTGATACAAATTATTTACCCTTACGCCCTTTTTCTTTAAACAATTACCATAGTAATTTTAATTTCAATAATGAATATGCTTATAAAACGCGTAAATTTCAGGAATAAGTTATTCCAAAAATGGAGACTAGTTAGGATTTCATAGAGAACTTGAGGTATTATGGTGGACGCAGTAAGAAAGGTAGGAGGGAATGTGTTGTTTTGCTGATAGGAATATTGTTGGTATGTTTGGGTCCGTGTCTGTGACTAGCTAAGTTTAGAATTAAGACAGAAGATGACCGTACAAATAAATAATTATTCAAAAAAAAAATTTCGCTTGAAGAATGGAACAGAGCTTAGTACTTTAATTCAATTTAATTCAAATAATTATATTGAAGTTTTCGGCTCTTGTTTTGAAACATGAGAAGTCTTATGTAGCGTTGGAATCATATTTTTAAATAAATAATTATATATATATATATATATATATATATATATATATATATATATATATATATATATATATATTACTATAGTTTTAGAGATGTTATAGTTAACTCCCATGGATGAGTGAAAGCCTTGCTGAATACTGGAAAAAGGGTAACTTGCATCACAATGAATCGTGTAGGGCATCAAAATGCCGCAAACATGACAGCTGCTTAATGCTCTTTGAACACCGTCAAAACAATAAGACGTGAAATGGAGAGCTGCAACGGAGACTACGAGACCGTGGCTTGTAACTTGGACCGATTTTAAATGTGTATTAAGTTTAAGCGTCTAATGATTTTTTTCCTTTTCTTTCAGATTTAACAACTTAAGTCTTTGGCAATCTCAACCATGGAAAGATTAACAACCAAACAACGTGTTAAAGTTATTAAGAAAATGGTCGTTCAAGCAGAAATGCAATGAGAAGTTCCCAGGTCGCATCATGATCGTGTGACTTGACGCCTTTAGATTTCTTCATTTGGGGTCATCTCAAATGTAAGATCAATGCCAACAAGCCAACAACAATTCAACAGATGAAGGATGAGATAATAAGGCATATTGGTGAGATCAAGGAACAACTATGTAGAGACGTCATCAAAAATTTTGACCATCGAGTGAAGGTGTGTCGCCTAAACCTTGACGGACATTTGGGCGATATTATTTTTCACACATAATTGCCATGACTTAAATAAAATGATCCAATAGAGAAATAAATACATTTTCATCAATAACACTGATTTATTTACTACTGACTGCTGGAGAAAGTGATGAAAGACCCAGGCAAGGAATGCGGGCTTTGGCGCGGGAAATTGGTACTGCAATTTCCACCATGAACATGGCCTTGAACGAGGACCTCCACTATCAGTCATACAAGAGGTGTAATGATCACCTTCTTACAGAAAAGGCTCGAAAAAACAAAAACAAAGAAACTCATGAACAAGGTGAAACTTCTTGTTGAACCAGGAACAATCTGGTTCTTCTCTGATGAAAATAATTTTTGTCAGGATCAGCTGCACTCCACCCAGAACAACAGATTGCTTGCCTACAATCCATATGACTTTCCTCGTGCATGAAATCCAAATTTCCCCAAACTCTTGTTTTTGGGTGTTCATCCAGTGAGGGTTTTTTCATGCCACCTTACATCTTTGAATAGGGTCTCAAACTCAATTTGGATAGCTATGGTGATTTTATAAGAGTAGCTTAGATGTAGCACATGGCCGAAAATATGGATCGAGCTCACTACACAGTTGTAACTGATCTAGCGAGAAAATCATGCTAACCATTACATCACGTCGAGGTGCCAAATTTGGATGGCTATGTGAAGCTTCTGAACACCGTGGTCAAACCTTGGTTCGAGAGGGTGGCTGCTGGAAGACCATATGCGTGGCAGCAAGATTCAGCACATTTGCTACACCTCCAAAAAATTGTTGTTAGATAATGTTTACAAATTTACCAGGACCAATGACCGGGCCCCAAACTGATTGTAATCCCATGGATTATTATGTGTGATGCGTGGTTGTGAAAGACACCAACCACACTGCCTGTAACACCAAGGATTAAAGAGGCGTTTGAGGCTATTTCTAGGGACACCGTGAAGGTCGCATGTACCAGATATCGGAGTCGGGTCGAGGCCGTGGTAGATGCTGACGATGGATTCTTTGAGTGAATTGTCTTTTGATTATTATAACGCGTATGTCACTTTTCTATTTTTTCAATAAATTGATTTTTGACCGTCGATAGCTGTGTTAGCACGAAGCCACAAGTCATCGTGGCCGAGGGCGTGCTGGCCTTGTTCAAATTGCTGATCACGCTGGATAACACCCTCTCTTCCGTATGCAGTATAAACTACAGGTTAGCTCTGTGGGTATTGAGCAAACGCAAATGTGCCTGAGCGAGCGTCTGCAATGGGGATTGAATAGCCGTACTAGTACACGAGTATTCTCGAATACGAGTGGCTAGCTATTATATATATATATATACACACACACACTCACCCACACGAATATACACACTTACACACATCATACTCACTCACTCCCTAATGAGCCAAATGATAACACACACCCGCAGCAATACACACGCTTACACATATCATACTCACTCACTCCCTAAGAACCAAATAACACACACACAAACATTAAACAGAGGCACATCCCCTCACCAGGTCCAATAAAACTGTCAAACTGACCAGAGAATTCAGAGCAGCATGTATCTATCCAGCTCTTATCTCAAATAACAACTTAAAAGATACTGTTTGACCAACACAAGGAATGTTAAAAGATTCATGTTAAAAAGATAAAAAACAAATGAAGACTACAGACAAAAGTTCATTTTCTCCAGCAAAAGACTCGTTTCTGTAGTTTAGTGCTACCAGCAAGCTGAAATATTTCTCCTTCCGATGATGGCCATTTTGGTCGAAACTAGTCGAGGAATCTAAATGGAATAATAATAAAAAAAACAAAAAACGAATGAATATTAATCTACAACGCAGTGTGTCTAAAGATTTTATTTTTTTTATTTTTTTATTGTTCAATATATATATATATATATATATATATATATATATATATATATAAAAGTGAACATAGAAGTCAACACTTAGAGATGACAGTCTGTTTCATGCTATATGCAATCGTCAGGCCACATATGCTTTTATTTTTCTCGGCTATTTATATATATATGGGTTAGTGGTGCATTGTGGGTATTTGCAGACATGAAAATAAATTTTTACTACATAACCTAAAAAATGAAAAACGGAAAAAATAAAATAAAAACAAATAAATATACTAAAAAAAAAAAAATTGAAATAAAAAATAAATAAATACTATGTTACTTAAAAATCGAAAACCGAAAAAAGAAAATATACAAGTAAAATAAATTAACCTAAATTCATCCAAGTAAATAAATAAACAAACCAATCCCAAATAAAGATAATCAATTAAAAACTGTTCCCGCCAAAATAATAGTTAGCATGAACTACAACAATCAGCCCCAAAACTGAACAAATAGCTTTAATTAAATTCCCAAACCAAAGCAAAACTGTTAAATAAGTGATATAAACAAATTTTTACTACGTTAATAAATAAATAAAGAAATAAATAAATAAGAAACAAAAAAATAAAAAATAAAAACAAGCAATATAATTTGACCCAAATAAATAAACAAACGACTTCCGGTAAAATAACCGCCATAATAGAATACCCACAATGCACCACTAACCCGTATATATATAAATAGCCGAGAAAAAAAACAGCATATGTGGCCTGACGATTGCATATAGCATGAAACAGACTGTCGCCTCTAAGTGTTGACTTCTATGTTCACTTTTATATTTACACACGCTCTATCTCTGATATTGAGCACTTTATTCCATAAATATAGCACACCTTAAGACTATATTTCTTTATATATATATATATATATATATATATATATATATATATATATAAAGGATGATTAAAAAGTAGCTGGATTTGTATGTTGATTATTGATTATCTTAGATAATATGTTATATATGTCCTTTAATATTCCCCCTTACAAATAAACTCTTAAGTAAACATGTATTTCATTGATTTCTACACTGTAATAAAATTGGCAGGCAATCATCTAGCAATGATAAATTCCTGTATGTAAAATGTATTAGTTAGGTTAACCGTTTCACGTCAGGAAAATTTCGGCATTCATTGACCAAAATGTAAGCGTTACCCTCGGTTGAAATTTATCTTTTGAATTCATGTTTTTCTTAACCCCGTTTGAGCCCTACGTTCCTGAACAATTTTAACCCTTCTTCCTGAGCTCCTAAGTTAAAATTCGCAAATAACTGGTATGTAATATTTCACGGTAGATATAAAAATAGTTCAACCGGTGGCTGGGCGTTAAGTCATTTTACTCTACCACCGTTCAACCGGTAGCTGGGCATTAAGTCATTTTTCTCTACCACCGTTCAACCGGTGGCTGGGCATTAAGTCATTTTACTCTACCACCGTTTAACCGGTGGCTGGGCATTAAGTCATTTTTCTCTACCACCGTTCAACCGGTGGCTGGGCATTAAGTCATTTTACTCTACCACCGTTCAACCGGTGGCTGGGCATTAAGTCATTTTTCTCTACCACCGTTCAACCGGTGGCTGGGCATTAAGTCATTTTTCTCTACCACCGCTAAAGCTGTGCTCAGGGCTTAAAGGGTTAAAACATTTTTCAGCAAATTACATCATTCAAGTTCACTATATATATATATATATATATATATATATATATATATATAAATGTGTGTGTGTGTGTGTGTATATAGACATATATATATATATATATATATATATATATATATATATATATATATATATGAAGAAATATAGTCTTAAGGTGTGCTATATTTATGGGATAAAGTGCTCAATATCAGAGATAGAGCGTGTGTAAATATAAAAGTCAACATAGAAGTCAACACTTAGAGGCGACAGTCTGTTTCATGCAATAGTCAGGCCACATGTGCTCCTGACAATTGCATATAGCATGAAACAGACTGTCGCCTCTAAGTGTTGACTTCTATGTTCACTTTTATATATATATATATATATATATATATATAGAGAGAGAGAGAGAGAGCGACAGACAGACAAAGAAAGAGATAGATAATAGATAAATACATACATAGGGTGGGTAAAAAATAATGAAATGGTTTGAAACTTTAATAATTTTTTCTCCCTATTTTAACTTTTCTTTCTTTCTTTCTTTCTATCTATCTATCTATCTCAGTCTTTTAATATGTATGTGTGTATCTATCTAACTATCTATTCCAGGATGTTCGTATTTATTTATCCGTTGTGTGTATATATGTGTGTGCGCGTGTGTTATACTCTTTGAGCATGTAAGGACAGAAAACCATTCAAAAACGGCGAGCGAATCATGGAAAACGAAATGACAGCAGGTAAAAGCTTCTCTCCATTAAGAAAGGAAAAAAGCAGAAAAAAAATGGTCAAATGAATGAAGAATTGCAGAAAAAGAACGTGAATGAAAAAAAACAACTTGTAAGGTTATATGTTTACAAAAAAACTCAATAAAAGACAGCAGTTATTTCAGAACAGCTTCTTTTCTCACTTCCCAAAACGAAGCGATTTCCAGAAGGTGGCGCTTCTTGTATTGGCCTAATGAAGTTTTTGGCACACGGCTGACCACGTGACTTACTGAATGGTAGCAGTAGCAATGGAGTCTGGAGGAGTAGGCAGAGAAAGAACCTATGCAGCAACACTTGTAAGAATAGTAGTGCTGGAGGCGATTGCTGTAGTGGGAGTCGTAGTATTGCAATATTGACTATGGCGGTAGGGGTTTTATTAATAGAAGGTGATTGGGTGGGAGATGGAAGTACTGGTTTAAGGGTGCTAGTTCGAATCAGACAGAAAGAAGGGAAGACGCTGGAATTTGGATAATAAGGAAGGTAGTAATAGGTGCACAGTTCGTGGATAAGAATTAGATACTGAGGAAGGAAACAGAGAAAAATGGGTGAAAAAGAAAAAGGAAAAGAAATGATGGAACAAAAAAAAGAAAGGATTCCAAATGAGAGAATGTCGCGTAAGAAAAATATGCAGAATGAAAAGAAAGAAAGAAAGAGAGAGAGAGAGAGAGATAACGGAAAAGTAAAAGAAAGAAAGAAAGAAAGAAAGAAAGAAAGAAATAAAGATAGAAAAAAAGAGAAAAAATGGAAAAGTAAAAGAAAGAAAGAAAGAAAGAAAGAAAGAAAGAAAGAAAGAAAGATAATGGAAAAAAAGAGAAGGAAAAAAAGAAGAAAGTTTGAAAAACAAACAAAGAAAAAGTCTGGAAAAGAAAGAAAGAGAGAAGAATAGTACATAAATAAATAAATAAATAAATAAAGAAAGAAAGAAAGAAAGAAAGAAAGAAAGAAAGAAAGACAGACAGAAAGAACGATGAAAAGAAGTGAAAGAAAAATAAGAAAGAAATATTAGGAAGATAGCGAACAGGCAGAAGAAAAAAAAGTTTGAAAAGTATTCGTGGGTGGTGGGGGGAACAATAATTATCTGTTATTCTTACCTAGACGTGTTGTTATCAGAGTTTGATTTTGTCATATGCTCATTTTTTTTTAAAGCAAATCACCCCAAGCAAGGCGGGAGTGCCACTAGTATGCAAGGGGTTGCAGAGAGTGAGAACAAGAGTAAAGAGGAATGTTTGGAAAAACGATAAAGAGAAGGACAGGGATCAAGGTCAAGGCATCAGAAGATGTCGATTAACATTACATTTGAATATTTGAAGAGTATAGCTATCAGGGAAGCAAGTAATAGGAATGGGGTTCCACTGACGGGAGGTGCGAGATAAGAAGCTGTTAGAGTAGAAGAGATGGCTACATTTAGAGTGGGACTGAGATACCAACCTAGTGGCACGCTTAAATTCATGCAATTTGGGAACCAGTGAAAGTAACTCATCGGAACAGTTGTAGAAAAGACGGTGGGAAGCCACAGCACGTATGTGCGATAGCGACTGCAGACGGGATGCCAAATCAGGACCAACCACATTGTATATCCGTCTCTGAATTTTGTCGAGGACCCCGAGATGAACAGCGGGAGCACCAGACCATATATGGCAGCAGTATTCCATGCAGGGACGAATGGTTGATTTGTAGATTTGAAGGATGGACTCAGGCGAGAAAAACCTTTTGGTGCGATACAGAGAACCAACTTTCCTTGCGGCAGATGAAGCTATAGATTCAATGTAGTTGTTTCACTTCAGGTCAGTGGATAGCGTGAGACCAAGCAAGCACAGAGAAGCGATCTCGTGGAGTTGGACATCAGCTTTCCTGATGAGAGGCAGGGAGGGTTCTCTATGGTGGGTAACTGAGGACAGTTTTGTTTTAGAGGCATTAAAGTTTCCTGCCCCAGTCAACCACAGGTCGGATGACCTTCTCGAGGCCTACGGCCAGGTTAGTTTTGTCAACGATGCCGGATTTTCTTTTTACGAGGTTTCTGGCGATGGAGCAATGCGGAGAATGGCAACTTCTTATTTTCAGGCAGGAACTTTACAGAAAAACCAGGAAATAGAACACTGCTAAAATGTTTTAGGAAATCTTAAACATTTCTAAGTAACAACTTTTTTAAAGAATTCATATCAGTTTTCATATTTTTCTTTGTGCAGTGTCCTTTCAGCAAGTGAAAGATCATGGCTCTCCACATCCTTCTATACATCGATCCATCCATTTACACAAACTCGTCAGGTAGGATAGTCCATTTTTTCCACTGTCCTTCTTGGCTTCAATGTGACCTTTGAGTGTCAAATTCTCCAAGCCCCCTTTCTTCATTATGTGTCCCCAAAATTTCAACTTTCTTGCATCCTCTCCAAAACCTCATTGTTTCTCACATGCTCGGTCCATGATATCCTTAGCATCCTTCAGTAGAATCACATCTCCATCGCCTTGAATCTCTTCTTCATCTTTGAGGAGAACATCCAACATTCACTGCTGTAAAGGAGAACAGATGTCACATAACAGCTCAGTACACTTTTTTTTTGTTACCAAAGAGATACTCCTGTCTCACAATACTCTTCTCAGCTTTTGGAATGCGTCCTTGGCCATCCCAATAAGTCTATGGATCTCAGTGTCACATTTGCGGTCCTCTGTCAAAACACTTCCCAGATATTTAAACTTTTGCACATGCAGGATTTTATGACCATGCATTTTCCTCTTTGCTCATATGCTCAATCCATAGCATTCTCAGCATCCTTCTGTAGAACCAGATCAATGTTGGCTTAAGTCTCCTCTTTATCAGTGAGGAGATTGTCCAGCATTGACTTAAACAAAGGAAGATTTTTATTACATAGCAGTTCAGCACTGTTTTCTTTTTTTTATAATGGAATTTTCCTGTTTCTTCATACTTTGTTTAGCTTTCACCCGACCGCTTTCGACTAAGTTATTAACCACTATCAAGGATGTTTTTGATATGTAGATTTTGGTGGTAAATTTTCGTATATTTTTTACTCAATAGAAATGTTTTCATTCTCAAACATACTCGGCATATTGTGGGCGTGTTGATGGTGCTGAGTGTGTTCGAGAATTAAAATATTTCTATTGATTAAAAAGCAAATTACCACTACGATCTAGATATACAGACAAACAAGAAGATCCTTGATAATGTCTGATAGATTCGACTAAAGTGCTCGGGTCAAAAGATCATTTGGACAATTCTTACAAACTCGATGTCCAAAAAAGAAATCTTTTGTACTCATGCAAGAAAAATATACTAAAACAATCGCAGTGCCTTATCTGTCATCTTCAATGTAGACAAAGGAATTCTAACTACCACACAAACACCACATCGGTTCTTGATAATGACTGCGAAAGTCGAAAGTACTTGAAAAAGAAATAACAAGTTATGAACTTCGAACAGTTTTTGGGCACAATACTCAACACATTATCTGAAAATTGGAGAAATATAATAAAAAAATTAAACAGACAGACGTTGTTACTTTTTAATCAAACTTATTTGAATGAATACTTGCCGCCTAAATATACCTTATTCAAATATTATATATATGCTATTTATGCTCTCGAAATAATTCAATTGAGTTCTCGGAGAGGAATGGTGATTTTATAAACAGTGGCTGCTGCTGCTAATACAAAGCTCTTCTACTAAAATCGAGTTCTCCTCACCACTGACGTCTTTCGTATAGTAAAAACGTTAAAATTTCCCTTTTTCTCTGCTGTGCGACGATAGCTTGGAGGTAGCATCTCTGACTGATGCGAAACCCCGGCTTGAAGCACATTGATGAGCTGTGATACAGCGAAACAGTCTGTCTGTGGATATATATATATATATATATATATATATATATATATATATATATATATATGTGTGTGTGTGTGTGTGTGTGTGTGTCTAAAAATAAATACGCTTAAATTCACCTTCATCTCTACCGTGCGCTAACGGCTTAGTGGTAGAATTCTCCCCGATTGATACCAGTTCAATCGGGTTTCGATTCTAGCTAGAGGCAACCGGACGTCTAGACCCACTGATGAACTGTGATACAGCGAAACAGTCTGTCTGTGGATGACTATATATATATATATATATATATATATAGTTTCGATAACTCTAATCTTAGCTTTCTGCAACCATTGCATTTTTTTTCACATGCGAGAGTTGTGGCAGAACAAATCCTGACTGCTTCGCTACGATATTTCCCCTTCTCTTTACGCTCCGAACATCCGACAGTTCCTTGCCGTACTGGAACAATCTCCCTATTCCCCTAATCTTGTTTCATGTGCCTTTTTTCCTTTTCCCCAAGTTAAAGGGGGTCATGAAACGTGTCTCTTTTGAACGTGTGGAGGTCATCAAGTGAAAGTAGCTCATCGGTGCAGTTGTAGAAAAGACGGAGGGAAGCCACAACACGTATGTGAGATAGCGACTGCAAACGGCATGCCAAACCAGGACCAATCACATTGTATATCTGAATTTTGTCGAGGATGGCATCCAAGAAGAGTAGTGCATAAAATCGTGGCAGAGAAGGTTAGAAAAATGCATTAGACTTGAGAGGCATTACTTTCAAGGGGAAGTCATATAGCTTCCTGTTTTTTGGGAATTGAAATAAACTGAAATACCTTTCTGACAGACCTCGTATATACACCGGATATTTCCGTGTATAAGGCGATCTTTAGATAAGACAAGGTAAAAAAAAATATAACAAATTTTCATGAATTTATCCCATACCTGTAGTATTAGGTTGGTGCAAAAAGAATGACGTAATAATGTCGTTTTTTGACGTATTTTTTAACGTCAAAAAACGACATTATTACGTCATTCTTTTTGCACCAACCTAATATAAGACGACTGCTTATTGATCATTGGAAATGTGGTTACTTACTGTATCCTTAGAAATTCAAAATAAACGAAATAACAAAACCAATTCTATATCATATTTTTTCTACACACGTCCCCGAAAAGTGAAACCATTGTTTTGTTTACGTTTCATCACTGATCTCTTGCGAATACTGATTCTTTTTCTTTTTTCCCATATTTAAATAGTTACAAACAGCCTGGTGTACTAATGCCCATTTACTTATGCTCCATAGACAATCCCAAAATACCGCTAATAACAGTAAGATAATAATTATTCAGTCTGTTCTTAACTTCTGTCTAAGTCAGGAAATAAATTGTGTTATTATTTAACACCAAAACAATAATGACTTTTTAATGACAAATTAATATTATGTCATCTAAAATGTTATTACTGTCGTAATTAACACTACCATGATGATTATTGAAAGTTTAGCGAAAGATAAAGGTTGCTGTGAACGCAATCCTTACTCGATGTTTACATCTTCTCAGCTGAGCTAGCATGGATATAAGTTGATGTCATTTATTTGGGATTATTTTTCGAATAGTAAATTTATTATTAAGTCATACCAGTAATATGTAAGGTAGAAATGGTTTTATTACTTTTATTATTTGATAATGTGAATCTTTTCATGTACGCTACTGTTTATCACACCGAGACTGAGGTTATCCTACCGACAAACATCATTCAGAATTTTTGGGGGGTCTTGTAGTATAACACAACCACCAATTTTTAAGGGTGATTTGGGGGATTTAAAGGTCGTCTTATACGCAAAATATACGGTACACACACACACACATATATATATATATATATATATATATATATATATATACACACGTGTGTGTGTGTGTGTGTGTGTGTGTGTGTGCATGCATTCTATTTTGTGAATTGTGCATTGAGCACTTTTTAAAAAAAATCCGCAAACTGGCCTGTCTCCGGTCTGGCCTACCATATTTGTTTTTTACTTGTATATTAGGTTGGTGCAAAAATAATGACGTAATAATGTCGTTTTTTGATGTTAAAAATACGTCAAAAAACGACATTATTAAGTCATTATTTTTGCACCAACCTACTATATATATATATATATATATATATATATATATATATTATTTCCGCGCTTATCTTTTACTGTCACAAAAACCTTCCTAGGATTTTTCCTGTTCTTTTTCCTTTTTTTGGTCACAGTCCTTGCGGAAGAGTGAATGTACAAATCGATGAACTGTTCATATCAACAAAGGTTTACGAAATCAGATCAGTCAGATTGTACTTCAACCTGAAAGTTATCCCTTACGATATTTTTGAGCCTCGGTAAAAGACATCCAGCAATGCTTCTTTTTTTTTTCAATAAATACTTTCATAGTAATTGTTCTGGTGAGCTTTCCTCTATGGTACCCGTTTATTCTCCTCCCCACATAGACAAATTGTAGATATGGTAACTTGTGTTTAACTTCATAGAGACTCTGGGGTATTATGGTGTCTGTAGTAAGAATGATAAATAAGAATGTGTTGTTTTGGCGTAAGGAATACTGTGGTATGTTTGGGTCAGTAATTTTTGCTAGCTAAGTTTAGATAAGACAGATTGTAGACCAGCCTTCAGCCATCCCTCCTTTTGGCCTTGTGCCACATTTTGATATTTTCAAAATAGATATTACTTTCCCTTTGTTTTGTTTTTTAAATTGATATTTTATCACCAACCACCGCAGACAAATTGTACATATGGTAACTAGTTCATAGAGACTCTGCGGTATTATGGTGGCGGTAGTAAGAATAGTAAGTAAGAATGTGTTATTTTGGTGTAAGGAATACTGTAGTATGTTTAGGTCAGAAATGATGGTTAGCTAACTTTAAGATGAGACAGATTGTAGACTAGCCTTCAGCCATCCCTTCTTTTGATATTTTCAAAATAGATATTACTTTCCTATATGATATCTTGACTATGAATTTAAGCTCAGTATTAGATCGGTGACAAAATCTCATCATTTTACAGTAGTTAGATGCAACCTCAAATTCTATGCTAGCAGTGTCTTCTCTCGCACTTCTCGCTTGTGGAAGTCTCTTTCGGCTTTTTGTTTAACCTTGATCTTCAAAAATTGAAATACAATGTCAGTCGTTATCGTCTGTCTATTTAATTGATGTTCTTTTATAGTCTTCTCTTCTTAATAGTATATTTTTCTCATATTCTGTAACACTCAGTAACCCCTTGCATCTTAGTGGCTTTATTGCCTTTCTTGGGGTGAAATGATTTTAAAAAAGACGGCAATGCCTGAAAATATAACTGTATTTTCATCACATGCTCACATCAATAAAGTGGTTAACCGTATATCAGGAAAAGTTCTTATTTAAGGTCTCTGACTAGAAGTGACACTTTTCAATTTTAAAGTAAAAATACATTTTAAAAAAGCATTTTCGGAGTAACCTATCTCATTGGAAGTCACGGTAAATCCAAATGCATCTTAAATTAGTATCTTTAGTGTTAAGTTGAATGAGTGATCGTCCTTGAAACTCGCTAAAAGTCGCTAGAGGGCGGGCCATTAGCTAAGTATAAAGAAATTACCATTGATGAATTTCTGTCATATATTTCGTAGTCGACGGTGTACGAGAGACTGAGTTCGATTTGAGATACAGGGCTTCAATAAACTTTTGATGGATCTGTTCTGCCAATCATTTGCACAAGTTCGTTAGGTAAGTGATAGATTGCTTTCTTCTCCCTCTTGCCTTCTATATAACCTGTGAGCATCAAATTTTCTGACCCCTTTCTGTTTTATTTGCCCTAGAAATTTCAACTTTCTCATTCCGATTCTGAGTGAATATTTGTTTTCATTTTCCTTATAAAAACAACATTCATGTCGGAAGTCAGTGTTATTTTTAGGAGTTGCAGAGTACGCGCCTGGCGTTATGCGAGCGACTGAATTTGATAAGAGGAAGAGAGAGAGAGAGGATTAACACATAATTTTGATACACCTTAAAATCAATCACGACACCTACTAAAACTATTCGCCGAACGTTTTATGATATTCCGATTATTGTCTAATTAATATCTCGGCGCTTTCTTTTTATGTGCCATGTCCTTTTAGGACGTAGGCGATCATGGCTCTCCACACCCTCTATCCCTTGCAGCTCTCAACAAGTACCTTCCCTTTCTCACCTCCCTCACGTTCTGTCATTAACTTGCTTAAGCCCGCCAGTTATGTCACGCGTTGTTTTCCCTTGTCTCTTTTCTCCTCTATTCGACCCGTGAGTATCAGATTCTCCAGGCCCTCCTTCCTCATTATGTGTCCCAGAAACTTCAGCTGCCTCTTCCTGATATTAAGTATAAACCCCCTCCTTGTTTGCAACATAAGACCCCTCATCGTTGCTCAGATACTCGGCCCATGATATCCTTAGTATCCTTCTGTAGAACCATATCATCGTCGCCTCGAGTCTCTTCTTCATCTTTGAGGAAATCGTCCAACTTCCGCTGCCGTAAAGAAGAAAAGATGTCACGTAACAGCCCGGTATTGTTTTCTTTGTTACCAAAGAAATCCTCCTGTCTCGCAATACTCTGCCCAGCCTTTTGGAATGCGTCCTTGGCTATCCCAATACGTCTACTGATCTCAGTGTCGCATTTAACGTCCTCCGTCAAAACACTTGCCAGATATTTAAACTTCCGTACCTGCTAGTGTTCCCGACCTGCAAAATGGCATTTCGGGCTCATCCTTTTACTGATGACTATGCATTGTTTTTTTTTTTTGTTTTTTTTTCTTTGTAGTTTATGCTTAGTCCTTTCATCTCACTCTCCGTCACTACCTTCTGTAGGAGAGTTTGTAATTTCTTTTTCGTGTCTGCTATCAGTACGGTGGCATTTGTGTATCTTATGTTGTTAAGACCGTGGCCGCCAATACTAAATCCCGATAGGATTTCCAATTCTCTCAGAATTGCCTTGCTATATAGCTCGAACATGTCGTAAATGATTAATTTAGCTTTATTTATTCGAAGGTCAGATATAAAATAAGTGGCTGAAAGAAAAAAAAGGTTGAACTTTCTTTATTTCTTATCACTGCAATCAAATGGTTGTAACTCTTCACCCCACGCTTCTTGACGTGTTGGACCTTGGAACTCCCATCGCGTAAATCGTTCAAACACCCTGAATATCATTTTGATCTCCCTGGTTTGTTAAACATTTTATATGGGATTCATTTTCAAAGCCACGTTATCCCCACCAGTATTCAACTCACTAAATTACAAAACCTTCTAGAAAACGTATGGAAGGAAAGCAAGAAGAAGGGACTAAGCATGAATTACAAGAAAACATAATGCCTGGTCATCAGTAAAAACATGAGCACGAAATGCGATTTACAGGTCAGGGACAATAAAATCAAGCAGGTTCGGAAATTTAAATATCTGGGAAGTTTTCTGACAGAGGACGGTAAGATGATAAAAAAAATAATGTAATAATTTAATATAATTCGCAATTTATTTTATTTCATTTATTATATATATTACGATTATTTATTATAAGTTTTGGAAAACCATTTTTTATTGGCTAAGCATCTGATATAACTAATCTAGCATTCGTTATATTTTACACAACGAAAATTCTGTACAAAAGTACCATTTAATATTCAGCCCACTAATTTATAAAATAAACCCCTTGCATCTAACCCAATATGACTTTAGAAAACTGGTTATATACTGTAACCTAATGAAACCAAATCGTTCTGAACTCAAGAAAAGATGACGATTTTTTTCGAAGCTCCAAAATATTAACGAATTTTAAGTCTGAAAAATGTAAATACTATTTTAAAAATAAGTAATTTAATATAATTTGCAATTATTAATTATTTTATTTCATTTATTATGTATATTATGATTATTATATTTATTTGAAGTTTTTGTTTCTCTTTATTTCTTTCAACTTTTCCACAGTTACCGGAGTTTTTATGTAAAAATTAGGTTGGTGCAAAAATAATGACGTAATAATGTCGTTTTTTGACGTATTTTTTTAACGTCAAAAAACGACATTATTACGTCATTATTTTTGCACCAACTTAATATTTATTGTTTTTTTTTACAACTAACCTGAAGATCGTTTGTGTTATTTTTACATTCTGTTTTTGCTTACCTAAAGTTATATTTATCACCTTTGCATTTTCTACTCTCGTTCATTTTTATTAATTAATTGTTTAGGTTTTAATACTGTCAAAAAGACAGTATAAATGATTTTATTGCATGTTAAATAATGACTTCATAATCTCCGAGTATTTTAGGCTTAAATCTCATTTTTTTTTGTTTATTTAAGTACTATTTTATAATTTGTCTTGCTTTCTAGTGTTTTTGTTTACCTACGTTTTATATATTAAAATAAAACGTTAATTTTTTTGGCGCTTTTAAAGCGCGTTACCAGGATTCATCATTGTCAGCCACAATCTTAATGACATAAGATATGCAGATGACACGACGCTGGCAACAGATACAGAAAGAAAACTACAAAAAATCCTACAGAAGGAAGCGAAGAATATCGAGAAGGGATGAAGCATAAACTACAAGAATGCATAGACGTCAGTAAAAAGTGGAGCCTGAAATGCGATTTACAGGTCGGGGCCACTAAAATCAAGCAATTTCGGAAATTTAAATATCTGGGAAGTGTTCAGACAGAGGACGGTAAGTGCCACGCTGAGATCCGAAAACATATTGAGATGGCCAAAGGCATTCTAAAAGCTAGAGTATTACAAGACAGGAGGATTTCTTTGGTAACAAAGAAAAGAGAACTGAACTGCTACGTGATATCTGTCGTCCTTTACGGCAGCGAATGTTGGACGGTCTCTTCAGAGATGAAGAAGAGACTCGAGGCAACAGAGGTATGGTTCTACAGAAGGATGCTAAGGATACCATAGACCGAACACGTGAGCAACGATCAGCTTTTGGAGAGGATGCAAACAAAAAGGAAGCTTATACTTAACATAAGGAAGAGGCAGCTGAAATTTCTGATACACGTAATGTGAAAGAAGGGCTTGGAGAATCTGATACACACAGAGTGGGTAGATGGAAAGGGAGACAAGGGAAAGCAATGCATGATATACTTAGCGGGCTTACGCAAGTACAGTGCTGTTCGATAAAAGTGACTCACCTGACTTTTTTACTAAATGTTCTCTTCTCCGATGAAACGAAAGTTGAGCTAAATTCAAAGGATAAGCAATCTAAAATACGAAGAAGAAGCTTTGAAAGCTCTTTGAATTTAGCAGTAAGTACTGTCAAGCATCCGTTCAGTATAATGTTCTGGGGATGCTTTTCTTTTCATGGAACTGGTTTCTTAGAACCTATTGAAAAGACCCTCATGAGCGAGCAGTACAAGAGAATTTTAGAGTCTTGTCTGCTCTCTTCTGCTGAAAGGGTGCAAGTCGACCCCACCAAGCTCATTTTTATGCAGGATAATGCTCCCTGTCACAAATCAAAATCGATGAAGGAATACTTTTAGGAGAAGTAGGTGAGTGTTATGACATGGCCACCCCAATCTCCTGACCTTAACCCCATAGAAAACTTATGGAGCATTATAAAGTACAGGCTCTCGAGAAAGCAGTTGAGCAACATGCTCCATAAGATTTCTATGAGAGAGACTTCCTGATGTTAAGTATTAGTTTCCTTTTTGGTCCCATTTTCTCCAAAGCTTCGTCTTTGTTCGATCCACGGTATTCTCAATATCCTTCTGTAGAACCACATTTGTGTTGCTTCAAGTCACCTCGTCTTCTTTAAAGAGATCGTCCAGCACTCACTGTCATGCAGGAGGACAGATATCACATAACAAGTTAGTACTCTTTTACATGTTTCTAGTGACTGGAAACCTTTTTACTGATGGAATAGTCAGCAAAATAAATAAATGGTCGCCATCGTCGGCGGCAGCGGCGTTATCTCGTACCCAAGAATTTCATTTCTTCTGATCGCTTTATGATAATGGCGTCGATGACAAAATTCGCTTCCACTCTGCAAGTTCAGGACTAGAAGATTCCATTTCTATCCATTCTATCCATTTCTATGCCCCCGTCATCCATTATCTGTCGACATTTGGCTTTGCAAGAGTTGGTTAGAGGCTACGGAGTATCTGTCTGTTAATCAGCACCGCCTATTTGCTGTGGAAGTTGGGCATTATTTAGACAAAACAAGATTCTAAAAATGTCTACGTTACTATTTTCAAAAATGAGAAAAAAAAAAAAAAAATAAGAAAAGCAAAGAAACGTCGCCGTGTAAAATTTTGACTTGGGTGAATAACCTCTTGCAAACTTAATTTCAAAACATCTAACCCAGTTTTTCAGAAGCAAGATGTCAAAATTGAAAAATGCTGCAAGAAAGCACCACGTCTGAAAATAATATGTTTCGAAAGAATTTGATCTTGGATGCTAATTTTAAAATGCTGACAGTAACATAAATAACAGTAAGAAACAATAAGAAACAAAAGTATGCAATAATTATATAGAAACGTAAAAAAATATTCGACTTAATTTAGCAAAAAAAAAAAAAAAAAAAAAAAAAAACAGAAAATAGAAGAAAGAATAACAGAAAAGGCATTTCACGAGAAACTGAGACCCTATATAGTCTTTTCAGTCCAGTTTTAACAACAAAAAAACGTAATATATAGTTGGCAGTCGAGGGTTACCTCGAGGCAGTGTAATGGTTAGCAAGCTTTTCTCGCTATAACAATTTACGACTGAGTAGTAAGTTCGATATCATTGGGTCTCCCATACTTTCGGCCATGTGGCACATCTAAGCTACACTTGCAAAATCATCAAAAAGCACCTAATGTAGTAGTTAGCAAGCTTGTCTCACGAGAACAATTACGACTGAGTAGTGAGTTCGATCCTCACTGGATGCCCCTTACTTTCGGCCTTGTGCCACATCTAAGCTACTCTTGGAAAATCATTAGGGCACCTTATCCTTACTTATCTAAAACTATCCCTCAAAAACTTGAATTAAAAATAAAAGAAACCTAATTCTTTTGTAACTAGAGATGTGACCCTATGAAGCAGGAAAATATATATTTTCTGGGGAAATAAATTATAGCCATGGAAACTTAAAGTTGTCTCTATCTTAATTATTTAATTAATGTTGCGTTACATTGAGCTCTCTGGATCATACCCTTTTTGGAATTATCCACACGGACTACCAAGCACTTCATTACCATACTGTGTGTGTATATATATATATATATATATATATATATATATATATATATATATATTAAAAATAATTTAAAAAAACTGACGACATGAGTTGAACGGATGTCACAATTCGTTGAAAAAGGCACCCCTGCCCTACTTAGACTTAACTTCTTTTCGAAAGTAACTCGTATTATTTGATACAATAGTTGTTAATAAAAATGAACACGCCACCGCCCCTGTCTAAATGGTTGGATTTCTCTGTATCCTTGGAAACAAATATTATTAATGTGTGCGCTTTAAAACTCAGTAAATTTCAAAATATGTTATTCTTAAATTCGCTTGAAAATGAAACAGAACTAGTACTTTTAAATTATATAATTGAATTTGAAGTTGTTAGTTTCTGTTTTTGAAACGTGGTAATTCCTATGTAACGATGATACCATATTTTTAAATCAGTTAATTATATATATATATATATATATATATATATATATATATATATATACAAACGATGATGGATTATTAACAAGACAAAAACAATGATATTTTATGTATGTGACAAAACAATGAACACACATGAAAACATTTAAAGACTAGTGAATTGTTTGTGTATGAGAAACGTGTCATGTCATAGAGAAAAGGAAGTTGCATACGTATATGTGTGTGTGTGTGCTTTTGTGTGTGCGTTTCCCAATGGGAAACGCGTTTTCACGACAGCGAGTCTAAGCAAAATAGGAAGAAAGGGTGATAGGAAAAATTCGGAAAGCGTCATATAGTCGCGTTTTTCTTTCTTTCTTTTTTTTTTTTTTTTTTTTTTGTTAGGAAAGTAAGTGTGTTAACTCCACAATCTACTTTTAATTATTATCGCAATCTTTTGTTAAAGTTAGGCTGAATTTCAAGGAGTGATATTAGAGCTGTGATATCTTACATGCATTAATTTCAACTCTTCTTCTTAATAATTACATTGTCACTTTACATGTATGAGGGTGGGCTGAAAAGTTCATAGGCTGACTTTCAAGGAGTGATGTTAGAGCTGTGATATCCTTTATGCATTAATTTTAACACTTCTTCTTAATAATTACATTGTCACTTTACATGTATGAGGGTGGGCTGAAAAGTTCATGGGCTGACTTTCAAGAAAGAAAACGAAGATTATTTTAATACTCAATAATAAAATTAATTAAATTTGTAGAGATGTGTTTGGAGATTATTTATTTTCTTCTATTTTCATACACTTTTCCATCAACAAGTGTATTATTTATTTAAAGTGCTGCGAAAGCAATGAAACACTAAATGCGCAATTATGCATCCAGCAGCTGCAATGTATTTGTAAACATTAGGCTGAAATACGTCAAATGGGAAAACGTTTTCTCCTCCATGACAATGCAAGGACACATACGGTAAAAATAACAGAAGAAAAATAAAATTGGCACTCGGTAGATCGGTTCAAAACAAACCGATATAACGACCTTGCATCACTCGATAATTAACTTTTTCGATCGCTGTTGATCGGTTTTTTTGGGGAGATAAAAAGATTATCCGATGACAACCAGATCTGAGAGTTCTTTGGATAACTTTTCACATGAAAACCTGCGCAATTATACTAAAAAAGGTATAGAAGATGTGCCTTTAGAAATGTTAAGAAGTCATTACCTATAACGGTGTCTATATAATTGAATAAAATGTAATTGTACATTATTTTTTGGCGAAATAAAGTTGATAAACAAAACGAAAATTATTTATGACCCAACCTGATATATATACCGAAGTTGTTGCACGAAAAGTGCGAACAGGTTAAAAGTATTAGGAACTCGATGAATATTTATTATATATATATATATATATATATATATATATATATATATATATATATATATATATATACAAGTTTGATTAAAAAATAAACAAGGTCTGTCGGTTTGATCTGTCATTGAATTTTGCAAATTTTCAACATAAAGCTCATATATATATATATATATATATATATATATATATATATATATATATATATATATTATTCCAGGATAATTTTTCAACTTATTCAGGATAATCTCCGCCCATTCTAACTTTCTAACTTTCTGTCCTGGAGTAAAAAAAAAGGTGCCTCACAAGTTTCACGTCCGATTTCATTTTGAAGTTTGTTTTTTTTTTCACTGCTCTTTGGACTGTAATAGCTGAAACTCCTCTCTCATGTGCCAATCGTCTTATGAATTGAGTTGGATCTTTTCTAATTGATCACTTTAGCTCTAAGTTGTAATGATGATCCCTCTTCCTGTTGTGAACTCCTGATCCAGTATTTTTCTCTCTACTTTCTCTCTTCTTCCCTCTTTTTTAAACTATTTCACCGTTCTGTTGATGGTTCTTGAATGGACTTTGAAGGTGGAAACCAGAGTATGAATATTGGTACCATTACTGAAGGCCTGAATGATCTTTTTCCTCTCACCATTGCTCATTTGGGAAGACAGTGGGGCTGACCCAAAACGATTTTAACCTGTTCTCTTTTTAATTGAACAACTCAAAGGTTTTTTTTCAGTGATTTTTACGATAAATCATATCAAGATGGCTAAACGATTTATCTGAAAACCAGGAAAAAGAAACTAAATTAGTTGAGTTATTTTTTTTTAAATATTAAACATTTTGCGGGTTGAAAATTAAGTTGTTACCCGATTTAGATAATTTCCCTTTTATACCTGGTATATATAAATATATATATATA
>OZ010598.1:42273598-42283598 GCA_963932145.1 Acanthosepion lycidas | reverse complement strand
TTTAGCAAAAACACAATGCACATGCCCATGACGATTGAGTTTAGGATAAAACAGACTATCGTCTCTGGGCATTGACTTCAATGTTCACTTTTATATTTACATACGCTATATCACTGATAAGCGAGCTCTTTAACCCATAAATAAAGCATACTATAAAACTATATATCTATCACACACACACACACACACATATATATATATATATATATATATATTTTAAGACATTTTATGTTTATACATTCTTTTTATAGATACAAATATTTAAGTAAATGCTCTGTTTATAATAAACAGTATTAAACAAGATTTACCGGCCTGAATGTCCGAGAAATTTTCACAGAAAATATTCGTCCTCCGACATTTCTCGGACAGAAGAATGTATAAACATAAAAATGTTTTAAAAATAATTGTCGAACTATGTCCATTTCACAATATATAGATATATATCATAATATATATATATATATATATATATATATAATTATTTATTTTAAAAATTTATAACATAAATATGTTATAAAATCACTACAAAAATAGCCATTTTGTTTCAACACACTCGGTGTCTTATCAAGTGATGATGTTGAATGTAAAATAAATGGTTTTCTATATATATATATATATATATATACTAGGCCTGACGATTGCATCTAGCATGTAACAGACTGTCGCCTCTAAGTGTTGACTTCTATGTTCACTTTATATTGACACACGCTGTATCTCTGATATTGAGCACTCTATCCCATAAATATAGAACATCTTAAGACTATATTTCTTCATATATATATATATATATATATATATATATATATATATATATATATTTCAAATGATTTCCATCCGACATTAAACGTTCTTTTTAGCGGTTACACGTGTTTGATTTACTATCCGTTTTGCTTTTGTTTTTCTGTAGCCGAAACGTCCCTTCAGCTACTGGGGTCGTGAAGATAAAGCAACGTTTGAACTATCTACTTAAGAAATGTACAATTTGTGTGTGTGTGTGTGTTCGTGAACGTTGATAAGCTTGAATGTCGCCAGGCTTGTCAATCGACCGCACGGTTCAATAACAATTTTCCAAGGCCATTTCCTGTAATGAAAGTTTTCTTTCATAATTAATCAGTCGGATTAATCAATACTGGATTAACGAGTGAAAATACTTTCGATCCCATCTCAACTGGACTGATATTTAGTGTCTAAAGGAAGAGCGTTCATGGTCAATTCGGTCATATTCAACACGACAAAAGTTATATAAATCTCACGATAGTTGTTGGTTTTGCACCTGGTGGATTCAATTAGATTCAGTCGTAATAGTCGCAAAAAATATTCTATATACCGATTCAATCTCTCTCTCACACTTTGTCGCTCGTTTCATATAAATATTAATTCAATTTAATTCAAATAATTATATTGAAGTTTTCGTCTCTTGTTTTGAAACATGTAGCGACGGAATCATATTTTCAGATAATTAATTACATATATATATATATATATATATTTAAGTTATGAAGAACTTGGTTATCCGTATGGGTATTTTTGGAAGTGCTATCTGATGATCCGGTGTCCTTTAAAAGGACTCTGGTGAAATAAATTATTATAATGGCACCTTAAAGTGGTCTGTTTTTCTTTTAAATATATACACGCCCACACACATACACACGCACACACACACACACACACACATATATATATATATATATATATATATATATATATATATATATATATATATATATATTTAGACAGCATATTTTCATTCAAAGAGGTTTGATTAAATAATTTAGATATATCATGTCGATTAGTTGTTGTTGTGATCCTTTCAAGTTTGCGGATTAATTTCTTGAAAATTGATTAAGAAAAAAACTAAAATTTTCTTTCAAAAAGTTTTTATTTTCCTAAGTACTTTCAATCTCATCTGAGACCATCTTCAGGAGGGTTAAATTTTGAGTGAGTATGTATATATAAATTCAGAACATTTCAACTGTTCGTTTTTACTGCTCATGCAGCGTTCTAGATTTCAAAGTTTAAAATTCATGTTTTTTGTTTTCTTTTTTTTCCCCGTATAAGGGAAGTAACTTTTCCATTTTTGCTCATACATATATAATTTTTTTCATAAGCATTTAAGGACATTGTTGCTATATTCATAGTTGACTTTATATATTTTGGGCCCTAATTCTCTTATATAAAGTGCTTCAAGGATTTTTTAGTTTTTGCTTATTATTGTTTTTATGTAATACAGATGTATTTTCAATAATACCCATCTAATCTGTGAGTGTGGGCATGAGTATTCCTTTAAATGCTGAGATATGGAACTATGCTCAGCTAAATGAAATGTAAGCCTATTTGTTAGCATCGTCGTAGTGGTTAGAACATTCGCTTTCTGATCACGAGATCCGGGTTCGAATCTCAACAAGGTCGATTTGTCAGGAAGGTGACTTTATAGTATTATAGTTCTGGAGGAGTAGATCCCAGCGTGCAGTGCCTTTGGAAAGTGCCTGAAAACCATGCCACAGATTGACTAAAGCCTTGTGAATGAAATTGGGTAGACAGAACCCTTGGCAGCCGTCGCTAATGGTGCTAGCATGAAGTCACAAGTCATCGTGACTAAGGGTTTGAGCATGCTGGCTTGTTCAAAATTTTTGTCACGCTAGAAAATGGTCACTCTCCCATAAACTAAGGTCCGCTCTGCATAGTTGCAGTATGAACAACAGGTGGGCTCTGTGGGTGTTGAATAAACCAAATATGCCTGAACAGCCGTCTGTAATGGGGATTAGCTAGCTCCCCTGGTCGACAGATGAGAGAGACGAGTGGCTGCGCCATATATATGTGTATATATATATATATATATATATATATATATATATATATATATATAATCATCGGCTTTATCTCGTAACCAAGAATATAATTTCTTCTTTATTGATCTCTTCATTTAGGATGATGGCGTTGATGACGACTAGATCAATTCTAGTATGGAAGAGCTGATGGTATTGACTGCATGGCAATGTCGATGGAGGACGAGATCGATTTTGTCGCGCCTTTCCTTCTTGTCGCTTGACTTCTTCCTTTGGCTTCGAAGCTTTCCGATGGTGATAGAACCTAGTCAATTATATATATATATATATATATATATATATATATATATATATATATATATATATATATATATATATATATATATCAGTACTCGCTTACACCTGCAAAAAGGAAAAACGTGAGGGTGCTGGAAAAATTTAATCAAACATCAATTAAATCTTCCTTGCCTGCCGTATTTAAAGAAATTTGCTTAAAATAATGGTTGCTATATATATATATATATATATATATATATATATCGTCGGCTTTATGTCATATCCAAGAATTTAATTCTTTTCTGATTACTTCCTTTATGATAAGCGCGTTTATGACTAAGTAAACCAATTATTGCATGGAAGAGCCGATGGCATTGTCTGCATAATAATTTTGGTGGAGAACGAGGTCGATTTTGTCCAACCTTTTTTTTTTGTTGTTGTAGTTTGACTTAGAAGACACCAGTAAAGAAGCGGACTAAGTTGTTTCCGCTAGTGATGGAACGCCGCCAGTTAGTGCAGTCTTGTGCTTGTGTTCCAAACGATTTCAGCTCAAGTCCAGTGGCTTTCAGTGTTGTTTTGATTTGCTCCTCGTATCTTTGAAGAGAGCAACCCCGTCGTCTTTTTCCCTGTAGAGGACTCCCTGAATAAGACTTGATGTGGAAACCTTGACGCTTTCATTCTTGCTACATCTGACTATCGAAGACGATGTTTAACGATCAGCGATTCAATGCTTTGACTGTTGGTTCTTTTCACGACTTTGGCGTTGGTCACATTAGTAGATTTGTTGTTAAGTTCAGGTCTTTGTTGTTGAAAATGCGTTTGATTAACTTTCTTGTTCTAAATGTGTATCACAGATGGTAATATCAAAATTTGGTAAGTTGATATTTGGGACTGGCTGTGAAAGGACCTTGGTTTTCTTGATGTTTAAGTCAAAACAATGGCAGACCATAGAAAATTTAACAGACTGTTGGCGTTCTTTTGAATGACAGTGGACAGCGTTGTCATCAGCATATTGAAGTTCTGAGATTTTTGCGTGTTTTAGACGTTTAGATCGAAGTCTACTAAGGTTGAAAAATCCTCCATCATGTTGATATCAGATGCCAACTTCCAGATTTTCTGGAGTGTAACAAGGTAACTTGTTTGTTAGCGAAGTGTATTTTATATTTCTGGTTTTTGGTGGTAGCGAATGGAACAGAAAAATGTATAAGATTGAATCCTTTGGTGAAGTCAAATTTTCACAAGGAATTTGATTGTGAAAACATCTGTTGTTCAAAGAACTGCATATTTAGACAAGTGATAACATTTATTTTGTCTATGTTCGCCTAAAGTCGAATATGTAAGGTTGTTATTTTGAATGCAAATGGCCTTGAGGTTTGGCGATATTCAAAGTCTGAAAAAGTTAAAAACAAATCAGAGGAAGTACCCTTTCTAAACCCTCTTTTGATCAAAGAAGGATGAGAAAACACGTGGGTAGATGAGTCCTTATATTAGGTTGGTGCAAAAATAATGTCGTTTTCTCACATATGTTACTTTTATATATGATTTCTGAATTAATTCATTGATATATATAGCCATGTTATATATCATTTTGAAGCGAGTTTTTCGCTCTATCGAATCGTGTTATTCGTTACCGTTCTCAATCTCTTCATTCATTTTTTTTGCAGCCTTTTCGACAGCATGGACAAAATTCAAATCCGCACGATTTTCTTGTTCCAGTTCAAACTAGGCCGAAAAGCTGCCGAGACAGCTCGTGATATCAATGATGCGTTTGGCCCAGGAACCACTAACGAACGTGTGGCAGAAATTTCGCAATGGTGACGAGAGCCTCGAAGATGAAGACGGTCGCGGCCGGTCGACTCCGGTTGATAACGAACATTTGAAAGTCTTAATTGAAGCCGATCCTCGCAAAACCACACGAGAAGTTGCTGTTGAACTCGAGGTCGACCACTCAACAGTCGTTCGCCATTTAAAGCAAATAGGGGAGTCAAAAAAGTTGGATAAATGGGTGAACGATAATCAAAAAAATCGTCAAAAAACGACATTATTTTTGCACCCACCTAATATATACATCATTTTGGCAAACGGCAGAGAGAGGCAGCGTAGAAAGAGTCGGTAGTCAGTCAAGAGTATCGACACGAAAGACACGTCGAAAATTGGCTGATCAATACAAACGTCAAAATACCACGGCTTACTGAGTGAAAAGGATGGGCAACCTCCAATTTTCTTGTCAGTAAGGAACACAACACTTACCAGCAATTCTAGACGATCGACGTCCTAAATGGCAACAATTCCTTGGCCAGTTTAAAACTTATGTAACCCACCTAACCACACAGCCATCCAAACGTGAATATAGCTACGAGAGATAGGGCCCAAATTGTATGGCTGCACGTACTTGGTGTAGAGGTAGTTACATTATATGGAGAAATTTCGTGAAGCATTGCAGCCAGATACAAGGAGAATAACATAAAAGCAGAGACGCATTCTTGTTTGTTCTCTCTCTCTCTCTCTCTCTCTCTCTCTCTCTCTCTCTCTCTCTCTCTATGTATGTATGTAAAAAATAAAATAAATAAATCTCCATAGAAACTTAACCAGACGATGTCATCTTCCGCTTTAAATTTAGACACCCCAACCTTACCCTGACTTGACGTCTGTGAATGTAACTGAGATATTGATACAAATTATTAACACTTACGCCACTTTTCTTTAAACAATTGCTCTAGCTGTTTGCATAGTAATCTTAATTTCAATAATGAATATGCTTATAAAACGCGGAAATTTCAGGAATAAGTTATTCCCAAAAAATTTCGCTTGAAGATGGAACAGAGCTTAGTACTTTAATTCAAATTAATTCAAATAATTATATTGAAGTTTTCAGCTCTTGTTTTGAAACATGAGAACTCTTATGTAGCGATGGAATAATATTTTTAATATATATATATATATATATATATATATAGTATGCATCCCTTTATTTTGCGAGATAATGTTAGCGGCCTAAAGTTAGTCAAAATTCAGTTCCTTGCTGGTAAAACTGGACTGATCTCTCCTTTGCGCAGGTTTGGGCAATGGTACATCCGCTGCTAACAGCTTCATGCCAAGGCAATCATCAGCTGGATTGCTTGGAACTCTGAATAGCGGATTTGGTATTCTTATATTATAGTTAAGCTCTATCAATTTTGGCATTGAGCACTTTAGTTCTATTCTTACTGCTTATATATATATATATATATATATATATATATATATATATATATATTGTGTGTGTGTGTAAAAATCCGTAGGTAAGTAATCCAAGTAGATCCTATTAATAGAAAATATTAAAACTGATCAACAAAAAAGTATTCAATATATTTATTATAGAGCATATAAGGGAATTACAAAAATTTAACCCAAATTATACCATTCAGATGGTCATTTCGTCCCCGGGAGATTTTGTTAAAGAAATAAACAAATTAACAAATATATTTGCATTGACAAGTCCCAGGGAGAATATCCCGGGGACGAAATGGCCATCTGAATGGGGTAATTTGGATTTCATTTTTGTAATTGTATTGGGGAAATTGTATGACAAGATGGAAAAAAGTTTATTTGTGATGTGTTTAGACCTTCAGGACTTCATGAGTCTAAATTTGCTATTTTGGTCCGACTACACATGCGCACGAACGAAGGGTGCTGGGAATTTAATGATTTTAATTTTTTTATGTCTAGCCTATTTTATTTATAATCTTTTTTTTTTTTTTAGTTTTCTTTCCATCGTTCTTATTCGTAGGTATCACACATTGTGATATTAGAAGATCTATCAGGAATGGTGAAATATTGTAAGAGCCAAGGCGCAGATTTACAGTGGGGGATCTTACAATCAAAGCACTCTCTAGACATTTATGTCGTAGTGAATTATTTCTCCTTTGATCAGAGTAGCATATTTTATTAAAAAAAAAAAAAATTCCAAGCATCTCTCTGTCGTTGTCGTAACTTCATAACAAATTTAGTTCAATAAAATCTTGGAGAACGACGCGCGTCACAAGGAAACTTTTTTCCACCTTGTCATACAATTTCCCCAATATTGTTTTTCATATATAAAAATATTATTATCTCGGATTGCACCAAAATTTACATGCACATGCTCCAAGTTAGCGGGAAGGCCAAGACCGACTTCACATTTCCCAACTCCCATCGATAGTGGAAATAATCGATTTTTACATGCTTCTACGGCAGTTTTCATGTAGTTTGCGGCCATTTTCTACTGGCCAGAGTGAGAGCCAATAGCTGGCTGCCACGAATAGGCAGGAAGATTCTATTGGCCAGCGTGAGAGCCAACAGCTGACTGACACGAATGTTAACTAGAATGTTAGCATGCAAAAAAAAAATCGATAGCTGCATTCGTCACAAGTGAGAAAAATTTAAATCTGCACGGTACTTTACTCCAATTAGCTCATTCGCTTGCTTAAACTCAATGTTGATTCTGATTCCACAGAACTGGGTTGGGTGTGAAAAAGTATTTGTTGTTAACATTCTTTTTTCATTCTGATTTTCCAGTTACGAGTCCGTTTTTAAAGCTGATCGTTTTGTGTTCATCTTGTTTAGTTCTTTTTTCGTAACAGATTTAATGTTTAGTATAGAGCTAAGAAAAAATTCGCAGTGTGATATAGGCAAGAAGTAAGGCATGTAGCAACATCAGCACGGCAAAGGGCACTCCTTTAAAGGTAAGGAAGGGTAAAAATATTTTAAGTCAAGTGATAGCGATTGCTGTATGAGTCGTACGATTTTTGAATCAAGCACGGGCAACGCCGGGCTATGCTGTGCTAGTATATATATATATATATATATATATATATATATATATATATATATATATATATATATATATATATAATAGCTGTCTACTCGTATCTGAGGATAGCCGTCTACTAGGGCGGTTAGCCAATCCCTATTGCAGACTCTCGCTCAGGCCTATTTGCGTTTGTTCAACAGCCACAGGGCAATCTGTGGTTTATACTGCTACTTACTTACTTGCAGACCTTACTTACAGTTTCTAGGAGAGAATGTGTTACCTAGAATGATCAACAAACTGAACAACACCAGCAGACTCAAAACCTCGGTCAGGATGACTTGTAACTAGCACAGCTTTCGACGGCCCCATGAGTTCTGCCTCCCCATTTTCACCCACAAGGCTTGGGTCAACCCTTGATATGGTACTTTCCACAGAGGCCGCACGCTGGGATTGTCCTCACTCCAGACCGATAACATCTCCTTCCTGACAAATCGACCATGGTGATATTCGAACACAGGACCTATGGTCAAAAAGTGAACGTTCTAACCACTCGGCCCATATATATATATATATATATATATATATATATATATATATATATATATATATATATATATATATATATATATATATATATATATATATATATATATATATATATATATATACACACACACACACACATATATATATATATATATCAATGTAACAGTGTAAATTGACAATTCAATATTTGTCTTACCGTATATATTAATGTGTCAGAAATATATATATATATATATATATATATATATATATATATATATATATATATATATATATATATATATATAAAGAAATATAGTTTTAAGGTGTGGTATATTTATGGGTTAAAATGTTCAATATCAGAGATAGAGCGTATGTAATTATAAAATATAAAAGTGAACCTTGAAGTCAACACTCAGAGGCATCAATGTTGACATATATATATATATATATATATATATATATATATATCTGTGTGTGTTACATTAAATTTCTTGTTCATTACGAGGTTACATTTGTTTGATTATAATTATGTAAAAAAAAATACTATCTACAAATTTACATATTATGCTGCAAAATTAAAAATAAATATGGATTATAAGGTCCGAGATAAAAAAAAAAAAAAAATCTTGAATAAATTCAATGAAGTCAGTGAAATATGTACACGTCGCCTATAAATTTGCTATGACTACTACAACTGACAAGTCATCTACACATTTCTTCCGTAAATACGACACAAAATCTCGTTTCGATATGTTATTGAATTGTACATTGATATATATATATATATATATATATATATATATATAGACGTGTGTTAAACTCCTTCTAGGGGTAAGCAAAATTGCTTACGTCATTTTGACGTCACGTCTGCTAGCATCCTTTTATCACGTGTCTTCTACGTCACAAATATCTATGACGTCTATGAATTGGTTATTCTCGCTGATTCTTTAACGAAATCACGTGCATATTATCGCTTGTACATTTGTTATTCCACTCATTGTACGTTTTCTTTTGGAGGCGCAAAACCTTCTCTTGTCGCTCCCTCATTTGACGTATCTCTTTTTCTCTTTCTCTTTCCTCCTCACTACCACTCTGTATCTTTCTGTTTCATATCTCTCTTTCTCTTTCTTACCACCTGTATCTTTCTTTATATATCTCTTTCTTTCTTTCTTTCTTTCTTTCTTTTTTTCATTTTCCCTCTATATTTCTTTTTCGCTCTCTATATCTCTCTCTGTATAGAGCTTTCTCTTTCCTCTTCGCTATCACTTACTAGTTCTCTATCTTTTTATATCTCCGTCTTTGTCTGTTTCTCTCTCTCTTTCTTTCCACTTCAATCTTTCTGTCTATATATCTTTCTTTTTTTCTTTCTCTCTCTCCCTTTTAGTTTCCAGTTCTGTTTCTTTTTCGCTCTTTATTTCTCTTTGTCTCTCTCGCTCACGAACATACTTTTAATCTCGCCTATATATTTTCTCTTCCCTTCTCTGCCACTGTGTTTCCTTCTCTCTTTTTCCCCACTTTCTACCTCTTTATTTCCACTAAGAGTTGATTTTGGACCTTGTATTGTGTGAACAATTAATCAAAAAATTGTTGTATCTATAAATTTTTCTATCTCTATCTCGTTCTTTCTCTTTTTCTATCT
>OZ010598.1:42176098-42271098 GCA_963932145.1 Acanthosepion lycidas | reverse complement strand
TTAAAAAGTACGTCAAAAACCGTCTTTATTTTTGCACCAACCTAATAGCTTATTTTTTTTTATGTATACCACAACTTGAGTACAATACGACAGACAACCCGTAGTTTTTGTTTCGCTGTTTGTTTCTCCCTCTCTCTGGCTTTTTCATTCCAGATCGTTTCCTCTTCTTTCTTTCTTTCTTTCTTTCTTTCTTTTCTTTTCTTTTCTTTCCAGCCACTTTATCTTACTGTATATCTCAGTTTCACTCTCGATTCCTAATGCTATTACATTTGCGCTCCTTCCAGTTTGCGTGCGTTAGGGCGAAAAAAAGAACCCCCCCCAAAAAAAAAAACCCAACCCGACAACAAATGAAAAAGTCAGACACAATAAGGAAAGAGAAAGAAAAGAGAAACAAGCGAATCGATACCATGAAAGTTAACAGCTACTAATGTTAAAAGGCATGAACACTTCATCTTCATGACGGTTTATCGATTTCCTTCGTTCGGTCGGATATTCTCACTGAGCAAGGAAGTGTGTCGGCGTTGTTAGACACCAGGAAGGTCATCTGATTAAAACGGATTATCTGTTCGTGAGAGCCAGGTATTTGAAAAAAAAAAAAAAAAAAAAAAACAGCACTTCGATTGATTGATTTGCTTTTTTACGGCTTATCAACCTTTTGCAGATTATCTAAAGCCAGAAAATATTTTTTACATTTTAAGAATTTTTAGGCGATAAGAATGATTTACAGATGCTACTAATTAACCTATAGATGGAGAATTTGGGGGAGATAATAATGATTTTTACTGATAGAAGTTCTACTAATTAAGTACGAGGAGAAAAGGTGGATTCATAAACTTTCACAAGGGTATTTGCACGTAAGGGAATATATGGAGCCAGACTAAAATAAGGAACACGGCTCTCCGATTAGCAAATCCGAGCTATTATCCATTACATTATCCGCACATCCAAGATTACACAACCTGGTATTCCCAAACTGTCACCGATCTGAGTACTGACCAAGTTTGACGTTGCTTAACTTCTGTGATCGTACGGCAACCGGTGTTTTTACATGATATGGCCGTATGCCTACGGGACTTAAAAAACATCAAAGAAAGAAATAAGACTAAATACTATATATGAATATAAGTGTTTCAACATATATGTCGATACATATTAAGGTGTTTGGAAATTACCGTATTCAAATACGGCATATAAGACGCACTTTTTTTTAACTAAAAATATCTTTTAAAATTCCCCTGCGTCTTATATGTTATATGTACGTTTTTTTCTTTCTGTGTCTTATATGCCATATGTAGGTTTAAAATTCGCGATAGTCGGCCAAAATTAGCTACCTGGCAAGTCCTATTAGCTTTGACTTTAAAATAACTTTCATATGCCTATTGTCATTATTTAAAAGACTATTATGCAGATTAAATGTGTTATCATTGATAATATTCATTATATTAATTTCATCACGTTTAATATTAGTTCCTTGTTTCACTAAAATTATAAGCAATAAATTCAAATTATATATTTGTAAAATATATTTGTTTCATTAATATTTTTCTTGCGATAACTTCCGGTTGCATTTGTATAAATAGAATCAAATTTTTTATATCCTAATTATTCCACTAAGACGTTTACAAGACGCAGGTTGTACAAATCATATAAAGGAAAATTTTTAACTGAATTTTAATGGTAACTGTCCTGTTTTGCTCAATTGTAATAATTGCTTGATTTTTTATTTTTTATATTGTTTGTTTTACCTCAAAAATATAGCCTAGGCTATAACATTTACTAATAATTTTACTAATTTTCGTAATTACTAATTTTTTCTTGACTTGACCTGCTGAAATTCAGGTGCGTCATATACACCTGTGCGTATTATATGCCGTCAAATACGGTAATTACTTTTTACTAGAAACAATGATTTAAACATTAGGGCCTTCGGAAAGTAATTACGTTTTAACAGAAACGAATTAAAAATCTCTGTTAGTGAGACAAAACACGATGTTTGATTTCAAACTAAATTTTAAAACTAAAACCGGTAGAAGAAAAAGATCCCAGGACATTTTAACTATCAAGTCCCCGCTATCTAGATGATAAAATTAAATAATTTGAAGTCACACTGAAAACAATACAATACCCTACTTACTTCACACTGACGGCTAGCAGAAAAGCTCAACGTAGTAACAAGAAACACACATTTTTAAAAAATCACACAACGTGAAACAAAACACCAAAAGTGTTATATTTATGTGTATTTTAATGTGTTTTTTGTGAGAAAGTTTAAACGGAAATTAAAGGCATAAGATTGCTTTTCTTATAAGCAAGAACAAATTTTCAATAACTTACAAATAAGTTCTTATTTGAAACAGTAAGATTGCAAATACACCCAGTTTTTCTCACAAGATAAAGTTTGTTATATTTTGGTTTTACAGTTTCTTAATGAAAGACAATATTTATTTTCACAGTTTCCTCATATATATATATTGTCATCCGCAGACAGACGAGTATCATCAGTGTGGCAAGACGTCCGGTTGCCTCTAGCTAGGATCGAAAGCTGGCTGAATTGGCATTTGTCAGAGTTTTTACCCCTCAGACGTTGGGAAGAAGGTGAATTTAAGAGTATTTATTTTTAGATGAACACACAGTGAATGAGAAAACTCTATTCGATATATATATATACCAGGTGTAAGAGCAAAATTATCCACCCGACAAAATTGTTTAATATTTATCAAATTTTTCAGATAAGACGTTTAACTATCTTGATTAGTCGTAAGAATCACTGAAAGAATATTTGAGTTATCCAGCTACAAAGAGAACAGGCTAAAATCAATTTATGTCGGACCTACTGTCTTCCCAAGTGAAGAATGGTGAAAGGAAAAAATCATTCAGCCCTTCATTGATGGTACCGACATTCATACTCTGGCTTCCATCTTCAAAATTCATTCAAAAACCTTCAAGAGAACGGTGTATAATTTTATAAAAAGAGTAAAACTGGATCGGTGGTAACATCCTTTCAATTTATAGCTAGATAGATCAATAAGAAAAAATCCAACTTAATCCATAAGACATTTGGCACGGAAGAGTGGGGTTTCAGCTATAACACTGCAAAGAGCAGTAGAAAAGGACTTGAAAATGACAGGCAAGATCATCTTAAATAAATTGGAAAATGATCCTGGAATTATATATGTATATATGTATGTATATATATAAATTTGAACTTAATTTCAATCTTCCATGAGCTTCCGATTAGCTATAAGTAATTAATGATGAACATGTCATTTTCGTTTATGATCGATTTCATGACGATTCTTCTGTTAAGCATGGAGAGTAATTATACATTCTTATTGCTCAAAGTAGAGTCCAATAGTATTGTAAAAACCTCGGAAAATTCCAATAAGATATCTTTAATCATTTTTAAAATAAATCGGTTCAAAGCTAAATCTAACAAATGGACACCCGGTATATATATATATATATATATATATATATATATATATATATATATATATTTGGTTGTATTGATGTGAGTTTGTGACGCTGGGTTTCACGCTTTTGCGATCGTCTGATATTGAGCGCTTTCTAATAAGTGCCGCGAATATAATATATAAATATTTATTTATATTTATATACACACACTTTTCACACACACACACACACACATATATATATATATATATATGTGTGTGTGTGTGTGTGTGTGTGTGTGCGTGTGTGTGTATTCCGTCCTTCACAACACTAAACACTAAATGCTTACTTTATAATTAACAATACACTGATGACGACATTATGCTCAGTCGAAAGTACTCGGAAATAAATACAATCTGAGCCAACAAGTTGTTTTCCTCTCGTCTATTAATAACCGCACAAAAAAAGCTTATCCGCGAATATGAAATGATCCTATCGAGAATAAGTAGACGGAACATATCTAAATTATTTAACGAAACCTGTCTTAAATATATATACTGCCGAAATATACCCATTTAATATATATATATATATATATATATATATATATATATATATATATATATATAATTCTCAGAGTTAACGTGTAGAAAAAGACAATATTTATGAATGTAAAAGACAATAGGAAAACTGTAATATTAGCCGACACGTTTCGTCCAATGTGGATTTTCAAGGTTAAACGAAAAATTGGACGAAACGCGTCGGTTAATATTACAGTTTTCTTATTGTCTTTTACTTACTTATATATATATATATATATATATATATATATATATATATATATATATATATATATATATATATAAACAGAAATTTGATACCACAGAACATATATATAGATTTCAAAACGCAGAAAAGCATTCATCTTTAAGGATCCATCAGAAGTATACGCTGGCAAATATTAAATTGGCAGAATAACAATTCGCACTGCAAAAAAGAAAAATATAAGGAGGAGAAAAAGGAACCACGACTAAAATACACATTTATTAATAAAATAAAATGATACTGTCAAAGAGCCAATGTACAGGGTTCCTAGTGAGTATAAAATTCAAAAAGAATCACTCACAAATCTCCTAGAAGACCCAGAGAGCGAACAAAATGTTTCTTCTCACTGCACAGTAATGGTTGATGCAATCTAATACTAACTGGTTCTAAATTCCGTCAATGCTGAGCGGACCGAGCTCTGCACAGGACAATAGACGATTCGTCACTATATCTTGACGGAGTAATGGATAGCGGCTCGGATTGAGGAATCGGGGAACCGAGTTCGAATTCTAGTGGAATCCATTACATTTACTTGCATGCTAATACCCTTGGAATAGGTATGAATCCTGCTCTTCTCCCCCTAGATATGGGTAAATAGCAGGAATAACCGGGTTCTATAGACTTGATAGCAACTGGTCTATTATAGAAAGAAATGGCAACAACGCAAGGGAAAAAATCTACCTCGTCAGTAATGCATCGAAAGATACATGATCGCCTAAGCGAGTATCACGCATGGTACATAACTGACTGTATCTTTCCGCACACTCCGGATTATCTAGCAAATGTTGATCAATAGCGCATATATATATATATATATATAAAATTTTGGGGATTTAGGCAAATCATTATAGTAATTCATCGAGTCTAGAAGAATCCTCAGCAGAAAGCACTGGACGAACGTTTTGTCCTGTTTTTGGGACTCATCAGCAGTGCACATCCACTACCGAGATTCGAACCCGAACCTTTCGATACAACGCAAACGTCATACCAACTGTACCAACGGCCCTTGATGACGAAGAAGAAATTGAATAGAATCGATATAGCGTCGCTACTTACAAATTTCGTGGTGATACTCATCCAAGTATTCATAACCCAAAGGATTGTGCCCCAAGATCTACGACTTGCTTGACCCAGCTAATGCTCTGCGATGTAGCGGTTCGGGGAAAGGAAAGGAGAGGAAAAAAACATAACAGCAATATATTTTTAAGGAAAATATTATTAACAGGTTATATTATTACCAGTAATGCATTTCTGAAAAAAAAAATATTACCAAAAATATATTTCTGAAAAATATTACCAGCAATAAAGATCATGCCGGCATTAAATAACTCGTTGAGGTCGATATGCCGTAAAACAAACGAAACCAAGCAAAACCCCGAATAGGAAACGAAGACGCAGCCCTTAACAATAACAATAACAATAACCAAGAATATGTTTCGGGACTTCGATTTATAACCGTTCTTGTTTCTTCAAAAATACTCTCTCTCTCTCTCTCTCTTTCTCTCTCTATCCTTCTTTTCATTTCTTTAACAGTTTCAATCGATCTGAACTGGCTTGAGCAAATCTACATACATACATACATACATACATATATATATATATATATATATATATATATATATATATATATATATAGATAGATAGATAGATAGATAGTTTATGCAAACTTAGGTAATCCGTATGGGTAGACCCGAGGAGGATGATATCCGGAGAGCTCAATGTAAAATTCAGAGCAGATACGTTTGAATAAAAAACAGACCACGTTAAGGTTCCATGTAATAAATTATTTCACCATAACCCCTTTAACAGGGCTCTGGATCATCAGACTTTACTTTACTACGTTTTTTTTTTTTTTTTTTTTTTTAATTTGTAGGTCTGATGAATTGGATCGTATTTACGATTCCAATGGAATAAATTATGACCATGGAATATGAGTGTTTAAGCCTTTTTATTATATCCTTACTCTGTCCTGGACATTGAGTTCTACCTGGATTCTATCCTCTCGGAATTTTTTTATTCTAAAATATACATGTGTATATATGCACCTGTGGATTTTGCATATATATGTATATTTACCACTAATATTATCTATCTATATATATATATATATATATATATATATATATATATATATATATATATATATATATATATTTGAATAAAAACAGACCACGTTAAGGTTCCATGTAATAAAATTCATTACATTTATTACATGGAACCTTAACGTGGTCTGTTTTTATTCAAAAATATTTATATATATATATATATATATATATATATATATATATATATATATATATATATATATATTGATTTAATTTCCATTTTCGTTTTATCTTTAGAACGTCATAATTGGTCTGGTGTGGAGATTCTGCTATGTATTTAAATATACTTGATAAAACAGAAAGAATCTGCAATACAATCGGTCCTGACCTGGTATCTTGGCTCCAGTCATTTTCCCACTGCCGTCACACAGCTTCTCTGTGCCTTTTCTATAAATATTTTCATGGTAATTATTGTCATGAAGGTTTCCGTTTTGTTACGTAGACTTTAGAATTTTAAGCATAGTTCCTGTGCCTATTAAAAATTATTAAAAAAATTACAAAAGAAGAAATAAACGTGAGAAACAGAGACCTACCTAAAGAAAAAGCACATCTACAGTGTTCAGTGTCTATAGAATCAAGAATTGGCTCGACTATTTATATATGCCGGTCAGTGGTGCATTATGGGTAACAAAGTTTGTTTTTTTTTTGCAATTTTTCTTTTATTTATTTATTTATATTTACAATAATTTTCAATGGCTGTTCGAGATTGTAAATCTATTTTTCGACATTTTTCATCGCTTTGTATTTCAGTTACTTTAACTAGTTTTCTATGTGAGAATTTATTTTCGATCGCGTTTTGCATTCTCCGAGGTAATTTGATAGTATTTAATTTATATTAGAAATTTTATACAACTTAAACGCATTAAAAAATAAATAAAATGATTGAAGATAGTCTGGCTGTCTAGCATGCTAATCATTGAACAACTAGATGTTGGATCTGACCGAGTGGTTAGAGCGTTATCGCTTCGAGCCTGAGACCCGGTTTTAATCTCGCTATAGTCGATTTAACAGGGAGATGACCATAATAGTATCGGCCTGGGAAGACGATCCCAATTGTGCTGCTGCGTAGAAAGTATCAGTGTTTCATCTAAGCCTTTTCATTTAAATTATTCAGAAACTGTTGGTGTCATACTGGCACGAAGTCATCATGACCGAGGATTCGAGAGTACTGGTTCCGTTCAGCTGTTGATAACCCCAGGTTATATGCACTTACCCAAGAGTGTATCTAGGGACTGCTCGGCACTTTTGCAGTATAAAGAACAGGTTGGTACTGTGAGTATTAAAGAAACACATATGTGCCTTAGCAGGCAGGTACAATACGGATATTAGCTAACCACCCAAACAGAGTGATGTGTACGCGTAGTTTTGTTCATAATAACGTTTCTATATATGCTTCTTGTCTTGTCTTGTAACGGCATTCACCCGGGTTGGGTTGAGCCGGCTCCAATTGAATTAACCGCATCGCACATCAAGGCCATCCACCTCCGTCAATCGACGTCATGATCGACCCATTCGCGATTCCAGCGTCGGACACCGAAAACGCGAGGACCGGACATGAGTTCCATATCTGCTTTGACCGTTGCGAGCCACGTCTTGAGTTGACCACCTCGGCGCTTCCTCCAACCAGTGGGTGCGTTTGGCGCCACCAGTTTACGGACGAACTCATCACCAGGCCGCAGCAGTACGTGGCTGAACCACCGGAGTCTCCTGTTAAGCAGAGTTTCTTTCAGTTTACTATATATGCATGTTTTTTAAAGATTAATTCAATAATTATTTGCTACAAGTACACCAGTCATTTGAATACTGATCATCCGATTTGCTGGATCACCTAATAACAATTCAATAATACACCTCAGATTCACTAATTATGTTTCACTCGTATCGCCACGGCATCATAGTTAGTTTTAAACTTTATATTAAATGATTTTTAGATAAAACGACACCTGTGACCGTCCAGCGAATTAGCATGGTAATCACATGGAATTTAAATGCTTGCTCATAATTACCTATGGATTAGAACAGGTATTTGATAATCAATTACCAGGAAATCTGTGGTGGAACTGTATTGCAAATACTATCGTTATATAAAAAATATCTTTTAGGATTTTATACAATTATGTACCAAATTTCTGAGTGTACATACATTACTAAATGACACACACACACATATATATATATATATATATAGAGAGAGAGAGAGAGAGTTTAAGGTATGCTATATCGATTTTTCAAGCGTAGCTTAGATGTGGCACAAGGCCGAAAGTATGGGGTACCCAGTGAGGAACGAACTCACGACTCATTCATAATTGTGTTAGCGAGACAAGCTTGCTAACCACAACACCGCCTCGGGGTTACCATTAAGGTATGCTATATTTATGGGTTAAAGTTATCATGGCCTAATGATTGCGCTTAGCATGAAACAGACTCACCTCTGGCTGTTGATATATATATATATATATATATATATATATATATATATATATATATATATATATATATGTATGTGTGTGTGTGTGTGTGTGTGTGTGTGTGTAGATAGATAGATAGATATGATAAGATAAATAACTCCTCCTACTCCTATATATATATATATATATATATATATATATATATATATATATATTCCTATATTTCATATAAATTGTGTATTCCGTCATAAAAGAACGATTTATATTTTTATTTTCGAGTAATAATTCTTCGATATCTTCACTTTCTAGGAACAACAGATTTTCGCTCGAAACTAGTCATAATTACAAAATAGATTGGGTGTTTATTTACTTTTCTACGGTTTATCAACCCTTTGCAAGTTATTTTGTGCCAGAAAATGTTTCAGATTTTACGAATTTTATTTCTGAGATAATAATGTTTTAGTGATACAAGTCTTACTAATTAACCCATAGCTGGGCGAGTTAGATTGATATCTTTCCCAATGGTATTTGCGCGGAACCGAACGTGTATTGGAATTCAGCGCACTGATTAAAAATTCCGAGTTGTTATCCTTTGCACCACCCACACATCCAAGCTTACCTCTGCCAATATTCCTAAGTGGTCACCCCTGTAGGCAATGAGCAGGTTCGATGTTGCTTTACTTCGGTGACCGTACAGGTACCGCTGTTCCAACCTGATGTGGTCGATAGCCTTAAAAATTTGAGGATAAGGTACAAAAACTTTCCCAGCTATCTCAAGGATTACTTACTGCGTCGCACTTGCAGTATGAATAGTAAACTGTTTTTCTGCAAATAATTCTCAGTATCCCACCAAACACACAAAATAGCACATTCTTCCCATTTCATCTGAGAAAGGATGAAATCTGACTCGGATTTTCTGAAAATTTTAACTCTTTCCCCGGCGTAGGCATGTGTATACATTTTTTACTGAAAGTGCCTTTTCTAGACACGGACGAATAAACACGTTCAAAACATAACGTTCAAAACTCAGCTACAGACGTGTTTATACGTCGATCTTGATTTTCTTTTATGCCCTTCTGAGATGAAACGAGTTAACTCAAGGTAATTCAAGGTGCCTCAGCTTCTTAATTACTATCGTAAAAACAAAAGTATTCGGCTGAAATTAAGACGTTTATTTCCAAAATAATTGGCGGGAAAGGGATTAAGATTGCCCTAATAAATCCAATTTTAATTAGCATTGATTATTGTGCTCAAAAATTACCCTTTTTTCCGTGTGAACAAAGCTTTTCATATGCATCATATTTTCCAAGGTTTTTGTGCTTTCCCTAATGTTTGGAATCGACAGATTACAGTTGACTGATCATCCAAGCAACAAAGACAGAATTAAAGTTTATTCTGCAGTAAATTCTATTGAATCAGATTCCTAGGTCTGCTGCACTTTTCTGCAGGGCAATTTTCCCCACCAGAATCAATCTTACACATTTATAAGTCTACCATTCGTCTATGCTTTGAAGATTTCTGTCTCTGCTTCAGTCACTTTCCCATCGCCGTGATGCAGCTTTCTATATATGTATAGCAGGCCACTCATATTCGAGGATATCCGTCTACTAGGGAGATAGCCAATCCCTATTGCAGACGCTTGCTCGGGCTCATTTGTGTTTATTATTTGGTTTATACTGCAACTATGCTGTGAAAGAGCGTGTCTAGCATGATCAACAGATTTGAAAATGATAGTACGCTCAAGCCCTCGGCCACGGTGACTTGTGACTTCGTGCTAGCACAGATATCGACGGCCCCCAAGGGATCCGTCTACCCAATTTCTCTCATAAGGCTTGGTTCCGTGGTATGGTTTTCAGGATGAGATCGACCCCTCTAGTCCGATAACATCAAGAAGTCCCCTTCCTGAAATATCGACCATGGCATTCGAACCCGGGTTTCATGGTTAGAATGCGAATGTTCTAACCACTCAGCCTATAAATACTTTCATGGTAATTGTTCTGATGAACTTTTCTTTAAGTTTTTTCTATTTATTGTTTTATTTCAATGAGTGTGTGTTTGAGTGAGTGCTTGGTCGAATGATTGTATCAGTTATTTAATTCACGCATTAATTTCGTAACTGATGTTTCTATCCCAATTAAGGATTTTGTGTGTGTGTGTTTTTTTTATTACTAATACTATTTTGTTTAGTTTCTTGTACATATAACATTGTAACCAGTGTAAATATTTATTGGGATTTCATTTTTAAAAGTTGTTATATTTATTCCCCACGTCCCGACAGACAAATTGTACATATGAGAAATATCTGTCTATATTTCTGAGATGACGTATTATGTACACTATTTACATTATTCGGACTATTGCCTTCATCTTTGTCGCCATATTTATTACAACGTTTCAGCCTTTCAGTATCTGTCTATATTTCTGAGGTGACGTATTATGTACACTATTTACATTATTCGGACTATTGCCTTCATCTTTGTCGCCATATTTATTACAACGTTTCAGCCTTTCAGTATCTGTCTATATTTCTGAGGTGACGTATTATGTACACTATTTACATTATTCGGACTATTGCCTTCATCTTTGTCGCCATATTTATTACAACGTTTCAGCCTTTCAGTATCTGTCTATATTTCTGAGGTGACGTATTATGTACACTATTTACATTATTCGGACTATTGCCTTCATCTTTGTCGCCATATTTATTACAACGTTTCGGCCTTTCAGTATCTGTCTATATTTCTGAGATGTGATATTATGTACACTATTTACATTATTCGGACTATTGTCCTCATCATTGTCGCCATATTTATTACAACGTTTCGGCCGTTGTACGCTCCGGCCTTCTTCAGGTGGTTGGAATGTCGAACTGAACCCTTTATTTCGCTCACTGGAGTAGACTGTTCTAGTTCCACGTGCCATGTCTTTAATGGATGTCAGTTACCAGTTATTTCCTGTTAATTCCCCTCTCCAAGTTCTCCACTGCCTTAACCTGGTATTGAACTCACACTCTTTGGGTCCTGTCACTGGATCTAACCAACACCTTTATCCACTGTGCTTTGTGCCCTTCAGTGTACAACGGCCGAAACGTTGTAATAAATATGGCGACAAAGATGAGGGTAATAGTCTGAATAATATAAATAGTGTATAATAGGAGTACGTAGTCTCTTCTACCGGCCAGTCAACAATCCTCCCCCTTCTATTGGACATGAGTAGAGGCTTACAACTTGTTTCTTGTCTAGGAAGGGGTTCCCGGTACTCTTTCTCTCTCCGGCCTCAGTATTTATGCAGCTCTGTTTCTCCTGTGATGTGTGCAGTCTGTGGCATCACCTCTTCATTCTGAGGATACACGGTTGACAGTTCTCTGGTTGCTGTTTCCGACTGGTAGTTAGGAGCCCTAACTCTTGCGTAGCGTCTTGAGCGGCCGCACTGATCAACAGTTGTATAATAGCGGGGTGTTTGTTGTGCTATGTCGCGCATGGAAAGGTGTCCCTGCAGTCACCTCCGGTGGGCATCCCTGAGGCCACATTATGATGCAGGCTGTGCCAACTCCTCTCTGCCCGCGTCACGGTCGAAACTGTCTGTTTCTTTTACCTCAGGCCTTCTCATCTTACAAACAAATTTCAACATGAGTTACAAAAACCGAAAGATTAACCCTAAACCAGCCTCTCAAAAATCACCTAAACCCCTCAACATTTCGTTCTCCAACATCCGGGGCATTAGGACAAACTTCTACAGTCTGGAATCTTTCCTCACTGCAAACGGCCCGGATATACTGGCTCTCTGTGAGACAAACCTTGTCTCGTCTATCCCCTCTTCTGATCTCTCGATATCCGGCTACCTTCCTCTCCTCAGAAAAGACTCTCTAACCGACACGCACGGTCTTGGTGTCTACGTCAAGGAACACCTCCACACCTATAAAGAACCTCCTACCACTAGAACTTCGTTCTACTATCAACGAGCTGACTGGGACGCGTTCCGTGATTTCCTCCGCGATGTCCTCTGGGATGGAGTCTTTAAGCTCCCCGTCCAAGAATGTGCTTCTGAGGTCTCTTCCTGGGTTAAAGCTGGAATCTACGCTTTCATCCCATCAAGGAAATATAGGGTCAAGTCGCGCTCCTCCCCCTGGTTCTCCGCTGCTTGCTCAGCCGCCATCGCCCATAGGAACCACTACTTCCACCTATTCCGTAGCGACATGTCTGACTGCAATAGACGTCTCTTTGCCTCCGCCCGTAACGAGTGTAAGCGTGTCCTCAACGATGCTAAGTCACTATTTGCGGCTCGGATGAAGGAACGTATTGCATCTCGCAAATTTAGCTCCAAAGAGCGTATTGAACAATTGCAAACCCTCTATACCTCCTTTATTCAACCAGATCGAAGTCTTGACCTTCTCTACCAACAAGGCTGAATGCTTTGCTCGGAAATTTTCATTCAACTCGACGCTCGACTCTTCCGGTGTACCCATACCCGACTTCCCTCTTAGAACTGAGGCCATATTGCGTGCAATAAATATAACCCCATCTTTGGTACTGGGCGTTATCTCCAATTTAGACCCCAAGAAGGCTAGTGGTGGAGACTGGATACCAGCCATTGTCTTGAAGAAATGCGCGCCTGAACTGGCTCCCGCCCTTTCTAAACTATACAACTACTGCCTTAAGGAATCTTGTTTTCCTGACTGCTGGAAGTCCTCTTCGATCGTTCCTGTCTTCAAGAACTCCGGCGACCCCTCTGACCCTTCCAACTACCGTCCTATCAGTCTCCTTCCCCTCTTCGGCAAAGTCTTTGAAGCCCTAATCAATATCGAGGTGGTAAACCACCTCACATCCCATAATCTGCTCTCAGACAAGCAATATGGTTTCCGCTTTGCCCGATCTACAGCTGATGTGCTTACGGCCATCACTGAAACTGTCTACCGAGCTCTTCAAAATAATGGGGAAGCCCGTGCCGTGGCACTAGACATCTCCAAAACATTTGATAGGGTTTGGCATGCCGGCCTTCTTCGCAAGCTCCAGGGTTATGGCATTACGGGTCGATTATATAACCTAATACAATCATTCCTGTCAAATTGAAGGTCGTTCTCAATGGATTCTCCTCCAGTTCCTATCCTACGAACGTAGGTGTTCCTCAAGGCTCCATCCTAGGCCCCACTCTATTCCTTATCTGCATAAATGACCTTCCTGACGCAATAACTTCTCATTTTGGCATCTACGCGGATGACACCACAATTTATTCCTGACTCAAAAACAAATCTAGTCTCGCTGACAAAACTCGCCTGGCCGTGCGTCTCGAAAAGGACCTCCAATCGATTGTGAACTGGGGCAAGAATTGGATGGTCAACTTCAACGCTTCGAAGACAAAACTGCTCTCTATTAATCACCACAGAGATCCTTCCCTTCCCTCCATTAGAATGTCTGACGGTCAACTTCTCGAGAGCAACTCTCTGCGGCTTCTCGGTCTCACGTTGACTGCTAACCTGAGATGGAATAAATACATTGAGTCAATTGCTTCATCCACTGCAAGGAAAGTTGGCTCCATGAGCCGCGCCAGGAAGTTTTTCTCCCCGGTGTCGATCCTCCAGATCTACAAATCGACAATTCGCCCTTACATGGAGTATTGCTGCCATATATGGTCTGGTGCCCCTTCTGTTTGCCTCGGGGTTCTTGATAGGATCCAGAGGCGGATATGCAATGTAGTTGGCCCTGCTCTGTCGTCCCGTCTACAGTCACTTTCTCACAGACGCGCCGTCGCCTCCCTCTGTCTGTTCTACAAATACTTCCATGGAAATTGCACTGAGGAGCTGCATTCGCTGGTTCCCAGACGTCATGAGTTCAAGCGCCATACGAGGCTGGCATCCCGCTCTCACCCCTTCACTGTCGAAACTCCTAAATGTAGCCGTCTCTTCTACTCCCATAGCTTCATGTCTCACACCTCTCGCCTGTGGAACTCCCTTCCCTATTCCTGTTTCCCTGTGAGCTATAATCTCCAGCTATTCAAGTGTAATGTCAATCGACATCTCCAGTTGCCTTGATCTATCCACTATCCTCATCCTTTCTTCTATCACTCTTATCTGATCTTGCTCTAAATTTTCTGTAACCCCTTGCATCCTAGTGACTTCCCGCCTTGCTTGGGGTGAAATGCTTAAAAAAAAATATGGGAACTAGTTAGGATTTTATAGAGACTTGAGGTATTATCGTGAATGTAGTAAGAATGATAAGTAAGAATGTGTTGTTTTGGTGTAAGTAATATTGTGTAAAGTTTAGGTCAGTAATTGTGGCTAGCTAAATTTTAATATCAGACAAAAGATCAGCCTTCTCCACCCCCCTTTTGTTCTTGTGTGACATTAATGTATTTCACAGAATAAATACCCCTTTTCTCTATCGTACATAGACTTTAGGAATTGAAACGTAGTACTAGATTGGCTGCAAGACGTCATCATTTAAATACTGGAAATGGCTAGATATAACCGTAAGTTCTATGCTAACAGTTCCTTTTCTCAGACTTCTTGCTTCCCAGTCAACTTTGACCTTCAAAGTTTAAATGTAATGTCAATCATTATCTTTTGTCTTCTTATTTCCTTTTTTTTTATTGTTCTCTCTCCTTAACTCTAGAACACTAACCATCAATTAAACTTACACCACTACTAACCATGGCTATATCATACCCGATTTTGAAAATATCAAAAAAAATATTAAATATAAATCTTTATTTGAAATATTTTAAATGTAAGCACTTCAAACTTTGTACTTTGAGTTAACATTAATAGGAACTGAAAAACATACAATTTACGTAAGAAAATCAGGTACTGAAAATTGTAATTAAAAATAGGAAAATTTGCGCTGGGTACTATATACCCATGGTTAGTGTTCTAGGGTTAATAATATTTTTTTTTCTTTTTCTTGTATTCTTTCACACTCTTTGCGTCTTCGTGACTTTATTGCCTTACTTGGGGTGAAATGATTAAATAAATATTTATATATACAGAGAGTGATGGGACTCGATATGTTGGGACGTCGTTGGGCCTAATGATCCTAAGTACATTTAATGAAAACATATTTGGTGAAAAATAAGAAAAATGGCCAGGTAAATGTCTAGACTTTAATAGAATATTGTGGACCACAAATGAATCACAAGGACTTTTTTTCTTTTCTTTTCACGATGAGCAACTCGAGGTAGAGGATTGCAAATTTATAAATCCATTTTATGACACTAGAGCACAACTGTTTTCCCCAGTGCATCCTTTTCACTATAAGTCTTACAAAAACTGTCCGACTCAAAAGGTGTATTCCAAATAGTAATCATATATTATTGAAAATGTTCATTCTTTCCATATTTAGTACATATATATTTACATGAATTATTTCTATAGTGAAGTTTTACAGATTTAATAGTAACAGAAAATATTGATAGATTTTTAAACTTCAATAAATGTACAGTAATTTGTTTTAATTCATAACTAATTATGAAATTAAAAAAAAGTAACTGAAGAATACTTCAATAAACAAAATGTTCAATAGAATGCCAGGATGTTGCAAGTCAATAAACAAAATTCTATAAATAAAAAGAAAGAAAAACTAAGCGATTTTTCTCTCTCCCTCTGAAACCCTGCAGTCACTCCACACCCGGGAGAAAACCCTGCACTAGACCTGTAGGCAGTTGTCACAACGTTACAGCAAGCTACCACATATATACGGTCTCTCCCAAATTCCCCAAAACGTCAACACTCAACGAAAAACAGCTCCAAGTACGACTCACGCACTCGGGATCTTCAGGCGACCAGAACGCAAATCAAAAAGGGGTAGCTAGCATGTATACTCAAGTTCGGTAATACGACGTAAATGGGAGGAAATAAAGAGAACGTTAGGCTATCGATTTACTGATGAATTAAAAGCTAACCTAAATTTTGAGGAAGTTAAGTCGTCACATGACCTTAAGGACACATAGCACAGAGGATGAAGGCGTTGGTTAAATCCAGTGACAGGACCCAAAGAATTGTGAGTTCAATACCTGGTCAAGGCGGTGGAGATCTTGGAGATAACTGATAACTGACATCCATTAGGCATGGCACGTGGAACTATAACAGTCTACCCCAGCGAGCGAAATAAAGGGTTCAGTTCGATATTCCAACCACGTGAAGAAGGCCAGAGCGTACTGTTATACATCATGACGGTCGTCTTCGGGTATAGAAACCCGAGTTTAGCAGTGAATATTTCGAAGGCAGTAGGAAAGTGTTGTTCAGGTTAGCAGTGAATATTTTAATAAAAGTAGCAGAGCATAGTTCGGCCTTCTTTTTCTCTTCGCCTGACAAGCTGGACTGGACATTCGGGTAGGGTAAACAAAAATGGCCGCCTTTATACACGACAGATTGAATGTTGTACGCCTTCTGATTGGTTAACCTACTATTGGTGGACTATAAAGTGAGTCCAGGCATTGGACTTACTCACTAGTTATATATATATACACAAAAAACTGTAACACGTACAACGGCCGAAACGTTGTAATAAATATGGCAACAAAGATGAAGACAATAGTCCGAATAATGTACAGTGTGTAAGAAAAGAAAAACAGAAAATGATAGGAAATTAAATTATTTTTTTATTTTCTGATTTCTGTGGATGTGCGCAATGCTCTGTGTGAGATGAACTCAAGGAACTACCTGCTCAAATTTTAGCTTACATCGAGTATACGATGTCTGTCTGAAAAGTAACTAGACTTATCAGTTCTTCGATGTAAGAGACATCGTCCTCACTGTGTTCTTACCACAAGACCAGACGATCAATCAGCAAGTCTACAAAGAGATCTTGCGGTGTTTGCTTCTCTCCGTGCGCGAGAAGCGATGAGAGTTGTGACAGGTCAAATCGTGTCTGCTTCACGACGACAATGCACCTGCTCGCAACGCCCTGGGCATCCAGTAGTTATTGTTCGGGGAGAACATATGTTATGGTCCGGTTCCTTGCACCACGGTGATAGTCCAAGGTAGAACCAATAAAGAAGAACTCGAACACAGGTATGGAATAACACAGATATATTACAAACAGGAATATATACAGAGAAGTAGAAAGTGTTAGTATGAACAATCAGGTTTAGTAGAGAGAACAATGTAGTCTCGACCAGTATCACTATTCCAATGTCTTGCAGTAATTGTCTGAACGCGACTCTGTTTCGGACTGCCTCTGACTCGACTCTGGACTCGACTTGAACTACTGACTCCACTTGAACTACTCCTGAGGCGCAGTATTTATTAAGTATGGAATAGTCCATTATTATTATTATTATGGGTAAGATCCCCTAACAACATCGATGTACTGGTTCAACCTCACTCAAATGATTCTTGCTTCCAGCTCAATTGGGTCATCAGGGGGAACTATTTTGAAGGCGTGGCGGACATCACAAGGCTCATAACTTTGAAGCCGTGGAGCATCCAAGAAGTATCCTTCCAGCAGTGCACAGAATCGTGGCAGAGAAGTAAAGCAAAGTGCATTAGGCTCGAGGGAGATTACTTTGAAAGAGAAATCATGTAGTTTTTTTTTTTAATTGAAATAAATTGTTTATGATACCAGCTACTTTTCAGACAGACCACACACACACACACATACATATTTAGTGACCCTCATTTCAATTTTCAAACATTTTCTAGAATTTCATTGGTTATTAAATAAAAATAAGCCTCGGAAATTTCCATAACAAAACAGTCAAAATTTGTGAAAAAATAGGCTCAACTGACATAAAAAAAAATCTTTCTCAAATTAATCCCTAATTTAAATGTTTCAAGAAATCCTATTGGCTAAAAAATGAAAAATACAACATTCGCCCACGCATTTCTCAGAAAAATGCGCAACAAGCTACCAAGCCGCTGGAGCCGATTTTGTTATTAAAAAAAAGATATAAATAGAAACAGCAAACGAATTTTCGTCGCATTTTGAGACTCACACACGCAAAGATACACACGGGAATTATGTGTCAAAATTGCCGCCAAAGAAACAAATTTTCTTGATGAGAGATTAGGAAATTTTATACAACAAACTTTTTCACTTAATATCTTTCATACAAAAATCTTTTGTCTAAGTTAAAGTCAACCTTTCACTCAAAGGCAGACAACTTTTTAGACATTGAACATTTTAGAAACAGCAAAGAACTTTTCCTATATACCTTTTCACGCATCATTACAAACAAAGAAATTGTAAATTGTGTATATAAAATTTAATCTGTTGTTTCAAACATGTATTTTTTGTCGTGATTGAATATCGTTAACATTTGACCATTTCTTATAATTTATGTTTGTGTATATTGCATATTTTATTTGCAGCACAATCTTAAATATTCACGCATCCTTCTTAGATCCACTACACACACACACACACACACACACACACACACACAAACACACACACACACATATATATATATATAGCAACAGAAAGCCTGTCTGAAAAGTAACTGGACAGAGTGTTCTATGGGCGAAAAAGTCATAAGCAGATTGTGTTATAAGCTAACATATCTTGGGACTATATTATTGTGATCTTAGCTTTCTGCAATCATTTTGTATTTTTTTTTCACATATTTTTGCGGCAGGACAGCTTCACCACGACAATTCTCCTGCTAAAACGAGCTGAGCATCCAGCAGTTGCTGGCCAAGAACATTGCCGTACTGAAACAATCACCCTGTTCACCTGATCTTGCTTCGTGTGACTTCCTCTTTTCCCTAAGCTCAAAAAGACCCGTTTTGAAGGTGTGGAGGCCATCACGATGGCCGTAACTACGGAGCAGTGAGTGACAGAGAAGGAAGGAAAAGAACATCGCTGTACTGGTTCAACCTCACTCAAATGTTTCTTGCTTCCAGTCCTGTTACTTTTCAGACAGACCTCGTATATGATAATGTGGCTATCTAATTAAGTGAACGACCGATTTTTTAGCGTCAATCTCGCCAACACACACACACACACACACACAAATACGACTCCAATCAGCTTTCAAAAGCCAGGCATTGACAAGAACTCTGACACGGGCGAATGGCAAGCGAACTTAACTTGATAATTTTTCTGCCACCCAGAGATAAGTAATTTGTTTATTTACATAGAAAATAGAAATACATATTTTTTCGATAGCCTGAAATACGCACTTTCAATGGCATGTGTTTTTCCTTAAGTTCTTGAGCATTTATTTCATTTAGAAGCTGTAAAAAAAAAAAAAAATAATGCCACTCCCGACCAGCTTTAATCTCTTTTTCTTTCATCTCGTTTGTTTTACATCCCGCCTCTGTTCCGTATGCGTGACGTTCGTGACGTCAGAGAGCTGTAAAAAAAAAAAGCACCAACGATTCTATCTTTCGACCATCGTTCTCGAAAGCTTTCGTATCAGATCGATCAGGCTAGCATCGAAGACACTGGCATAACTCAGTCGTCCATGATGACGATAGCGGTAGTGATGATACTGTTTCTACAACAGCTTCTGCCAATCCAATAATATTCGGGAGGGTCATACCTACCCACCATATAACATGTTCGCATCTGTATCTGTCTATATTTCTGAGGTGAAGTATTATGTACACTATTTACATTATTCGGACTATTGTCCTCATCTTTGTTGCCATATTTATCACAACGTTTAAGGACACAAGGCAGAGTGGATAAAGCTATTGGCTAGATCCAGTAACGGGACCCAAAGAGTGTGACTTCAATACCTAGTTCAGTGTTATGGGATCATACCTATAATAATAATAATAATGGAATATTCCATACGTAATAAATACTGCGCTTCAGGAATAGGCAAGGAGTCAGTCCGTAGTTCACTACCGACTGTTCGGTTATACTCTCATCCTACGGACGGGAGGAACCCGAAGGAGGCTACGCCGAAGGGCGGAGTCTCCTTCGGGGAGGTAGACCGGCCCTGAACCCGTTTATGCGGGTTTGAATGGGCTATTTTTTGGCCGAGCCTACGGGCTCGGAATACCCACGTTAAAAGGCCTTGTGCCACATGACACCCTCGTGGGGGGGGGGTGACTGAATATCGTCAGTAGTTCAGGTGGAGTCAGTAGTTCAAGTCGAGTCAAGAGTCGAGTCAAGAGTCGAGTCAGAGGCAGTCCGAAACAGAGTCGCGTTCAGACAATTACTGCAAGACATTGGAATAGTGATACTGGTTGAGACTACATTGTTCTCTCTACTAAACCTGATTGTTCATACTAACACTTCTACTTCTTTGTATATATTTGTAATATATCTGTGTTATTCCATACCTGTGTTGGCGTTCTACTTTATTGGTTCTACCTTTGACTATCATCTTGGTACAAGGAACCGGACCATAACATTAAGGCACTGGAGAACTTGAAGGGGTGAATTAACAGGAGATTTTTGAAGGACTTCCTGATTTGATTTAAAAAAAAATAGCGAAAAAAAAAAAAGAATAAAAATCACAGATCATTTGTATTTTTCTGATAATCTCTTCATATACGGCAGGTAGACCGAGGCTGTTGTCTGAGTATTGCCATCTTCTTGCACTCTTCTATCCCGGAGCTGCTGTCATATAACCAGAGTAGTTGTTACGTTGTAGGGCAATGCTTATACTGATCATTTCTTGTTCATATGTCTCTGGGTCCCTACTTATGACTTTTGCTCGAACAGTCTACCCCAGCGAGTAAAATAAAGCGTTCAGTTCGACATTCCAACCACCTGAAGAAGGTCGTAGCGTACATACAACGGCCGAAACGTTGTGATAAATATGGGAACAGAGATGAAGAAAATAGTCCGAATGATGTAAATAATGTTCGCATCTGTCTTTACCAGTTTTCTATTTACGGCCGTGCTTATTTTGAATTTTATTTATTTCCTTCTTTTTTTTTAAGAGCAGACAGGGACTTTCTTCGTTGTTGGGAAGACAAATGTCAGGTATTCATTTTTAAACGTAAAACGAAGAGAAGTTTCGAATATCCGTTTTAATATTTCCGCTGCTGTGGACGTACTTATACGTCTTCCATCAAACTTATCCCGCTGTCAGTCCACCTATAGATCAGTTCAAAAGACGTACTTTTAATGTCTTTACGAAACTTATATTTTCTGATGTCGATGTATTCGTTTTCAAGGCGTACATATACATCTTTACGAAACGTATATTGCTTGCTATCGACACACGCACACACATACATGAAAGTTGATATTGAAGTAAACACCCAGAGGCGACAGTTCGTTTCATGCTAAACACAATCGTCATGCATAGACGATTGCATTTAGCGTGAAGCTGACTGTGGCTTTATAAATGTGCGTGTGTTTATTATATAATATGTGTGTGTGTTTGTTTGTTTTATTTTGGTTCGACTATTCATATATGTATATAACAAGAAAAAAAAATTTTACTTAAAAGTCGAGAATTAAAAAAGAATAGCGAAAAAAAAAAGAATAAAAATCAAAATTTAAAAAATAAAATTAATGTACACTGAAATAAGATAAAATAAAACGTCTAAATGAATAAATATATTTTGAATCGATTTCACCTTATGCAAGACAGTAAAGCCGCTAGAACACAAGGTGTTACTGGTCGTAGAAGAATTAGGAACAGAAACTTTACTAATGAGCGGGAACAAAAAGAGTAATAAAGAGGACAGTAGAAAACCATTGATATTGCAATTAAATTGTTGAAGATTAAAGTTGGCTAGAAAAGCATGGAACCGGAAGGGAATTCCACAAGCGAGAAGTGCGATAAAAGAAAACGTTAGCATAGTATTTACAGCTACATCTAGACAGTTCAAATGTATACTGGTGAAACTTCATCGCCAATCTAGTACTGTGATTAAATTCAAAAGAGTTTATCCGAGCAGTTGTCATAGAAGTTTTTATAGAAAAGCCACACGTAGGCAACATTAGAAGGGTGGTAAAGTGACTGAAGCCGAGATGCCAGGTCAGGACCAATAATATTGCTGATTATTCTTCGGATTTTATCAAGGATCTCTAGATATATAGTGGGAGTACCGGGCCATACGTGGCAGCAATATTCTTAGTATGAACGAATGATTGATTTATAGAAAATGAAAGACAGATTCAGGAAACGAAAATTGTCTAGCATGACACATTAAATAATAAACAAATTAACAAATTACAAATCGAAGAATGTGGACTGAAAGTGGGCTGAATGTGGGCTGAAAGTGGGCTGAATGTGGGCTGAATGTGGGCTGAAAGTGGGCTGAAAGTGGGCTGAAAGTGGGCTGAATGTGGGCTGAAAGTGGGATGAATGTGGGCTGAAAGTGGGATGAAAGTGGGATGAAAGTGGGCTGAATGTGGGATGAATGTGGGCTGAAAGTGGGATGAATGTGGGATGAATGTGGGCTGAAAGTGGGCTGAATGTGGGCTGAATGTGGGCTGAAAGTGGGATGAATGTGGGATGAATGTGGGCTGAAAGTGGGATGAATGTGGGCTGAAAGTGGGCTGATTGTGGGCTGAATGTGGGCTGAATGTGGGCTGAAAGTGGGCTGAATGTGGGATGAATGTGGGCTGAATGTGGGCTGAAAGTGGGATGAATGTGGGCTGAATGTGGGCTGAAAGTGGGATGAATGTGGGATGAATGTGGGCTGAAAGTGGGCTGAATGTGGGCTCAAAGTGGGCTGATTGTGGGATGAATGTGGGATGAATGTGGGCTGAAAGTGGGCTGAATGTGGGCTGAATGTGGGCTGAAAGTGGGATGAATGTGGGATGAATGTGGGCTGAAAGTGGGCTGAATGTGGGCTGAAAGTGGGCTGAAAGTGGGCTGAATGTGGGATGAATGTGGGCTGAATGTGGGCTGAAAGTGGGATGAATGTGGGATGAATGTGGGCTGAAAGTGGGATGAATGTGGGATGAATGTGGGCTGAAAGTGGGCTGAATGTGGGCTGAAAGTGGGCTGATTGTGGGCTGAATGTGGGCTGAATGTGGGCTGAAAGTGGGCTGAAAGTGGGCTGAATGTGGGCTGAAAGTGGGATGAATGTGGGCTGAAAGTGGTCTGAAAGTGGGCTGAAAGTGGGATGAATGTGGGATGAATGTGGGCTGAAAGTGGGATGAATGTGGGATGAATGTGGGCTGAAAGTGGGCTGAATGTGGGCTGAAAGTGGGCTGATTGTGGGCTGAAAGTGGGCTGAATGTGGGCTGAATGTGGGCTGAATGTGGGCTGAAAGTGGGCTGAATGTGGGCTGAATGTGGGCTGAATGTGGGCTGAATGTGGGCTGCTTTGTTTTAATGTAGATGGCCTCCAATATTTTAAAACAAAACAACCCACACACATACACACACACAAAATTACATTTCAAACCAGTCACAACATATTACAATGCATTTAAACATATGGTTCTGTTGATGACATTTCTTTCTCTCACGTCATAGAGCCGCATTACGATTTTATGACCTGCATCTGCTATGATGATGGCTCGTGTAAGCCGAAAGCTTTGCCCGACGATCAAATATAATAAAGAAATATCCAAAAGTTTGTTGAACATTTTTTATCTTGAAACTGAAGCCATTATACGACGCTTGGAAAGGCTCATGATAAAACATAATAGACATTTATTACCTGTTACATTTAACAATATATATATATATATATATATATATATATATATATATATATATATATAAAAATAAAAAAATAAGTAAATAAAATTTTTTCTTTATACGTTCTTTTTATAGATATAAATAATTAAGTCAATGGTATGTTTATAATAAACAGTATTAGCGACATTTACGGGCCTGAATGTCCGAGAAATTCTTATAGAAAATATGCGTCCTCCGACAGGATTCGAACCTGTATCCTATACGGAACCGTCATATAGCCTGACGTGTTTTTGCCGATTGAGCCACAGAGGAGCCTTTCGATTAGCAAGGTCGATTATATATATATATATATATATATTACTAAATTACTAATGTGGTGGAGGCATGGTGGATTAATGGGTTGCGGTTCGAACTGAGGAATTGGAGAGCCGTGTCGAATTGCAGTCGAGTTCACTATATTTACTTATGGGAAAGGTATGAATCCAACTATTCCTCACCCCCACACTGACCTATGGGTAAACAGCAGGACAGACTGGGTACTATGGCCACGAGAAAACTCTAAATTTGAAAATGTATGTCGCCCTAGTGAAGAATCATTCGTACTGACTCGATGACCTTGATTACGGCCGACTCCTTTTATGACTAGTGTCATCAGGGCTTCATTTGGGACAAAAAAAAAAGTTCATCCTGCAAATACGAAAATGTAGTTGAAGTTCAAGGGCCGTATCGAAGAGAGCTTCGTTCAGATCCACCCACGTGGCGTACAATCTCTGGAATTAGGCATAAGTTTGTAGCTGAGGGTACTGTATATGGGGTATACATTGAAGACCAAGGATATCAATGTCGACCTGTGAAGCAAGGAAGGGTGATGGAATATTTGTGAAGACGTCTAAGAAACCGATCGAAATGTTGATTACTACTTGTGATTCGATTACGTTGCATTGTCAACAATGTCAAGGGTTATAACCAATATCAATTTGAAAAAATGAGATGAAAAATGCATGCATTTATAATGAATACAGCCTTCATATGCATTATTAAAATTAGATATATTTCATTCTAGCTGCTTTATTTTTTGAGAAAGCTTCAAAATGAGTAAGCATTTTTGGGGGTACCTTATTCGTACATATATATATATATATATATATATATATATACAAACACACACGCACCCCCCCATATATATATATATATAAGCAATCAATTGCTAATACCAACTGAAGAGTGGACGGACAGGTTTGTTTACGAAACATTGGAGTCAGAATGCTGAAGGTAACATCAATCAGCTTACAATTTTTTTTATTTATATTAATTCTTTCTCTCTCTCCATATATATATATATATATATATATATATATATATATATATAGTAATTAACTCAAAAAAATCAAAATTCCCTCATATGGGGTATAGACCTATTTCAACCGACGAAAACTTCGTACCAGATTTGAATAAGACGTATGAAGTTTTCGTCGGTTAAAATAGGTCTATACCCCATATGAGGGAATTTTGATTTTTTTTGAGCTACAACTATTTATTTGCTCTGTATAATAAATACATTGAGCTCTTTTTATGGATCAGTTTTATTATTTTATATTACTAGCATCCACTTGGATTATATACAAATACCAGTACAAGTAATATATTCCAACGGATTTGTTACCTTTACCCTCTCTCTCTCTCTATATATATATATATATATATATATATATATATATATATATATATATACATGACCTGAATATTACGTTCAAGCCTAAAACAGACTGTGCCGTCGCTTGGTGTTGACCGCAGTGTACACTTTAATATTTATACACACTCTATTTTTTAATACTGAACAATTCTACCCAGCAAAACTTTAAAGCAGAAAACTTTAAAGCAGAAAACTTTAAAGCAGAAAACTTTAGCGCGAATGGGTACAATCTTGGGAGTTAGCAGTATCCATGCTGATAGAAGGTACAAAATGGTTCTCCCGGACGATTAAAAGAGAGAAGTTTGGTTTTGGAGGCGTTCTGATTAACAAGCCATTCGTATTCTTGCTAGAACTTTATACCCTCTTTCTTGTTTAACTCTATTTCTTTACAATCATAGAATTTAAAAATAAAGATTATCGGAACGTTGTAAAAAAAAAAAAGCAGCAAAAATTATATGAAAGAAAAACTAAACAAAAAAATAATAGTGGCAATGGTCCATCTACATAGATTGAAGAACGAAAAGACTAGAAAAAATAATAAAGATAAGGATATTCGTTCACCCAATTTTAATTTGTGTCTTACTAAACTAAAGTTTTGTCCTCAAGGACACATGGCACAGTGGACAAAGGCGTTAGTTAGATCCAGTGGCAGGACCCAAAAAGTATGTGTACAATATCCAGTTAAGGCAGTGGAGAACTTTCAGAGGGAAAAATTAACAGGAGATAACTGACATCCATTAAACATGGCATGTGGAACTAGAACAGTCTACCCCAGTGAGCGAAATAAAGGGTTCAGTTCGACATTCCAACCACCTGAAGAAGTCCGGAGCGTACAACGGCCGAAATGTTGTAATAAATATGGAGACAAAGATGGGGATAATAGTTTGAATAATGTAAATAGTGTACATAATACCTCATCTCAGAAATATAGACAGAAACAGAAAATATATGAAATAATTGTCGAACTTAATCTATTTCAATTTAACGTAATTTAAGAGTTCAAAAATCAGCTAACCCCCCCCCTCAGTAGGGGAAACATTGTTATGTAAGCTATGACAACCAATCAGAATACGAGTATATGGTAATACAAAAAACGTGACAATAAGTACAATCTATTAATGCATTAAAGTTAAGATTAGATTAAATTAGAAATCAATATAACAAATAAAGTTTTTAATTTCACACTTAAATTAAAAATTACAAATGTTCAATTCTAAATTTAACTAAATAAATAATACTGGTACGTAGAAGTGTTTTGGACTTAAACCGCTGGTGGCTAAACAGTCCTCGATTAGTACGAAAATGAAATTTAACCCCATATATATATATATATATATATATATATATATATATATATATATATATATATTAACCGTTTAAATAGGTCAAGATCTGGTTACACCTCCTCCCCCAATACTAAGTATGATTGAGAAAAATATTAAATTAAACCCTCTCTAAACTCTATTAATTAAACCCTCTCTAACCACCCCTTATTACACTCTCTGTTAAATTACAAAAACTTACACTACCCATCAATTTTCCTTTCATTTTTCGTTTCATCTTTTGGAAGTGCTATCAGATACATGAAAATACAGTTGAAAACAGTTACGTAACCGATGATGACCATTCAGAATACAAGTATATGGCAATTCAAAATAACATGACAATATACCAATCTAGTGCAATAAAGTTAAAATTAGATTAAATTAGAAATCAATATAACAAATAAAGTTTTAATTTCACAGTGAAATTAAAAATGAAAATTAAACATTACAAATGTCCAATTCTAAATTCTACCGAGCATCAAGTTTAATATCATTACAAAATTATTTAGAAATGAAACTAGGAGAGAAAATATATTTTATTGTTCTTAGCGAAGTTCCAATTTATGAATTAAGTTCGACGCTGATGTAAGAAGCGTCTACGATCGGTAGACATATTGGATACACTGAAGTCAGTATTCAAAAAAAAAAAAAAAGGAGAGAATTAACGAAGTTAAATTTTAAATGACAGATCAAACACACTCACATCCTAATAGACAAACATACATAACTATATATATATATATATATATATATATATATATATATGAAGAAATATAGTCTTAAGATGTGCTATATTTATGGGATAAAGTGCTCAATATCAGAGATAGAGCACGTGTAAATATAAAAGTGAACATAGAAGTCAACACTTAGCAGCACTCGTGGCCTGAGGATTGCATCATGAAACACTGTCGCCTCTAAGTGTTGACTTCTATGTATAGAATATATATATATATATATATATATATATATATATATATATAATCAAATTTGTGAGCACGCAAATATAAGGACAGATATTAAAACAGGAAATAGAAGAAGGAAAAATTCAAAATGGAAAATAAAAAAGAAATAATAAAATGGAGAATAAAGACAGAAAAATAAACCTCGCAAAAGAGAATTGTCAGTCACATGTATATACAGGTAAAAGCATATACAAGCAAACACACAGACGTACCTGTATACAAATAAGCAAACTCACCAAAATTCAAGCATAAATACACTAATAAAACAAAACAAACCAACTATCAATATTTTACACGCACAAACGAGATGCATATGTACGATGCATATATATATACGTAGTTGAAATACGCATATCGGGTAATGGACATAGCAAAGAAAAAAGACATATATACATACACTCATATATACAAACCCACACATGCGCATACATATACAAAAAAATGAACAAACTTGGATGTTCAAACAAAATACGTACACAAACATATAAAAAAAACCTGCATATATACCAATATAAGACCACCTACACGTACTTGCATATACACAAATGCACACGCATATACATATATATATATATATACATACATAGATAAATAGATCTATGTATGTATGTATGTATGTATGTATATATATATATATATATATATATATATATATATATATATATAATAACACACAGTTTTCATTCTTTGCCTGAGGATTGTCTCGACATGAAACTTATAGATGTTCCAATCGATGTAAAACAAAATCTAAATTTATTATTTGTATATATATATATATATATATATATATATATAATGTGAAAATATGTGTCTACGACAATTTGCTTTTTTCGCCGTCTTTTTGCTCAATTATTTCCTATTCTCCTGTAAACCTGCCGTTTTGTTGATAACCAAAGTAACGCAAAATGGCCGACAAATGAGCGATACTTCGACTCAACTTGCATTATTAATCGCTGAAGATTTTATGATGAAACTCTCTGGATTCTTCTTTCCTTCATCATCGATTCACAAATCTTTTTTTTCTTTATCTTTCTCTTTCACTTTTCATCGAATTCTTTTTTTTTTTATTCATCTTCTTACCGACAAGACAACGTATTATAATTACGAGCAGGAATATTATCGCCATTAATATCAGCAGTAGCAGCGTGTCCTTCGTCTTTATTTTTACAATTTGTACTTGTTTTCATCTCCATTACACGAAAGCAAAAAGGCCACAAAGTGCTATTTCTTATCACAGGATTAAGGCTTATAAAACCACTGTATTCAAAACCTTTAGTTTATATCTTTATTTGATTTCGTCTTTTAGACCTACATTGGTTTGTTTTTACGTCTTATCAACTATTTACAGGTTATTTAAAACCAGAAAATAATTTCAGATTGTAATAAGTTTTTGGAGATAATAATGATTTACTGATACAAGTAATTAATCAAGTTACTAATTAATCCGTAGTTGTGGGAGAAAGGTTGATTTATACCTTTCCCATGAATACTTGCGCGTAATTGTTATATGACGAACCCGACTGGAATTGGAACTCGGCTTTCCAATTTCCAATTCTGAGCTTACACCACACGCGCATCCAAGCATACAACATTTGGTATTCCCAATTGGTCACACATCTAGGTAGTGAACAGACTCAACGTTGCTTAACTTCGTGATCGTACGAGAACCGGCGCTTGAAGTCTTTATTCACTGTGCCATGTGTCCTTGAGTTCAATACCTGGTTAAGGCAGTGGAGAACTTGCAGAGGGGAATTAACAGAAGATAACTAATAACTGACATCCATTAAACATGGCACGTGGAACTAGAACAGTCTACCCCAGTGAGTGAATTCAAGGGTTCAGTTCGACATTCCAAACACCTGAAGAAGGCTGTAGAGCACAACGGCCGAAACGTTGTAATAAATATGGCGACAAAGATGAGGGCAATAGTCCGAATAATGTAAATAGTGTATATTTTCTGTTCATAGGTTATCTTAAAAGATACAATTTATTTAAGTATATGCTCTGCTTTTTAATTAAATAGTATTAATTACATTTACCGGCCTGGATTTTCGAGAAATTTCGTAGAAAATATGCGTTCTCCAACAGGAATCGTATTTATATAGAACCAGCATTTGATATGACGTACTATACTATTTAGCTATTCAGATTTTTTACAGTGAACTAAAAGATATAAAAGAAACTCTCATCAATAACAACTTCCCTAACTATATTGTTTATGAATAAATAAGATGCTCCATCAGAGATCTTTATACTAAACAACTAGAATATAATACTTCTTTAAGTAACCCTAAACATATCAATCTTTTATATCGTAACCAAATGCATTCTAATTATAAACAAGACGGAAATATCTTTAAAAAATAATAAAAACTAATATATAAACCACAGATCCTACTAAAAAAATAAAATTAATTATATACTACACTAAATCTACTATATCTAATATTAGGTTGGTGCAAAAATAATGACGTAATAATGTCGTTTTTTGACGTTACGTCAAAAAACGACATTATTACGTCATTATTTTTGCGCCAACCTAATACAATCATTCGTAATGAATCATCCACGCCCACTAACGTGTTGCAGAAAAACAAACATTGTTTATAAATTTAAATGTCCTCTGGGAGATTGTATCTCCCATTTTAAAAATAATATTTATATTGTACATATTACAACAACGTTGTCTCGGCGGCTAGGTTTTCATTTGAATAATATGTCCACATTCGAAATTCAGAAAATCCTCGTTAACTTTTTCACGAAAACAATAAACATAAACTAAAAATTGTTGAAGCAATCTATATTAAAAAAAATTGAAACCAAACCTTAATAAAAATTAATTATGAATACTTCAAAAATATTTTAAAATGTGTATAATAGATAGATTGAAATGCCAAGGTTTACAATAATAGTTACTCTTTTTACCACTCATGTCGTAAAAAAAACAAACTCTCCAAATCATACTTAGTTACCTCCCTTTAAACGGTTTCAGCAGTCACACAATGACGCAGCGTTCCTCACTCCATTTATAAGAAATCTAACTTTCAGAACGGTTTCAGCAGCCAAGTACTGACGCAGCGTCCCTCACTCCATTTCTAAACAATTTAACTTACAGATAATACAAGAATTTGTCTCTGACAATAATGAATATTATAATACTTACTTTATTATAAACAATATTCTGATGATGACATGGATATGTCGAAGGTACTTGGTAATGAAATATATATGTTTAAACAGGGTGATTTTGTCTCGTCTTTCAGTAATGAGATCAAAACCTTATCCGATAGTATGAAAGAATCCTAACGAAAATGAGTAGACAGAACTAAGATAGAACGAATGTCTAAACTGTACAATGAAACATGTCTTCATCACTTCATCCTTGCCACATGGCCAGCCCAACGTAGCTGTTATTGCATTATCGGCATTTGACACTTGATCATCAAACCTTAGGCCACAGATTGTACGGAGACAGACTTTATGGAAGATATCTAATCGATTAATGTGCAATCTATAAGGTGTCTAAGTTTGAGAGCTGATGTAATGAATATGCATACACCTGGGTTCCCCCTCACAGTAATATAATTGGCTGGTGTCAGCCATAAATACAGACTGATGTGCAGGTACATGGACTACGCCTATTGTCTTCGCCTATTGCCTACGACTATTGCCTACCACTACGACGAGGACCAGTCCATTACGGTTACCTGCTAGATTGTCCTACCCGGTTACAGTAGTCAACCACCACTTTGCTACTTCGAACAAATATATCCCTTTCCGGGACATATCAAGAGCCATACAAAAGAGTTGACAAAACGACAGCTTTGTACACTTGGATTTTAGTGCAAAGCTTTATTCCCCTTTCTTACCACAATCTATGATGCAGCAAGCCAAAGAAAGCGCTGGTTTTTGCAATGTGATTAACAATCTCCTCATCAAGTGATGTACACGGACTTACCATGCTACCGAGTTATTTGAAAGATTCTACATACTTGAAATTCTCTCTATCAACTTGTAAAGGGACCTCAGGAAACTTACTGACAGGGGTCTCTATTTTACAACTGTAATTTGCTTCGGTGTCTTGAAAGGTTGATGAATAATTTCAGTTTTCTTGATGCTGATAGTAAGTCCGAATGCATGCATGCCGCAGAAAACCAGTTGAGTAAATCTTGAGCTTCCATTAAAGAGTTAGCTACAAGGGCAGCGTCATCTGCAAAAAGTAGATCGCGTATAATACTGGTACGTAGAAGTGTTTTGGACTTAAACCGCTGATGGTCAAACAGTCCTCGATTAGTACGAAAATGAAATTTAACCTCATATAATATATATATATATATATATATATATATATATATATATATATATATATATATATATATATATATATATATATTAACCTTTTAAATAGGTCATGGTCTGGTTACACCTCCTCCCCCAATACTAAGTATGATTGAGAAAAATATTAAATTAAACCCTCTCTAAACTCTATTAATTAAACCCTCTCTAACCACCGCTTATTACACTCTCTGTTAAATTACAAAAACTTACACTACCCATCAATTTTCCTTTCATTTTTCGTTTCATCTTTTGGAAGTGCTATCAGATACATGAAAATACAGTTGAAAACAGTTACGTAACCGATGATGACCATTCAGAATACAAGTATATGGCAATTCAAAATAACATGACAATATACCAATCTAGTGCAATAAAGTTAAAATTAGATTAAATTAGAAATCAATATAACAAATAAAGTTTTAATTTCACAGTTAAATTAAAAATTAAAATTAAAATTAAAAATTACAAATGTCCAATTCTAAATTTAACCGAGCATCAAGTTTAATATCATTACAAAATTATTCAGAAATGAAACTAGGAGAAAAAGTATTAGGTCGGTGCAAAAATAATGACGTAATAATGTCATTTTTTGACGTTATTACGTCATTAATTTTGCGCCAACCTAATATATTTTATTGTCCTAACGAAGTTCCAATTTATGAATTAAGTTCAACGCTGATGTAAGAAGTATTTACGATCGCTAGACATATATAATCCATGAAAGTCAGAATTCAAATAAGGAGACGATTTGTCTGATCCACATGTAAAAAACGGCTAAAGATAATGTAAGCATTAATAATTAAAACAAAAAAGCCAACACTCAATAATATCAACTATGAACACGGCCACATGTTGACAGTTTTTGTAAATTAAAAATAAATATTCTTATCGCTATATAAATATATATATAATCTACATATTCAGTTAAAAAAACTTAATTGCTAACCGAACAGCCGAAATCGTTCGGATATATTGAACGTCTGGACATTTTTTTACATACTTAGAAACTTACTCTTCAGAGGAATGTTGTTGGTGGTTAGAGGGCTCTCCGTGAAAATTATATTCTCTAAGTAAACCCAAATCCCTGTTTAGTTCCTCAATGTGTGATTTCATTTTGAAAATATATATCAACTTCAGTCTGCGTCTTTCTTGTCGGCTGTTGAATGAAGACGGTAAATGATGTCATCAATGCAATGAAACAGTTGGTTGAAGTGTTTAGCGATAGTGATATTTTTGTTGTTGTCTTTGATGGATTTTATGGCTAGAGATTTCCACAGGGATCCCTCTAACTACCACCAACAACAATCCTCGGAAGAGTAAGTCCCATTCTTTTGTTTATTCACCGTCTCGTTGAAAAAGGGCACAGGCGTGTCCGAAAATTTTGACTTTGTCATTTTATTCCTCAAATTTCATTAACCGGCCTATTAAGTCTATATATTATAAGAAGCACACGTGGACCATCTTTCGATTTAATCATATATATATATATGCAGTAGTAATCCATCGACTATCGCGAGTGTTACGTTCCAGAACCAGCGCGATAGGTGAAAATCATCGAAGTAGAAACAAGATTGGTTATATATATATATATATATATATATATATATATATAGAAAGAGAGAGAGAGAGAGAGACAGAGACAGAGACAGAGAGAGAGACAGACAGACAGACAGACAGACAGAGACAGAGAGAGAGAGACAGTATGAGAGACAAAGAGACAGACAGACAGATAGACAGACTGTTTCTTCAGTGTGGTGAAACACGCGATTGCTTCAAGCCTGAATCAAAACTCGACCGATCTGACATCAGTCGGAGACTCTTAACCCTTGGCGAAAATGAATTTTTAACGCATTATATACGTGATATAAGCAGTATCAGCTGCTAGAGTGCTCTATCCATTTTGAAGAGTTTAGCGTTGTAGTAAATATCCATTTTTCCAAAGTACTCAAAGATAAAGTACAAATAGGAAACGTTTATGAATCCAACATATTTCACTTTTATTAAAGCTTCATCTGAAAGAAATATCTAGAGGAAACAGAACATTCTGGTATTTTATTATTTTTGTATTTTTTGTTATTCATTGATTAAGCAGAACTCACGTGCATCAGTCTTGTCAAGCAGCGTTCGTGTGTATAATTAATGTTATGTATGTGTGTGTTTGTGTGCGTGCGTACGCGCACCGAGTAGGCATTTTTATTGCCTGCACGTTGATTTGGAGACGTCTTGTGAAAAAATTTAAGTTACACCGGTTGTGGTTACTTTTATTTATTTATTAAAAAAAAAAGGTATGTTCTTCTGTAACTGAGTTGTCTCCATCCTGCGATGTCTTAGTCCCGAGGTGACCCGGCGTTCAGTCGGCGGTTTTCAATCGGCTGTGTTGACATTGCGGTTTTGAGTTGTCCATTCCGGAGGATTTTTACCCCTCTAAAGTCAATGAACATTTTATCTATTTATCCTGATGCACTATTTCTCAATACTCACATTAAATGAGTTATCCTCCAATAATCTTCAGGTCGATGTATATTTGTTATATTTTTGGCGTAAAGAACATTTGTTAGTGTAGACTTGAATATATGTAGATATTTAGTGCTTATCTACTACAATACTATCCGACCTTCTAGAATGAATATTGTCCTTGCTTCTTAAATGAATATTGTCCGTGTTTCTTGAATGAATGTTTCATTGCTTCTTAAATGAATATTATACGTATTTCTTGAGTTATCCTCCAATAATCTTCAGGTCGATGTATATTTGTTATATTTTTGGCGTAAAGAACATTTGTTAGTGTAGACTTGAATATATGTAGATATTTAGTGCTTATCTACTACAATACTACCCGACCTTCTAGAATGAATATTGTCCTTGCTTCTTAAATGAATATTGTCCGTGTTTCTTGAATGAATGTTTCATTGCTTCTTAAATGAATATTATACGTATTTCTTGAGTTATCCTCCAATAATCTTCAGGTCGATGTATATTTGTTATATTTTTGGCGTAAAGAACATTTGTTAGTGTAGACTTGAATATATGTAGATATTTAGTGCTTATCTACTACAATACTACCCGACCTTCTAGAATGAATATTGTCCTTGCTTCTTAAATGAATATTGTCCGTGTTTCTTGAATGAATGTTTCATTGCTTCTTAAATGAATATTATACGTATTTCTTGAGTTATCCTCCAATAATCTTCAGGTCGATGTATATTTGTTATATTTTTGGCGTAAAGAACATTTGTTAGTGTAGACTTGAATATATGTAGATATTTAGTGCTTATCTACTACAATACTACCCGACCTTCTAGAATGAATATTGTCCTTGCTTCTTAAATGAATATTGTCCGTGTTTCTTGAATGAATGTTTCATTGCTTCTTAAATGAATATTATACGTATTTCTTGAGTTATCCTCCAATAATCTTCAGGTCGATGTATATTTGTTATATTTTTGGCGTAAAGAACATTTGTTAGTGTAGACTTGAATATATGTAGATATTTAGTGCTTATCTACTACAATACTACCCGACCTTCTAGAATGAATATTGTCCTTGCTTCTTAAATGAATATTGTCCGTGTTTCTTGAATGAATGTTTCATTGCTTCTTAAATGAATATTATACGTATTTCTTGAGTTATCCTCCAATAATCTTCAGGTCGATGTATATTTGTTATATTTTTGGCGTAAAGAACATTTGTTAGTGTAGACTTGAATATATGTAGATATTTAGTGCTTATCTACTACAATACTACCCGACCTTCTAGAATGAATATTGTCCTTGCTTCTTAAATGAATATTGTCCGTGTTTCTTGAATGAATGTTTCATTGCTTCTTAAATGAATATTATACGTATTTCTTGAGTTATCCTCCAATAATCTTCAGGTCGATGTATATTTGTTATATTTTTGGCGTAAAGAACATTTGTTAGTGTAGACTTGAATATATGTAGATATTTAGTGCTTATCTACTACAATACTACCCGACCTTCTAGAATGAATATTGTCCTTGCTTCTTAAATGAATATTGTCCGTGTTTCTTGAATGAATGTTTCATTGCTTCTTAAATGAATATTATACGTATTTCTTGAGTTATCCTCCAATAATCTTCAGGTCGATGTATATTTGTTATATTTTTGGCGTAAAGAACATTTGTTAGTGTAGACTTGAATATATGTAGATATTTAGTGCTTATCTACTACAATACTATCCGACCTTCTAGAATGAATATTGTCCTTGCTTCTTAAATGAATATTGTCCGTGTTTCTTGAATGAATGTTTCATTGCTTCTTAAATGAATATTATACGTATTTCTTGAGTTATCCTCCAATAATCTTCAGGTCGATGTATATTTGTTATATTTTTGGCGTAAAGAACATTTGTTAGTGTAGACTTGAATATATGTAGATATTTAGTGCTTATCTACTACAATACTATCCGACCTTCTAGAATGAATATTGTCCTTGCTTCTTAAATGAATATTGTCCGTGTTTCTTGAATGAATGTTTCATTGCTTCTTAAATGAATATTATACGTATTTCTTGAGTTATCCTCCAATAATCTTCAGGTCGATGTATATTTGTTATATTTTTGGCGTAAAGAACATTTGTTAGTGTAGACTTGAATATATGTAGATATTTAGTGCTTATCTACTACAATACTATCCGACCTTCTAGAATGAATATTGTCCTTGCTTCTTAAATGAATATTGTCCGTGCTTCTTAAATGATTACTGTCCGTACTTCTCCAATGGATACTGTTCGCGCTTCTTGACTAGATTCCGACAGTGATTCTTGACCGAATATTATCCGTACTACGTGACGGAATATTGTCAGTACATCCCAAATGAATATTGTCCGTGTTTTTTGAACGAATATTGTCAATACTTCTTAAATAGTGTCCATACTTCTTGAATGATTGTTTTCTTTGCTTCTTGAATGAATATTGTCGGTGCTTCTTGAACGAATATCTTCGGTACTTCTTAAACGAATACTGTCATTACTTTGTTGCGGACTGGCGAATGGCGAATGATCAGAAGGATTTTTTAGGTTGGTGTTCTAAAAACATTCGTCCACAGCAATTAAAGAAAAATATTAGAAACAAATCATGACGTATTGTTTCAAAACGTAACAATTGAATTTATTAAGTATTTGATATACATGAATATGAACTGAAAGGTTTTGACAGAGTTATGTCTCTTAGACTTGGAAATATTTATACTTGAGCTCATAAAGAAAAAGTAATTATTAAACTGTACTTTAGAATAATAAAGTTCCTTTAGCATGTTTGGAATCGTGAGTTGTAAAATTTGGTAAAAGTTCAGAAGAGATTTTAGAGTTCGTACTTGCGTAAATGTTGGTAATGGTCTTTAACGTCTGACCGCAAGGTTAAGACGGGAGTTCTTGAATATTACAACTTGGCAGCAAGGAATGAGACGAGAAAGAGAGAGAGAGAGAGTTTACACGTGTTTTTGTTTTTATAATTTTGTTGTACCACATGACAGGCTCCGACTGAGTACGCGCCAAAATAGATCTGTCGCGTGAGGGTGATCAATCAAATGATTGGTTGAAACTGACCAATCAGCAAGCTTGATTAAAGCTGATTAACCAATGAATGCTTGTCTATGTACTGTGTTTATGTAATGTGGTGGTAATTACCATAGAGAAAGAGTGAATTTTCCAATGGGGTGTAACTGGCTGACGTGGAAGATTCCACAACTTCATAAATGAATATTGTCCGTGCTTCTTGAACGAATATTGTCATTGCCTCTTAAATGAATATTGTTCGTACATCTTAAATGAATATTGTACTTGCTTCTTGAGTAAATATTGTCCGTGCTTCTAGAATTAATATTTAATTGATATTGTTCATTCTTCTTAAATAAATATTGGCCGTGCTTCTTAAAAAGAAATTCTTCAATGATTTTAAATTGACATTGCGCATACTACTTAAATGAATATAGTCGGTACTTCGTAAAGGAATATTGTCAGTACTTCTTAAATGAATATTTCTCGTACATTTCAAATGAATATTTTCCGTTCTCCTTAAATGACTATCGTGCACGTTTCTTCAATGAATATTGCCTGCATTTCTTCAGTGAATATCGTTCGTGCTTCTTAAATGTATATTGCCCTTCCTTCTAGAATGATTTGAATAATAATCTTAAATTATTCAAACTTATGCGATAGGGAATCGTCAGTATTATTAATTTTTTTAATTTGTTTTCCTTTATTCTTTATTGAATTTTTATCCCTGCCCACACGTAGCTTCGTTTCTTTTTAATCCTCTTGTCATTAATCAGTTTGAAAAAGGAATAAGCATATTAGTTTATCAAAGAAATTCGGACAACCTTACACTATTGCGTTTACTACTACTACTACTACTACTACAACTACTACTACTAGTTACACGTTATAAAGAAGTAACAAAAATAAGATGAAAAGAAACGTAGTTAAAAATGAGTTACGAGAATGATTCACCTAAAAAAATACGTACAACTTAAGACTACTATATCTACTACTGTTAGTAAGCGAAGACAAGATCAAAAAAGAAAATGAAATGAAAAAAAATAGAAAAATGAATAATTAGAATGATCCATCTAAGCAATCCGTAAAACTTAAGACAAATATATCTACTACTATTAGTGAGAGAAAACAAGAACCAAAATAAGAAATAGGGAAAACAGGTCCAAAATGAATAATGGTATTTCTTCAACTAAGAAATACGTATAACTTAAGACTACTATATCTACTACTATTAGTGCTGGAAAACAAAAAGCAAAAATAAGGAACAGAGAGAACATATGGTAATTTTTAATCTAAGAAATACGTATAGCTTCTTCTACATCTTATTTATAGAACCAAAAATAAGATGAAAAAAATAATTTAAAAATGCATTATAAAAATGATTCATCTAAGAAATGCGTATAAATTACGACTACTATATCTACTACTATTAGTAGGTGAAAGCAAGAACCACGAATAAGATGAAAGGGAAACAAGTTATAAATGAATAAGGAAAATGCTCCATCTAAAAAATATATATAACTTAAGAATACTAAATCTACTACTATTCTGTTCAATTCTATGCGTGATTTTGATACATTACTGAGAAGGAAGATTTTTTCCAGCATTAGGTTGTTTCTGTGGTAGACCAGTTGCCATCCCAGGCTACAGAACCAGGTCTGTCCTGCTATTTACCCATAGCTGAGAAAGAAGAGAATTCATACCTTTCCCAAGGCACGTAAGTGAATGTAATGGATTCGACTGAAATTCGAACTCGTCTCTCCGATTCCTCAATCCAAGCCGCTATCCATTACTCCACCGAAAACACCAAATAAAAATAAGATGACAAAGTAAAAGTAAAAAAGAAAAAATGACGATTTATACGACGTTTACAACTATTAGTCGGTGAAAAGAAGAACCCAAGTTAAGTTTAAAGAAAACCAAGTCAAAAGTGAATAATGATAAGTTATGTAAAAAATACGGAAAACTTGACAATGAAGTTTGTGAATAGTAATGGGTGTAAGTCAACAGCAAAAATAATACGAAGCAATAAACAACCCCAAAATTAATAATCACAATGCTTCATCTAAGAAATGTAAATATACTTAAGCCTTTTACACCTACGACAAACAGTAGTTATAGACAAGCTTCAAAATTAAAATGAAAGAAAAAAGTAAAAATTAATGTTGATGATTCATCTAAAGGTTGCGTACGCTTTAAGACTACTACGTCTTCTACTATAAGTGGGTTTAAACAAGAACCAAAAAAAAAAAAAAAAAATGGTGAAAGCAAAACAAGTCAAAAATTAATAATACCAACGCTTCATCTAAAAATTACGGGAAACTTAAGACTATTATATCTACATTTAGTTGTAGGTGTTACAAAAACTATATTTTCATTTTGATAATATGCTGACATTCGGAAAATTGTAGTTAAAAATTTTACAAGAAGAAATTCTAAATTAGTTAAACGTTTCAGATTGGAACATTGTTTATTTAACTTGGAGATAGGCTACATCATTTAAACAGATAAACCTTGGCCGTTTCAGTTAAAATCTGTATTGCATAGAATTACCAAGAGATTTGACGAAACGAAAGAAAAGCCATATAAGAGGAAATAGAGGCACAACAAGAGAAATCAACCCAAATCATTGCAGGTCGATTTTATCGATCTAAATGGCAAAGCAAAGTGATTATCGATCGATCATTTTAACGACAACGAACAGACAAGTAAAACACTTTGAGAAAATTCAGTGCTGACAACTTGTCGATATGCAATGAAAATCGACCCCAAAACGCTTTGCCTTGTCGAGAGACACGGTGGTGAAGAGAAGTTAATACAATATATCGAACCATTAAACACTGTGACAAAAAAGACATTCAATGAATGTTACACGTTGTTCTGGACGGGAGTTCACTGCGGCTGCAAAGAAAAGAACATTTAAGGGAATAATTCTTCGTAATTTATGCAAAGCTTAGTCATTTTCTGAATATTTTTCTTTCATCTTATTTTTGCTGCTTTTTTTTTATTGCGACTTTCACATCTTTTATGTAACCTTCATAAGTAAGCAAATCGACTGGGAAAAAACATGGAAGAAAAAACGTGGACTTTTTCATCTCACATATCTTGAAAGCTATCAAAACGTAGTGATTAGGCTCAGTCAGTTATGTGCCATGCGTGATACACGCTTAGGCGATCATGTATCTTTCGATACATGACTGACGAGGCAGATTTTTTCCGGCAGTAGGTTGTTATTTCTTTCTGCGGTAGACCAGTTGCCATCCAAGGCTATAGAACCCGATCTGTCCCGCTATTTACCCATAACTGAGAGGGAGAAGTGGATTTATACCTTGGCAAAGGTCTTAGCACGTCAGTCAGTCAGTCATGTACTATGCATGATACACGCTTAGGCGATCATGTATCTTTCGATAGAAGACAGACGAGGCAGATTTTTTCCAGCAGTACGTTGCCATTTCTTTCTGCGGTAGACCAGTTGCCATCCAAGGCTATAGAACCCGATCTGTCCCGCTATTTACCCATAACTGAGAGGGAGAAGTGGATTTATACCTTGGCAAAGGTCTTAGCACGTCAGTCAGTCAGTCATGTACTATGCATGATACACGCTTAGGCGATCATGTATCTTTCGATAGAAGACAGACGAGGCAGATTTTTTCCAGCAGTAGGTTGCCATTTCTTTCTGTGGTAGACCAGTTGCCATCCAAGGCTATAGAACCCGGTCTGTCCTGCTATTTACTCATAGCCAGTCAGTTATGTGCCATGCGTGATATACGCTTAGGGGATTATTGTATCTTTCGATACATGACTGACGAGGCAGATTTTTCCCCGCTGTAGGTTGCCATTTCTTTTCTGTGGTAGACCAGTTGCCATCCAAGGCTATAGAACCAGGACTTTCCTGCTATTTACACACAGTTGGGGGGAGAAGAAGAGGATTCCTACCTTTCCTAAGGGTAATAGCACGTAAGTGAATGTAATAGATTCAACAATTCATTACTCCGAAAGTTAAACAAAATTAAAATTTAGTTACATTTAGCCATTATTTTCAATTATTATTGTTTGCTTAACGATCGTAGTTTAGTGATTAACTAGTTCGATATTTAAATGCGTAAGCTTTCTGACGGCAACTTTTTCTAATATGTGAAATAATGATGGCGCAAAAGAGTACAAGCACAAAATAACAGACCAATTGATTTGCAATACAAGATAGCATTTATTAGAAAAATTAAGAAAAGGAAAGTTTAGAACAAGTTAGATGTAAATTGTATACGCAGCGAAATGTTCGCGAATATGATATAGTGGACTTACTGTATTTGTGTGTAGCGTTCACAGCTCTTTTAGCTTCAGCGTGGAATGTTCATGACACCAATTCGAAAGAGGAAAAAACCCGGAAATGAGTAAGTTACTTTAGGGTTATCATGTTTTTATATTCGAGAGCTGTTGTTGATATGAATTTTATATTAGAGCTGCTACTGATATTATTTTTACGGTCACTACAGTAGAAAGTAAAAACGAACAGAAACTGCAGTTAAAAAGTAACAAAATTAGAAGAAAAACAGCAAAAGTCAATGTTTAAAATAATGCTTAATGTAAGACATGAGAATAAATTTACACTTATACTTGTTTTGCTAAGTATAAGGAAATGATAAAAGTGAGTGGGGAGCTAATCTGATAATGAAGAATTAAACTATGCTGCTCGGTCTCACATTGTCTGGTGACCTAAGATGGAACAAATACATTGAATCAATTGCTTCTTCCACCACAAGGAAAGTTGACTCCCTGTGCCACGCCAGGAAAAGTTTTTTCTCCCCGGAATCGATCCTTCAAATCTACAAATCAACCATTTGCCCCTGCATGGAGTATTGCTGCCATATATGGTCTGGAGCCCCTTCTGTTTGTCTCAAGGCTCTTGATAAAATCCAGAGGCGGATATGCAATATAATTGGCCCTGTTCTGGCATCTCATCTACAGTCGCTCTCTCACAGACGTGCCGTCGCCTCCCTCTGTCTTTTTTACAAATACTTTCACGGTAACTGCTCCGATGAGCTGCTTTCGCTGGTTCCCAGACTGAATTTAAGCGTTCAACTAAGCTGGCATCTCGCTCTCACCCTTTCACTGTCGAAACTATAAAATGTAGCCGTCTCTTCTACTTCAATAGCTTCATATCTCGCACTTCTCGCCTGTGGAACTCCCTTCCCTTTTCCTGCTTCCCTGATAGCTATATTCTCTAACTATTCAAATGTCAATAGACATCTCCAGTTGCCTTGATCTATCCACTATCCTTCTCTTTATCCTTTTCTCTATCACTCCTATCTGCTCTCGCTCCAAATCCTATGTAACCCCTTGCGTGTTTGTGGCTTCCAGCCTTGCTTGGGATGAAATGCTTATATATATATATATATAAATGATTAAACGCATAAAAATAATAATGATGTAATCGGCTTTCCGATTTCTCGCTCGTTATCCATTGCACTAAACCGCATCATTATTTATATTATTTACTAGACTAACCGTGACCCGGGTGGTCACTGACGGTTCAGGTTGTAGTTGATTTCAACATTAAAAAAATTGTCTATCTGAAGATAGTTGAAATAAAATACTTACTGTATAAACAACTCGTATTTTATTATTAAATCTTATTCAATTAAAATATTTTTTTTTAATCAGATTAACTTCAAAATATTTTAATATGTCAACAAATATTTTAAAATCATATTCACTTGAAAATACTATTTTTAAAAATAATAAAAAATATTTTTGAAATATTAAGGTTGGTGCAAAAATAATGACGTAATAATGTCGTTTTTTGACGTTAAAACATACGTCAAAAAACGACATTATTACGTCATTATTTTTGCACCAATCTTAATATTTAAAATATTGTTCGTTTTTTTTTTTTTTTTTTTTTTTTTTTAACGAAAGCTGAAATATAATTAATTACTCTACAAACAACTGGACGAAACAGCAAAGCTGGATCTCTTTGCATCCGCCTTTAACCTTAACATATTTAAGTTTGAAGAAAGTTAGAATAAATATAATTACTGTATAGTTTTTATGTATGTATTTTTAATTCGTATTCACTTAAATCAGATTAACTTAAATAATTTTTGCGCCCAACGGACACACCTCGTAAGCACGCACGCAACCACAGAGAGGTGGAAAGAGAGAGGTGGAAAGAAACTTAAATTATTGTGCCTCGGACGGACGACGGACCATGAAAGCACGACTCACAGACCATTAGAATTGTATAGATGTTCAGACTATTGACCTTATCTTTGTTGTTTTTATCACAACGTTTCGACCATATTTAATAAATATTGAGTAGCTTTTTGGGTGAACAATCATGTAAAAAACGACATTTTAATTTCTAAAAATGATCAAAGTATTTTAGAAGATATATGTGATGTATTATATATACGAATCCTCTTTGAAAGCAATATCAGTACGCGTCAACGAGACGAAGCTAGTACACCACCAGGTGGATCATCGGTATATTGCACACTGTCCCTCAATTGTTACACACACACACACAATATATATATATATATATATATATATATATATATATATATATATATATATATATATATATTATAATAAAGCGAAAGAAAAGTAAGATATGTAATCCAGTTTTCTTATTGATATTTTTATTTTTACGAAAGAGTGCTCAATGCAAATCTACAGAGCATAAATATTATAAATTTACTTATTTAAAAATATGATTCCATCGCAACCATATTTTTAATATAATATAATATAATATAATATATATATATATATATATATATATATATATATATATAGTTGGACTGATGTCAATCCAACTATATATGTTAGCTCTATCACGGATATTGAGCGCTTTCCAGTAAGTACCGCGCATATATAATATATAAATAATATATATATGAAAAATTGCATATATATACATATATACATATACATATATATATATATACATATATATATGCATACACATTTCATATATATATATATATATATATATATATATATATATATATATACATATATATATATGCATACACATTTCATATATATATATATATATATATATATAGCGTATTATATATATAGATAATTTTTTTCAGATACATGTCCTATTATTTAATCCATAGTTCGTACATATAGAGCCGTATCATTTTTGACGGATCATATGCCAGTTAAGATATCAAGTGGTTATAAATACCATTTGAAAGACTCACTCGGAAGAGACCATCTGATCCCAAAGTCTTCGCTTGCTATTTCAGGATACACATCAACATAGATTTGCCAAGATGGACGAATCTGATTTCACACCAGTACAATAGGATCTTTTTTCCAAATAAGGAAACATTTTAACTTTAGCAAATAGGATCACAAAGACATTGTGAATTCTGTCTTGACGAGGATTAGCTTGGCTGATCTGTTTAGATTGAAAGGGTTTATTTTTGTCTGGGCAAGCAAAATGCTTACTATCGCGTTGGCATTATAAAGAAGATTAAGACTAAATCCATATTTTTAAATTACATTTCCTGTATTTGCATCTTTACATCTAATTCTGGGCCATTATTATTGGGGATTGTGTGACAGTATGTTTACTAAGTTCTGCAATATTGTTCTCATTATCAACGCAAACCCCCAACAAAGTCAATGTATGGATAGTGTCATCTCTTTCTTGCATTTCCTCTTCATTTAATCCCACCCCTTGTATTTCTTTTATTTTTTTAAGCGATTCTTCTTCTTCTTCTTCTTTTTCTTCTTCTTCGTCGTCGTCTTCGTCGTTGTCTTCTTCTTCTTCTTCGTCTTCTTTTTCTTCTATTTCTTCTTCTTTTTCTTCTATTTCTTCTTCTTCTTTGTCGTCGTCGTCTTCTTCTTCTCCTCCTTCTCCTTCGTCGTCTTCTTCTTTGTCGTCGTCTTCTTCTTCTTCTCCTTCTTCGTCGTCTTCTTCTACTCTTTCCTCTCCTTCTCTTTCTTCTTCTTCTTCTTCTTCTCCTTCTTCGTCGTCTTCTTCTACTCTTTCCTCTCCTTCTCTTTCTTCTTCTTCTTCGTCTTCTTCTACTCTTTCCTCTCCTTCTCTTTCTTCTTCTTCTTCTTCGTCGTCTTCTTCTACTCTTTCCTCTCCTTCTCTTTCTTCTTCTTCTTCTTCTTCTTCGTCGTCGTCTTCTTATACTCTTTCCTCTCCTTCTCTTTCTTCTTCTTCTTCTTCTTCTTCTCCTTCTTCGTCGTCTTCTTCTACTCTTTCCTCTCCTTCTCTTTCTTCTTCTTCTTCGTCTTCTTCTACTCTTTCCTCTCCTTCTCTTTCTTCTTCTTCTTCTTCGTCGTCTCCTTCTACTCTTTCCTCTCCTTCTCTTTCTTCTTCTTCTTCTTCGTCGTCTCCTTCTACTCTTTCCTCTCCTTCTCTTTCTTCTTCTTCTTCTTCTTCGTCGTCGTCTTCTTATACTCTTTCCTCTCCTTCTCTTTCTTCTTCTTCTTCTTCTTCTTCTTCTTCTTCGTCGTCGTCGTCGTCTTCTTCTTCTTCTTCGTCGTCTTCTTCTACTCTTTCCTCTCCTTCTCTTTCTTCTTCTTCTTCTTCTTCTTCTTCTTCTTCGTCGTCGTCTTCTTATACTCTTTCCTCTCCTTCTCTTTCTTCTTCTTCTTCTTCTTCTTCTTCTTCGTCGTCTTCTTCTACTCTTTCCTCTCCTTCTCTTTCTTCTTCTTCTTCGTCTTCTTCTACTCTTTCCTCTCCTTCTCTTTCTTCTTCTTCTTCTTCGTCGTCTTCTTCTACTCTTTCCTCTCCTTCTCTTTCTTCTTCTTCTTCTTCTTCGTCGTCGTCTTCTTATACTCTTTCCTCTCCTTCTCTTTCTTCTTCTTCTTCTTCTTCTTCTTCTTCTTCGTCGTCGTCGTCTTCTTCTTCTCCTTCTTCGTCGTCTTCTTCTACTCTTTCCTCTTCTTCTCTTTCTTCTTCTTCTTCTTCTTCTTCTCCTTCTTCGTCGTCTTCTTCTACTCTTTCCTCTCCTTCTCTTTCTTCTTCTTCTTCGTCTTCTTCTACTCTTTCCTCTCCTTCTCTTTCTTCTTCTTCTTCTTCGTCGTCTCCTTCTACTCTTTCCTCTCCTTCTCTTTCTTCTTCTTCTTCTTCTTCGTCGTCGTCTTCTTCTACTCTTTCCTCTCCTTCTCTTTCTTCTTCTTCTTCTTCTTCTTCTTCTTCGTCGTCTTCTTATACTCTTTCCTCTCCTTCTCTTTCTTCTTCTTCTTCTTCTTCTTCTTCGTCGTCGTCGTCTTCTTCTTCTTCTCCTTCTTCGTCGTCTTCTTCTACTCTTTCCTCTCCTTCTCTTTCTTCTTCTTCTTCTTCGTCTTCGTCGTCTTCTTCTTTGTCTTCTTTTTCTTCTTCTTCTTCTTATTATTATCATTATTATTATTATTATTATTATTATTATTATTATTATTATTATTATTAGTGTGTATGTGAACCAAACTCCGAACTATATTATCTACAATATTCTGTTAACTGGGGCAAAGAATGTCTTGTTTATTTCAACGTTTCTAAAACGGAACTTCTCTCTATTAATCATCTGAAAGACAACTTACTGCCTTTCATCAAATATGGCTGATGCTAACCACCCAGGACAGTAGCTCGTTGTGACTTGTCAGGCTAACTTTCTCTGCTGACATTGTGGAAAGACTATATTGAATCAATTGCTAGGTTAGCTGCTAAGAAATTTGCTTCACTGTGTCGTGACAAATTTTCTCGACATAATCTGTCTTATATATCTATAAGTCTACCATTCGTCTATGCTTTCACAACTGCTGCCACATCTAGCCTGATGCTTCTGAGATGTTTTTAGAGATTTTTGATAGAATACAATTATTGACGGCTAAGTCCCATTATTGTACAGTTGAAATGGCTATATATAACCGTAAGTTCTCTGCTAATAGTTTCCTCTCTTGCACTTCCCGCATGTGGAGCTCTATTCCGACTTCTTGCATCTCAGTCAGGAATGATTTTCAAAAAGTTTAAATATAATTTCAATCTTTATCTTGTCTTTTTAATTCTTGTTTTTTTATTGGTTTCTCTCTCTCCATAATAATGTTTTTTTTTTATATATATATTCTCATGTATCCTCTCACACTCAGTAACCTCTTGCGACTTACTTGGTGTAAAATGATTACAAAAATCGGAAGAGTTGTTTTGTTTGGACTGAATGCGATTATTTATTTTTAAAAAAGTGTATATTTTTTATACGCATGTGTTTTCATTTTCGTGTTTCCTTTATTAGTGAGTCTGTCAAAAGAAAACAAAGCTACTTTCCTCGATCGAGTTCAGACGAATGAGGAGCGATAACCGGTTAAGCTTTTCCTGTATATTTTTTGATTTCGCTATTTCTTGCTTCTATTTTTTTTTTTTTTTTTCACTTTCCTCGATCGAGTTCAGACGAATGAGGAGCGATAACCGGTTAAGCTTTTCCTGTATATTTTTTGATTTCGCTATTTCTTGCTTCTATTTTTTTTTTTTTTTTTTTTCACTTTCCTCGATCGAGTTCAGACGAATGAGGAGCGATAACCGGTTAAGCTTTTCCTGTATATTTTTTGATTTCGCTATTTCTTGCTTCTATTTTTTTTTTTTTTTTTCACTTTCCTCGATCGAGTTCAGACGAATGAGGAGCGATAACCGGTTAAGCTTTTCCTGTATATTTTTGATTTCGCTATTTCTTGCTTCTATTTTTTTTTTTTTTTCACTTTCCTCGATCGAGTTCTGACGAATGAGGAGTGATAACCGGTTAGCTAATTCAGTCTTTTTTTACCCTTTTTATTTCTCTCTTTCTTACTCCTAATTTTTTTTTCCTCTCTTCGACCGAATTCTGACTAGTTGTGGAGCGGTTAGATCATTCTGTATTTTTAAAAATCTTATTCTTGTTCTTATTTTTTTATTGCCAACTACCGTAGTTGCTTACCCTTATTTCTTGTCTTTTTTTAATCATATCCATTTTTATTGCTTTAATATTTTAACTTAAAATTACTAAAATTAAGTTTAAATTATTTGCTGAATGTTTATAAGGCACCCATTATTTTCCAATTGTTAACTGATTTTACTAATCATTAGATTTTTCCTGTTCTTATTCCAATTCAACCACATTATTAGATTTAAAAAGAGAAAATCAAACCCCGTTTATTTCAATTCCTTTTATTTAAATCCCAGGAGAAAACTTTTTATGTCCTGTTTTTGACAGTATTCTCTGGAGAGCACGCGTTTATTTATTTAATCTGTATAATCCGCGTTTTTTTAATTACTGTATGCTGGCTTTAAAAATTAATTTTAGAGTAGGCGCTTATATTACAATTTTTTTTCAATAACTTGACCCTATGAAAAGCTGGAATGCCACTAGTACGCAGAAGTTTACATGGAGTGAAAGTTGGAGAAAAGACTGAAAATAGGGAGGGTTGAGGTAAGGCCAAAAGATGAACGGGGTTCAAGAAGATAGAAGATGGCGATTGATGATGTATTTACATTTTTTAATATTGTAGTTATTTACATCTAATTTTTGATGATTGTCACTGTGGATTGAGTTGTAACACACTGTGTCAAATCGAGATGTTAAGATTAAGGATTAAGTAAAAGACCTTTAAACTAAAAAAAAAAACAAAACAATACAGATTGTTGGAAAAACAGTAGAACCTCAGGTTACGAACGCCTCTCAGCACAAACAAATTGGCTTACGAACAAATTTTCCGAATAAAAAAACGCCTCTGGTGGGTTTCTAACGACGAACACTCAAGCCAGCGACAACGTTGGTTGACAAGCCGGCAGTATCAAGAAGAGTCAATTGATCCAAAGAGAGACAAAAGAGAAAGATAAGAAACTCCCAGAGAGACGTGATGCTGTTATGGAAAGTGACTCTCCCTCAAAACAATAGCATATCTTCCCTTCCTCATCACCTCCTACTTACGTCACCAAATCTCCACCCCCTGTCTGGTAAAATTAACTTTTCTTCTATATTTTATTTTAGTGTTGTTTACATTTTATGAGTTTGATTTAATAATTTCCATTGGTTTTGTGAATGAACTTGCGCACAATGTACTGTTGTAAATGTACAAATAAGCAATCATCAGGAACGGTTTAATCCATTTGACATTGATTTCCATGTGGAAAATAATTTCGGCTTACGAACATTTCGGGTCACGAACCAATTAGATTCGTTAACCGAGGTTCCACTCGACATTGTATTTCGGAAATGCTATATATTTCATAGAACCAGTTGGCACTCATACGTTTTCTTCTTAATTAAAGAAATAATATAATAATATTAATTAGAACATAATAGAAAATATTATAATAATTTTAATGAGATCTTTACCCCTAATAAGTACTTTAAGTGTTTTAATTGACATTAAATAATGTATGCTTATATACCATTCTTTTCGTAAAAAAAGACTACAATACTACAGCCTCTTCAGAATTTTCATACCACCGCGCATATTTCACCACCACCCCGCTTATTAGATTTTGAAAAATTTCCAAATGCCCCGATTATTCCAACCCACCATCTTACTTATTATAAAACGCAAATTGTGTGTGTTTCTGTGTGTGTCTGTACGTTTATATATTGGATCGGATTTCCTACATTTTCCAACTGATTTCAACAAAACTTCACAGGACCACGTAAAATTACCTTGCGGTGGTTCTGACAGTGCCAAAAACTGGAAAAACAATTGTTTTTGCATGAAATCAATTTGAAAACATGATTAAGAGGCATCCAGAGAATGAAAGGGGGGACAACTCATATCGAGTTATACTTATTATAAAACCCAGGTTGTTTGTGTGTGTGTGTGTGTGTGTGTGTGTGTGTGTGTGTGTGTGTGTTCGTTTATATATGGGATCGGATTACGTTTTTCAACAAAACCGATTTCAACAAAACTTCACTTTTTTTTGGCAGGTAGTGTTTCTTATTGTCTTACACACTTTTTTCTTTATTTTTACATTCAGAATGCTTTAAAAATTCCATTTACAAGACAATTGTTTATAATAAAATTCTATTCAATCGATAGACTCAACGATTGAAAACAATGTTTTTGTTTGAGTTTGGGTTTGACCAATTCGTAAAAAAAAAAAAAAAAAACTAATTAAGACATGCGTGTCCGTCAACCTTAAACAATAAACTTTGTCAATTTTATTTTTCAGTCTTTATGATGGTTGATACTTGATCTATCTCTTACTGCTACATCCCCTGGCAACGCCGGGATCTACTGCTAGTTTATATTAAAAACTCGAGATTACGCCTTTTATATGTTGACGACAAAGAGGTAAAGATGACCAAACCAAAAAGATAAGGTTCGGGTTGACCAATTCTTTTGCTCTGATCCGGGTCGAATCGATTCAAGATAGGAAATAGGAAAGGAAATGAAGTCAATAAAGCTTTCCAGTACGTTCATAATGGTCTTTGGTGTGAATCGAGAGGATTCCATCATATCAAAATAGTATCAGATTTAAATATAACATGAAGGTATTCCCCATGTTTATTATTTACTTTATTCGAGCCGTAATATATAGTCCCTATAGAATCGTTCCGTGTTGTCATTAGTAAAAATTCGGTTTCTCTTTTCAGATGTCCTCCTCGCAACCTTACCCTGTTTCTTCATTAAATTTCATTTGTATCCTTAAACAATTGTTTACCTTCTATTGTAGATCTGTTAATCTGCTTAACTAAATTCTAGACTACAATACTACACTCTCTTAAAATTTTTCGAACCCCTGTCGTTTATTTCAAACCACCTTTTTTATAGACTCAAGTGTATGCTTTTTATCAGCTGGCAATGTCCTCTATATAGCCCACGTTTGTTAGTTACTGTATCTTGACTTTAGTATAACTGGGTCTTATAGAACTGATTAGAGTTGCCATTAATAGGAATTAATTTTTAACTTTTCAGCTGTCCTCTTCGCAACCATGTTTCCGTCTGTAATCAGTAAATTTTTGATCTACTGAAATCTGTATTCACTGGGTTTCCTTCCTATAATTGGTCCTCCGTTTGACCTTTTATCAATTCTGTTACGTTTTTTTGTTATTATAATTAATCCGTACCGGGAAGTTCCCAAGTTGTTCGTTAGCAAAATCGACCAAATCCTTAATGCTGACAAGTCCTCCTCTTTTACTTTTCGAATCTCTCGATTGTCATTAATATTAATAGCAGGAATAGCAGTTACTGAAGCTTACGACAGTGTTGCTTACGTTGGGAAACTGGATGTCAAATATGAGATTATTGTGTAGGTGCTGGGGATAGTTCGGAAATCGATTTTATGACATGTGACGGTATGGAGATATATATATAGAGAAAGATTCTGCCGATCAGGAGATTGCGTTTGATCGATATCGGCTAAGTGGAATATAAATAGATGAGGTAAGGATGGCCAGACCAAAAAGGAATGGTTCGGGTTGACCACTTCTTTCTGTTCTGATCGGAGAGTCGAATCGATTCGACCCAAGATTGGAAATCAGGATAGGAAATAAAGAAGAAAAATTCTTACAAGTCCGTTCAGATTGGTCCTCGGCGTAAATCGACACTACATCATTATATTGTTACGCGTTGGAAATTGTAACAAAGAAAAAAAATGATTTACCAAAACACAGAGCTAAATCACAAACAAATATTTAATTTACTAAAACACAACATAAAATATATACAAGATATACAATTGTGGCCTACAAAACAGAAAACACAGAATTTACAGGTGAAGTGTTACGAGGGAGAAGGTAAGGGAGTCAAGTCTTATTACCACTTTAGGGCTAGCGAAGTAATCTAGGTGCTATTACTGGAAATCCACAAATGTGAGAATATATATATTAATTTGTAGTTTGGTCAATGAAAATAATCAAAACTCTATTTACCGGATCTGTTCCATGAGGTTCTCTTTTGGGGTTTTTGTTGCTCGGCAACTTTTCTTAGAGATTCTTTCGGCTGGATATATTAATCCTCGAATCAAAAAGCCAGAGTTGATAATGGCAGAAATTCCTTTTGACAAATGACAACTCTTTTTCAAAAACCTATTTTTATAGGGGCTAACACCTAATTTGCATATTTCTAGATGTTTCTCGAATCATCTAGATTCTTCTCGAATATTCTGGAATGATCTAGAATCTTCCAAATGTTCTATTTCAAATTTCTCTATTTTATATCTACTTCATGAATGAAAACTTTTTTGTATTAACAGGTAGGACTCAGTAGAATCCCTTACTATAAAGTTTAACTTTATTGAGACTTTCTTATTATAGAAATGCATCCTCGTAACAATATCAAAATAGAATTGGATTTATATATAACAAGAAGCCATTATTTCTTTACGGTTGAGGAAACTCTAGGGGAGCAAACTGACGAACGATGCGTGACACTAAATTGCCAAATGTCAGACATCAATAGCATTGTCAATAGGACTTAATATTTTCAAAACTGAGTGGGGAGATATACCCACGCATTGACACCCCAGTGATTAAATACCAAGTTTTCGAGAACAGATATATTGTATATTCTCATTGAAATATTATTATTGTTATTATTATTTCCTTGCATTTCTGTTGCATACAGATTTCCTTCCGGGTCTCAACCAGAGACCTAAGATCAGAAATGGCTTCATGACATTTTACACTGATCATTTTTATTTACCCACCCCCTAAAAAAAAAGATCACACACATTTCATATAGATAAAGCTCCTCGTAATGGACTTGTGAGTACAATTTTTAAGGCATGGGTTACCAGGAATCCCTTCAATGAGTCTATCGGAACATTTTCGAATCAGTCCGAGGGATCCAACTATAATGGAAATTATTGATATCCTCATGTGCCACATTTTTTGAAATTTCCACTTCATGATCCTTGTGTTTTGATAATTTTTTGAAGATCATCAAAGATACATTACAATCTGCAGGGACTGCCAGGTCAATAAGAAAAAAAATCTGTTTTTGTGTTTTTTGATTACGATGTCTGGTCGATTGGGTTTGATTGTTCTGTCTGTGTGTATTGTAAAGTCTCATAAAATTGTCACAGGTCCTGTTTCTGAAACCAGGTCTGGGTGATGTTCATACCCCTTACTTACAGTTTCCTTCCCGTAAAAGTTGCATATTTTTCAGTGGGGATATTGGCACACTATCATGCCAAGTTTTATATTCAGTTGATGCTAACACTCTGCAACCTGATAGAAGATGGTCAATTGTTTCTGGATATTTATCACAGAATCTGCATTTCGGGTTAACATATTTTTCAGTGTTTGGTAATTTGTAGTTAGAAAGCATTTATCCTGTGCAGCAAGAATAAAACCTTCGGTTTCAGCTTTTATCTCTGCACTACATAACCTCTGGTGGGTACGGTGTTTGTCTACACCAGCTTTTTTTATACGGGCAGTATGTTGACCATGAAGTGTTTGATTTATAATCACAAGCTGGTTCATAACCTTTGACCTAAGGCAAGCGAAGTATGTGATTTTTGTTGCTTCTACTTAGTTATAACTAGCAGTAGAGCCCGGCGTTGCCCGGGGATGTAACAGTAAGAGATAGATCAAGTATCGACCATCATAAAGACTGAAAAATAAAATTGACAAAGATTATTGTTTAAGGTTGACGGACAAGCATGTCTTAATTAGTTTTTTTTTTTCGATTGAATAGAATTTTATTATAAACAATTGTCTTGTAAATGGAATTTTTAAAGCATTCTGAATGTAAAAATAAAGAAAAAAGTGTGCAAAACAATAAGAAACACTACCTGCTAAAAAAAAGTGAAGTTTTGTTGAAATCGGTTGAAAAACGTAGGAAATCCAATTACATCCAATTACATATATAAACGAATACACACACACACACACACACACACAAGCAACCTGGGTTTTATAATAAGTATAACTCGATATGAGTTGTCCCCCTTTCATTCTCGCGACAGCGATGCCTCTTAATCGTGTTTTCAAATTGATTTCGTGTTTTTCCAATTTTTGGCGCTGTCAGAACCACCGCAAGGTAATTTTCCGTAGTCCTGTGAAGTTTTGTTGAAATCGGTTGAAAAATGTAGGAAATCCGATCCAATATATAAACGAACAGACACACACACACAACCTGGGTTTTATAATGAGTATGATGCTTACGGTCGTATCAAAAGCTATCCAAGTCTCTACTATATTATTATTATTATTATTATTATTATTATTAGAACAATGACCTTTTGAATTTGTTTTATAATCATACCTTTGACCTAAGGCAAGCGAAGTATATGATTTTTTCTTGTTTCCACTTAAACAAAATACAGCTATTATCTGAAAATCTTAATTGGACAAAACTCTTCGCAGAATATTAGATGTACTATTTAGAATTTATTTGGATTTCCAGGAGAGATAGTGCCCCAGGGAATTTGTTGATGTGTTGTTGAGTTCCTTTTTTATCAGACCCGAAGCTCCAACTACAACATGAAAAGTTTTAGTTTTAAGTGCCGCAGTTTTTCTATTTACATCTCTAGATCATTTTATTTACGTCGGTTTGTTTAAAAACCTTTGCAGAGATGTCTGTGTTACTTAGTACGCACATGTCTATCATTTTTTTCTTTTGTCTTGCTAATAATGTCTGGACGATTTGCTTGTATTGTTCGATCTGTGTTGATAGACAATTTATTATTATTATTTGTTTACGTTATGTTTCCTGCTTTGTATGCAGTAGAGCCGGGTTCAAACTTAGGCCCTATAGGAGAATTTTAATTTAATCTGGACAATTTCTCTATAATTTTCATGTAGGTGTCAATTGCTTCGTCCACCGCAAGGAAATTGGCTCCCTGTGCCGCGCCAGGAAATTTTTCTCCCCGGAATCGATCCTCCAGATCTACGAATCAACAATTCGCCCTTGCATGGAGTATTGCTGCCATATATGGCCTGGAGTCCCTTCTGTTTGCCTCGGGGTTCTTGATAGGCTCCAGAGGCGGATATACAATATAACTGGCCCTGTTCTGGCATCTCGTCTACAGTCAATTTCTCTCAGACACGCCGTCGCCTCTCTCTGTCTGTTCTACAAATACTTTCATGGTAATTGCTCCGCGGAGCTGCATTCGCTGGTTCCCAGACTTCATGAATTCAAGCGCCCTACGAGGCTGGCATCCCGCTCTCACCCCTTCACTGTCGAAACTCCTAAATGTAGCCATCTCTTCTACTCCAATAGCTTCATATCTCGCACCTCCCGCCTGTGGAATTTCCTTCCCTATTCCAGTTTCCCTGAGTGCTATAATCTCCAACTATTCAAATGTAATGTCAATCGATATCTCCAGTTGCCTTGATCTATCCACTATCCTTCTCCTCATCCTTTCCTCTATCACTCCTATCTGATCTTGCTCCAAATCTTCTTTAACCCCTTGCGTCCGAGTGGTTTCTCGCCTTGCTTGGGGTGAAACGCTTAAAAAAAGAGAAAAAAAAAAGAAAAAAGGTCTTTCTCTCAGATGGTACTACTTTGTCAATAAGAATACACTTTCTGAATTTCTTGTCATTTATGATAATATCAGGTCTGTTCGCTTTTAGTTCCTATCAGTTTGAATTGGCATGCCCCAGAGAATAGTTACATCGTTATTTTGCTTAACTGTGTCTGGTTGGTGGTCATACCATCTCTCAGTGGTTTCGATTTTGTGCTTCTTGCATTATCTTCCAGTGCACATATGTCGCTACCTTGTTATATATATGGGTATATTCATTTTCTGCCAGTTCCGGATATCCTGATATGATATGGTCGATAGTTTCATCATATCTTCCGCAAAATCCTGCATTTCGGATTAGTTCCATCTTTGATTATGCGACCGGGATAGGACCTAGTTGCGAGGCTTTGGTCTTTAGCTGCAATAATTAGGCCTTCTCAGTTTTCAGACCGGTGATCCTCAACCACTGATATGTGTTCTGTTGGTCCACATCTGCTTCTTTCGTTCTTTTAAAGTATTTGCCATGCAACGCCTTGTCCTCTCATTTTTTTTTTTTTGTAACTTCATTTGGCCAAGTTGTTTTGCTTTCTGTTTTACTCGTTTGGCGTAGATGGTATTCGCCTCGATTTTTTTTTGTTGGTAGGATACCAGGTATATTAATGTTTCTTGAAGAGGACAGCTTCTTCCTTCATGGAGTATATTTGCTGTGCCATCGGGTTTTGTGAGGTAGGCTTCCATTCCGATTGTTGTAGTTTTAGTGTTAGTTCAAATCTGGATCACACCTCGGCGCCCTAAAGCTCTTGGTACATACAGCCTATCAAAAGCTGATTTCAGGTAGTGCATTCTTATTTGGGTAAGCATTTTTCTGGTCCTGAAATCCAATTTTTAATGTCATTCAACTTTCATTTAATAATGTTGAAGCTGTATGTTACTACGTATATAGCTAAGGTTTTAGCCTTCATTTTATTGGCCCTATTATGTCTTCTATATATGCCTTCTCCCACCAGCTATAGGTTAAATAGACTGTGTTCTATAACCTTGGTTAGTAAACATTCTAGAGATGGTGACACAATAAAAACAAGCATCCCCACCCAGAAGCCTGGTCCACTTTAGGCATATGTTGATGGATAATTACTAATTTAACGCATTGTAAAAGTTTATATGTATTTCCTGTAAGAATTTTGGTAAAAAGGAGAAATGTTCTAGCTCTCATTAAATATAAATTTTTCCAAATTAAATTCTGATGAATCATTCAACAATGTACTCCCCTTCTGTGTTTACGATCTCCTGAAAACGGTCCACTAACTGTTCAATGCATTGACGACAGAAATCATTAGTTTTTGGCTTGAAAAATTCATCAAGCCACGTTTTAAGCTCCACGTCGTTGTTGAATAAAACACCGTTCAAATTGTTAGAATGCGACCGAAAACTGTGATCGACTGAACGGGCTGAATTAGGAGAGTATGGTGATAGAATTTTCCATGTGACATTTGGGCGAGCATTGTTATGTTGAATAATCACACTGCAGCGCCAATTTCAGATCTTTTCTTCTGAATTGCCTATTTTAGCCTGTTCATTTGATCAACATACAACTTAGCATTGACCTTTCGGTTGTTTTGAAACATTTTATATCATTCTGTCGGTAATGAACTCGTACGTAGAAAAATTGTCTCGATCATGTCAAGCTGAAATGCGACCTTGATTAAAAGCAAAAAGAAGAAGATGGTGGACATAGTTTTTCTTCTGTACATTCCATCTCAAATGGGTAACTTTAGACAACAGTTTCACAGCATGACCAAAGTTATTAAGAAGCAACAAAAGATTATTTTTCGAGATCATCAGAACCCCCCCTTCAGTCCGATAACATCAGAAAGTCTACTTCCTGAAAAATCGGTTATCGGTGAAATTCGAACCTCGGTCTCATGGTCAGAATGCGAACGTTCTAACCACTCGGCCACGTGCGAGTAGAATAATATTGAGAAATAACACGGTATCACCGGTCAGATTTTCTCCGTTGGATTGCCCTTTTTGAGCCTGTTTATTTGTTCAGCAGACGTAAAGTTTAGCATTTACAGTTTTGCTGTTTTGAAGCATTTCATCTCCGTGCACAACGCAAATATCTCGGGGACATTTGGTAGATTTTGACATTGATTAGAAGCAAAGAGAAGATGATGGTGAACTTGTTTTTCTTCTCTAGATTCCATCTCAAAGAGGGTCCAATCTGAAATAAAATTTCAATAACTTTAGACAAAAGTTTAACAGGATGACCAGAGTTATTAAGCAAAAAAAAAAAAAATACCATGAAAGACTATTCTTTGAGATCATTTGCAGAAACTCAGATAAAACGAACGAATATGTGTAACAACCTGATACATCCGTGTATAGACCAGTTATAAAAAAATTAACACAGAAGATGAAGAAATTTAATAGAGAATAAACTGCGCTGATGGTATTTTTGTCCAAGACAGTAAAAAGTTTAGAGAACCGAAATGTTGTCTTGAAAACTAAACTATATTCTTAAATAGCCTCGCCAGATAGAGACTTTTCTATGGATTTCATGCATGGCGTCTAAAGTCGTTCAGATATATCTAAAGTATCAGCTATATACAATCGTTTTCTCAGATCAATGTTTAAAATGGCTTCAAAAGAAAGGATTGTCTAGTACTAAAAGGTCGTATAGACTGGCGCTACAGAATGAGATATCTCCAAATACGAAAACTCATGTCACTTGAGGACATCCAACATCAATAAAAAAATGAGCGACACATGTAACTAGAAAGGAAAATAACGATATAATGAAGATGTTGACTTTAAACAAAAGCTTAGGAATATTTAAAAAAAAAAAAAGCTCACAGGGAACTTGAGGAGTCTAATTTTCCGAAAAACTGTTTGAAGAAAAAGATTTTATAAATTTCAACCGACAGCAACGATAACGGTTCGGTCAATCAATGCCAATTCGTCTCCTGTATTTTGACAATTACCATTTTATTTATGGTTAATAAAAAAAACAAATTCCTAGGTGAATTTAGTATTTATTTTAGCACCGAACAATATTTGTCATATAGTGAGTAATATCACAAGTGCTCTGTTAGTAACATTGATATTAGAAAAGTGTCTTGTCTAATCGTTGCCATTTTTGTGATGCCAACGAATACTCGTTGTCACTTTCCGTAATGCTCGTTGTAGTAGAGACTTTGTAATTGCAGATACAACTATAGTACGCCGTCGAACAATACGCCTTCGAATAACACTCGCACTAATAGTACTTGCTCAATAATACTCGCTCATATAGTAACCCACATAGTGATCCGAATAGAGAAATAGTATAGTGAATAGAATAGAGAATAGCGATCCGTATAGTGATAGAGAAGAAATAGTGATCAATTAGACACACGTTACTTCACATATATGAGTTTCCTCTATGGTCATGTAGTCTACTTAATTCAATAATGGGATCGCCTCTGTTTACTCACTGGCGATCTATGTTCAAACTCAAGTGTCGGCAGCGACAATTTATTCCTATATAACACTAATATAAACGCACAAAACACGTGAAGCAAAAATACTAGCGCTTTTTATATATGCTAAATTTCACCCAAAATAATGCTCAAGAGCCACTCAATGTGGAGTAGTAGAGTCAAAATGGTAACTATGAATGAGGTGTGAAATAAATGGAAAGAAAAATGCTAGTAAAAACTGAATATTTGGAAGGAAACACCCATCGATACTAGAAAGAGCTATAACACTTAGTGGACTTGAGTCTAATTTCCTGAAAAACTCTAGTAAAAAATAAGATGGCAATGTTTAGCCTTAGTAGTCGCAAAAAAAAAATAGCAGAAATAAAAAACAGCGTTTCAAAATGATCGTTATTCCCCTGACAACCCTAATACACCTTTGACTCACCACGGTTTTTAAAACGATGATTAGAATTTTAAATAATTATATAATCAATCAGTTAAATTTCCACACGACTAAAACAACAGGTTTGAAAGCAAATCTCCATGATAAGTCTAATTTCCTGAAAAACTGTTTTAAGAAAAAGATTCTATAAATTTCAACTGACAATAACGCTAACTGCTCAGTCAACGAATGTCGAATGTTTCGTGAACAGAATCGTTGTTTTTACAAGATTATCGTAGTAACCACCACCAAAATAACTATTAAAAACCGATATGATCTTCATTGATAGCATCGATACCATCGATAGCTAGAGAATAGCCAACATCTTTTTTCTAAAACGTGGCATAAAGGGTGTTCCAATAACTTGGATCAATTTTAAATGTGAATTAAGTTTAAGCGTCTAATGATTTTTTCTTTTTCTTTCAGATTTGGCAGACATTTGGGCGATATTATTTTTCACACATAATTGCCGTGACTTAAATAACCTGATCCAGTAGGGAAATAAATAATTTTTTTACCAATAACACTGATTTATTTAATGCTGACCTTGATCCATCTTAATGAAACACCCTTATATATAATCCGTCTTAATGAAACACCCTTTATAATTTTGTTGATAAATAATTTGTCTAGTTGCGATGAGTCAGCTTTTTGCGTCTCTCTCTCTCTCTCTCTCTCTCTCTCTCTCTCTCTCTCTCTCGCTATATATATAAATCACTGCATATATATGTGTGAGAGGATGTGTGCATGAGCGTGTAGGTGTGATAATTTACGGTGTTATGTATGTGACATAGGCACCTGGCCTTTACTAACATTCTGTCGACTTAAGTGTTAGGAATGAGGGCTTTGTTTAATCCAGAGTGCGATTGCTCTGTGTCATGGACGTAAATGTCTGGACTAACCATGATTCCACCAGTGAAAACAAGCAAACAGCAAGATGGCGTGAGCCTTTTGATCACACCTTGACAACGGATGAGTTTCCCAGACGCACACGCACACACACGCAAAACAGACACTCATTTTTATCTCATACGCACATACAGATGCACAAAATAGACATGTGTACGCACAAATGTCCACTTCATTGAAAATAAAGATTGAATATAGAATGTCTTTGTTCAGTCATAATTTCCAATGTACATTGTATAATGTAACCCTTTTTTCCTCAAGGACCTACAGCCATGTAATTTGGAACCTATCACTCGTAGATATCTTCACCTTGGGATGGCTATGGGGTCAGGTTGGTTGCATACAGTTTCAAACTGGCGAAGCAGTTGGTGCCAATTCGGTCGTCGATTGTCTAAAGTTACTGGTGAGTGTTATGTTTCTTACTGACAAGAAAAGGGGGTTGGCTTCCCTGGTGTTTTCTTGACGACGGGGCTGAAGAAAAGAAAGTTGTGTTCTTGTCGGAAGAAGGAGAAAGCCTGATCATGGTTGAAAATGATAGTTTTAATAATCGTAAATACAGATTTACAAAAGTTTGATATTGTGAGAATTTCTTCTCACACAGTTCAACCCTTGCCAGAGACAAGAAAGACATACAATCAACAACCTTCAAACTTAAAACAAATTTTATTGTATCCTTGCAAAAAAAGATTTTGCCCTTTTTTGCCCCTGGGAACAGGGTGGTGTAGTTCTTCAATGAATAGGTAGTGTCTTTTAATTCATTAGGACTCTATTGGTCTCTACGAAGTTGTAGAAGCTGGAATTTGCTTGGAGAAGCTGAAATTACCATTCGGTTGCAGAAGTTGAAATTCGGCTGTTATCGAGATCATTCATAAAGTTCTTCGTGTAAACGTACACATTTGACGACAGTCAATAAATGACTGAATTATACAGCCTTGAAGGAATTAAGCTGGGACATGACGTCGTCTCTGAAGCATTACCATTTCGGTTGCTGAAAGAATCATAGCCTAATTATTTAGGCTTGATCTTGGGCGCTAAAGGCCCTGCAAAGATATTCAAAATTGAGTCCGGACATTTCCAATAATATGCAACAAGTTGAAAGGAATCTTAGCCTAATTATTTAGGCTTGATCGTGGGCGCTAAAGGCCCTGCAAAGATATTCAAAAATGAGTCCAGACTTTTCCACGAATTTGCAGTAACTGAGTCAAAAGGGCACGGGCCGTTAAAAGATGCCCGCGAAAAACCCAAGTCAAATTTCGACCAATGAAATTGGTCGTTACAAATCAGCCAGTAGGAGCTTCAATTGCAGAATTTCTCACAATATAGCTTCACACCTCTGGACGGGTAGAGACTTGGAACCAAAGTGTGTATTCTCAAACTTTTATCAGAGAATCGAACATCATAGGTGGGTGTGAATTGTGTGTGAGTGTTGATCAGCCAACCTACGATATGTACCGCCTCGATTGCCCCGGTTTTCTACCTTGCCGTTCGCCAAAATGCTATATATATAATGACCCATCCGCCCACGGGTTTTTTCATCATCCCTTGATCACAAAAGGGGTAAAAAAGGGTAATTTCCTTTGGTTTGTTTTTAGCTTATCCAAACTTTAAATATCGCCAACTTTCAAGGTCATCTGCATTAAAAATGATAGCCTTACATATTCGTCTGATAAGCTTTTAGACGAACATTGACTAAACAAATGTTGTCACTTGTCAAAATCTGTAGTCCTTTGAACAACGGATGTTTTCACAATCAAATTGACTTATATTAGGTTGGTGCAAAAGTAATGACGTAATAATGTCGTTTTTTGACGTTAAAAAATACGTCAAAAAACGATATTATTACGTCATTATTTTTGCACCAACCTAATAAATTTTTCTGTTCCACTCGCTACCACCCAAAACCAGAAATATAAATGCACTTCCCTAACAAGTAAGTTACCGTTTTACGTTGCAACCTCTGATTATATTCGTCATTGATATGTCATATCCCTTCAGGACAATGGCTCTCCACAATGTCATTTCGCTTGTTGCTATAAGCAACGTCTGACTTGTTACCATCACTCTTACTTGCTAAAAATAAGCAATGTCTTATTCTGCTTTCACAATTGATATATTGTAAAATGTGTGTGATTTTAGGGGCTTTTGAGTTTGATTTTTTCCAAAGGTGGTCAGTGGAAGATGTCATGATGACATTTCTGACCTTAGATATCTTGTTGGGACGCGGAAGGAAAACTGTATACAGCAGAAATGAAAGGAAATAATAATAATAATAATAATAATAATAATAATAATAATAATAATAATAAAACTCTCTCTCCCTCTCTTCTATATATTTCCTTTCCTTTCCTTCCTTCTAGTGGCATATGGGAACATCAGCAATCCCTATTGTAGTTGGAGCCCTGGGACTGGTTGGAAAAGATTGCAGTAGACTAATTGAAGGGATTCCTTGAAATCCATGCCTCAAGGAGATACAAAAAATTGTTGTGACTAGTACAGCCGACACTTTACGAAGGGCTTTATCTATGTAATTTTTTTTTTTTTTTTTTGTCAGTGGAAAGTGCCATGATGCCATTTCTAACCTTAGGTCCCTGAGCGGGACCCGGAAAGAAATGTGTAAACGCCAGAAATCAAAGAAAATAATAATAATAATAATAATAACAATAATAATAATAATAATAATAATAATAATAATAATAATAATAATAAACAAAATGATTGACGTAACTCTTCCAATGTTTTTCAACGGTTAAGAGCGCGATTTAAGAAAAGACAAAGCAAAGAAAAAACACTGTGTTTGACAATGTAGAACAATTTTTCAACCGTATGTCTGCCTTCAACAATTTTTTCCAAGTATTTTCAATCATATATTTTTAAATCTGGAAAAATTGTTTAAATATAACTTGAAGAAGACAGACATTTTGTTGAAATATTATTTTACATTGTGCTGTGGAGTGGTTTCACAGTGGCGGCTTGTATTTGTACTAAGTCGGTCTTAAAATAGGTTCGACGTACAAAACGTTAGGAACTTCATTATATAGGTATGACGCAGAGAAAATCTAGTTGTGGTCGCTGATACTTTAGTATGGCTGACCGACGATATTCAGTCACCCACCCACGAAGGCGTCATGTGGCACAAGTCATTTTTAACGTGGGATCTCCGAGGCCGTGGGCTCGGCCCAAAAATATGCCCATTGAACCCGTATAAACGGTTTAGAGAATCCGCCCTTCGGCGTAGCCTCCTTCGGGTTCCTCCCCGCCCGAAAGCAGAGAGTTCAACCGATCAGCCAGTCGACTGACTGACCGACGATATTCAGTCATCCCCCCCCACGAGGGCGTCATGTGGCACAAGGCCTTTTTAACGTGAGATCTCTGAGCCCGTGGGCTTGGCCAAAAATATGCCCATTGAACCCGTATAAACGGTTTCAGGGTCAGTTTACCTCCCCGAAAGAGAGTCCCCCCTTCGGCGTAGCCTCCCTCGGTTTCCTCCCCGCCCGAAGGCAGAGAGTTCAATCGATCAGCCAGTCGACTGACTGACCGACCCCTGAGTGACTGCTACTACTCCTACTTATTATAGGTGGGAGAGTCTATTAACAATAGAATAGATGTGTTCCACCATAACACACTGTCAAACACTGTGTATTTGTCTTTTCTTAAATCACGTTTTTCTCTTAACTGTTACTACTACTACTACTACTACTAATAATAATAATAATAATAATAATAATAATAATAATTCAGTCTCTCTTGTGAAGAAAAATGCTGGAAGTATAAGCCTTCTTCCATAATTGATAGTTAGCCTTTTCTTCTCGCTTTCCTTCGTTACCCTTTCTAGATTTTGTATTTTCGTTTTGTATTTTGCTCTCAGATAACAAAGTCGTCTGGGTTTCTCATGTTGTTAAGATTATGGCCACTGATAATAAACCCAAGAATAATTTCTAGTTCTCTGACAATCGTTTCGCAGTATAAATTAAATAAATTGAAAAAAAAAAACGAAAAAAAAACGCGCTTTTTTGTTTTACTCCTCCATCTGTCTTCATGCATTTGCTTAATTCGTTTTATTCGTAAAGAAAACATTAGACTGACCGAAAAAGAAAACAAAACCAAACCAAGATAACCATAATTTCTCCGAGACTGATCAGCTAAGATTTAACTTGTGTCTGCAGGCAATTATCATGAATGTACATATCTGTTGGCATTGTTATTTTCTGACGAAATTACACCGAATACAAGGCTCAAGAGCCAGTTCAAGGCAGACGGTTAACGTCGAAATGTTACTGATGAATGACATGCGTGATATGAATAGAAGAGAATTTGGTAGGAAGTGGAGATGACGAAGCTAGGGAGGATAGATATCGATCGACCTTCGTCATGAATAGATCGACTATCAAGAAGTAGGATTAAATCTCTTTCGGTGGAAATTTCTCTTAATATTTAAAATACAGAGGAAAAGAGGCTGATTCTACACTGTGGAAGTGGCATGGCGTGGAAAGATCTGAACTGGTGGAACTAAAGAATGGGGCTAATGTGTAAAGAGAATGGCAATAGAGTAGCGGCAGGCTTTCAACATTGCATCTGTTGAGAAAGCGGATAGAAAATAAATCTTCCCTTTCAAGACCGTGTAAACCGATTTTGAACTCTATCAGAAATTGGAAAGTGAAGATTGACTAGCTCCAGCCCAGATATGGCAGCAATACTTAATCCTCGGCCTAATATAATTCTTGTAAAGATATTAACACCGGTTGAATAATGGAAAGCGGTTCAGATTGAAGAATGTGTTGGATTATCTATATTTGTTAGTCATTGGGGCATTATGCGTAGCAAGGTCAATAATTTTCAGTTAATTACATATTTTTCTGAATAGCCGGTAACAGTTGTGTCAAAATATTCTAACGAATTATTGAACAGAACGAATTATGAACCTGAAAGCGGTTATTTTATAGCTATTGTATATAATTGTTTATTCTAATTATATAGGTCACTGGGGGATAGATCATGTTTGAGGTTTACGTTTTTACTTATTCTGTTTAGGTTACAAGTTTGAGTTTTACTATTTTTAAGTCACTTCTATTTATCATTAATCACATTAGTGATTTTATTTTATTTTTTTATTTTTTTTGTATATATTAGTAAAACTGTTATTCATATTGTTGCCACTTACTGTTGATCTGTGTCCTCACTGAAGATATTTACATACGCTCTATCCAGGATATTGACCACTTACGCCATAAATATAGCATAACTTAAAATTACGTTTTATCATACATACACACACACAAACACACACACACGAATATATATTATTACTTCAAGAATTATTGTTAGTGGATAACCGTATGTGAGTAGAACACGGCGTTTTTAAAACAATGCTTTAACATATATATATATATATATATATATATATATATATATATATATATATATGTATACATATATACATATATATATATATATATATATATATATACATACAAATATAGGTAACTGTACTCGTTTCGAAAAACCCTCGAATTTTTGATTTGCCAATAATCAAATCAATTTCGAGGGAAAAAAAGGTTTTAAAAAAAGAAAGAGCTACAAACATGAACTACTACCGAAAAAAATCTCACAGATGCAGGTCTGAAGCCCAAAGAAAAAAACCCGATACGAGTAAACAACTAACTAAGAAAAGAGCTCAATACAACCGTAGAGCAGACCTAGATACACCTAGTGAGCCAGAAAAACCTACCTAGGTTTCACCTAAACGGATCGTCAGGGTAAGTTCAAACTTTCCCTGACGATCCGTTTAGGTGAAACCTAGGTAGGTTTGTCTGGCTCACTAGGTGCATCTATCTATCTATCTATCTATCTATATATATATATATATATATATATATATATATATATACAAAAAAATAAAAAAATACTATGTTACTTAAAAATCGAAAACCGAAAAGAGAAAATATACAAGTAAAATAAATTAACCTAAATTCATCCAAGTAAATAAATAAACAAACCAATCCCAAATAAAGATAACCAATTAAAAACTGTTCCCGCCAAAATAATACTTAGAATGAACTACAACAATCAACCCCAAAACTGAACAAATAGCTTTAATTAAATTCCCAAACCAAAACAAAACTGTTAAATAAGTGATATAAACAAATTTTTTCTACGTTAATAAATAAATAAATAAATAAATAAGTAAAATAAGAAACAAAAATAAAAACAAGCAATATAATTTGACCTAAATAGATAAACAAACGACTTCCGGTGAAATAACCGCCATAATAGAATACCCACAATGCACCACTAACCCGTATATATATAAATAGCCGAGAAAAATAACAGCACACGTGGCCTGACGATTGCATATAGCATGAAACAGACTGTCGCCTCTAAGTGTTGACTTCTATGTTCACTTTTATATTTACACACGCTCTATCTCTGATATTGAGCACTTTATTCCATAAATATAGCACACCTTAAGACTATATTTCTTTATATATATATACACATATATATATATATATAAATTCAAAAATGGATTGATACACATAGTTTTAGCCTTACCAGTTGCACCCTTGATGATGATCTTAGAAAAAGATGGAAAGCACTTCAGAAAAAAAAGTGAATCTATGTTACAGTGGATTTCTTACCTTATTTATGAAAGGTTTATGATAAAAATATGCAGACATCATGTTTGTAATTTATTCAATCAGACATGCCTAAAAGAGGATTTGCTGCCTAAATGCACACACATAAACACACACATATATATATATGTGTGTACGTGTATATATATATATATATATATATAGGAGGAATCTAAATGGAATAATAATAAAAAAAACGAAAGAATATTAATCTATTTTGCAAGTTAAACACTAAAAATATATTTAGGCATGTAACTATGTACGCACACATATACTATATATATATATATATATATATATATATATATATATATATATATATATTCATGAATTATTCATACAAAATACCTTTGTATTTTGTAGGAATAATTCATGAATTTGTAAATTAATTGCACCTTTATTGAAATATATATATATATATATATATATATATATAGTCATCTACATACAAGCCTGTTTCGCTGTATCACAGCTCATCAGTGTGGCTAAACATTTAGACAAAATTATCTATAATGTAAGTATATCCATGACATCCACATAAATGATTAAATATATCTATAAAGACATATATGTATGCTCGACACATATATATAAAAATATATCTATTTTTATTTTTTATGTGTGTGTTGCGCATACATACATGACTTTATAGATATATTTAATCATTTATGTGGATGTCATGGATATGCTTCCGTTATATTTATTTTTTATCTTTATTATTATTTATTTATCTATTTATTATTCATCTATTTTATATATTATTATTATTGTTATTATTATTATTGTGATAATGATGATGATGATGTTTAAATGAATAACAACACAGATTCCATTTCCGTTAATTTTATTGAATCCTGTTTGTAGTTAAAGGTTTACCCATAAAAATGTCCTCTACCTTCCCTCACTCTAATATACAAGCAACTTTTTTGTTTCTCCACTTCCAATAGTGTAAGCTCCCCAACCCCTAAAAAATATTACGGTCAAGTTAATTTCTCTACTCCTTTTTTATTTTTATTTTTTATTATTATTTATTTTTTTATATTTTGATTTTTTTTTATTGTTTGTTTTTTTAATTTTTATATTTTTATATCTTTTTTTTTTTTTAAATGTCTGATTTATTATCAGATTGTCATGGTGAATTTTATCATTTAATATAATGTAGTCGGTCTGATGAGGCTGGTATATATATATATATATATATATATATATATATATATATATATATATATATATATGTTGAAATAAATTTATAACCGCTTTCTTTTTATTTATATATACATACACACATATATATATATGTGTGTGAGTGTGTGTCTGTGTGTTTGTGTGTGTTTGTATCAGTGTTGTGTACTAATATATATTAGTACACACACATATATTGTGATGTGTTTACTCTGGACAAGTTCCACGTAACTTACTCGAAAATATTAGTTCCTTCCTTTGACAACTTGCGTAATCCATCTTGAATTTCGCTTCAGAAGCAAATGTTGCATAAAGCCGGACAATAAATTGGATGACTTATACTCTCTAGAATCCAATCCGCTTTGACTTTCAATATCAATTACGTCTTCAAGATCGATATTGATTTTAAGTATCAAATGTTCTCTATTCAAACTTCCCGTTTTAAATATCCAACGCCTGGCGACATGCTATTTATCAGTTACGCTCATAACGTGCGAGGATTTGACGGTGAATAGAAAGATACCATCTCCTCAACGTCTCCTTCAAAATCGTTCCCTTGGATGTAACGATCCCAGTGTCCTTTTTTCCGTCCGCAAATGGTATGTCTAGTGCAAGGAGAAGTAGTGGAGATCCATGATCGTCCATGTCATCCAGTTGAAATGGCTTGATTAACCAGTATGTTCTATGTCAGCAATTTCTTTTTCTCGCACTTCTCGCGTGTAGAAATCTACTTCCGGCTTCGTGATCTTCAAAATTTTGAATGCTGTTTCAAACATTGTCTTCTGTCTTTTGAATTCCTGTTTTATTGTTTTCTCTCCTTAATAATGTTTTTTTTTTTTTTTTTTTTTTTCACAATCTCTCGCACTCGGTAAACCCTTGCGTCTGAGTGGCTGTATTACCTTGCTTGGGGTGAAGAAGACAGTTTCGCTTGAGTTGCTCAAATTCCCCAAATATTCGAGTAGCACCTCTCTCTCTCCCTCTCTCTCTCACCCACACACAAGCTCATAAGTATATACACAAAAAAATTCAAACACACATAAACAAACACACATAAACACACACACATAAACACACACAAGCATTTTATGTGTATGAAAATATTGTCCCCCAGTTATAGGATAATTAGTAAAGCTTGGACAAGTAAATCATTACTATCTCCAAAACATTATCACAATCTAAATAAATATATTTTCTGGCCTTAAGTAACCTTCAAAGGGTTGATAAGTCGTAAAAACCCAAATCAATCAATTCAAAAGCATAACCATCTTCAATCAGAGTTCATAATCCTCCCCGGTCTTATGAACAGGAGTGGAGGTTTGTCCCTTGTTTTCTGTTTAGGATTGAGTTTCCGGTTCCTTCTTATGTGTTTTTGTTCTGTTTCACTTCCAGTAGAACCTTATGTTTTAGTTGAATTATCGCCTTGCTTTCGAGTGAATATAAATAAAATGAAATAAAAAAAATCATCATGTAACCACAGTGCAACATTTACACTATCAGACTCTACATGACAAGTAGATGTTTACCCTGGGAACTGATGCCAAGACATTGACAAGCTTTTAAACTCCTGCACATGACGTGCTCGTGTTTCTATAGCACGTAATTATTGGTCTAATATATCACATAATTCTTCAATGGGATTTAGATCTGGAGAGTTCATTTGGTCAGAGATGCGGTGAACTCTTCTTCCTATTCTTGAAATTATTCCCTTACAACAAGTGTAGAATTGTAAAGCGCACTCTCCTCTTAAAAGATGTCACTGTCATATGAGATTTCCTCAGTTATAATGAGGTCATTGATATGTAACAGGATACCCTTCCTCATGAATATAAAGACCTGGTGTTCCTCAGCAGAATTTTGCGCCCGCGAACATCACAATGCCTCCATCAATTTTCCTTTTCAAAGCCACATAATATTCCTCCCCAGTTACTTGATCAGGAGTAGAGTTTTCTTTTGTCCTTTTTCTCCTGTTTACGATTTGGTTTCCGGTTCCTTCTTAATTCATTTCATTCTCTTTCACTTCCAGTAGTCCCTTGCATCTTAGTGACATTATCTCCTTACCTCTATCGTGGGTATGACGATAAACTACATCTAAGGCCTCAGATCGGGACGTTTTGTGGAGCGTGGAGCCACCTCTTAACTGCTGTTGTTCCCAGGTACACTCAGACATGAGATTGTAGAGCCTGTTAGGGTCCCAACTATGGGCAAATAGTTAACTCCCAAACTGGTTTCAAAACACCATGAAAGTATTAAAACAATATAGTAAAAATATCACCTCTTAACTTCTGTTGTTCCCAGGTTCACTCGGACCCGAGGTTGTAGAGCCTGTTAGGGTCCCAACTATGATCAAATAGTTAACTCCCAAACTGGTATCAAAACACCATGAAAGTAAGGAAAAGATATATTACCAACAATACATTTTTGTAAGAAAAAATTACCAGCAATAGAGTTTTTGTCAAAGAAATTACTAAGATCCCAAGAAAATTAAATTTGGCATTGAATGACCCATTAGGAGTTGATATGCCGCCAAACAAGCAATCGCCTTTCATGGGGTGATATGATTAAAAAAAACTGAAGTCTGAAGTCAATTACGTATTATCAAATGATTGGTAGTTATCCAAATAGAATTTTTAATACCGTGTTGTGTTCATATCTATACAGAGAGGAATGTCTTCTTACCAGGTTTTCACATGAAATAAATAGTGAATAAAATTTCAGAGTTTAGGCGGAGACGTGAGAAGTATAACAGAAAACAAGGGATAAATATACTGTTCAAAAGACAGAGGAGGAGTGTGAACTGGACTAAGGGTGAACTGATCTACTCCTATTCTAAAGAGAAATGTTCCTTTCTGAAGCCAACATGTTTAAGACCGACCATAAAAACTTAAAAATTAAAAGAAAATTATTATTAAAAAAAAAATAACAATACAATATTAATTGACTTTCGTTGAGAAACATGATAAAAATTGCATCCCTTAGTGCCTTCCATAATTTCCTTCGTTTCCATAACAAAGAGATATTTTCAAATACGCATAGCTTCAAATAAATCTGAATTGGAACGCCTGACGATTCTCTTTCGCAAGAATACATTTTTTCTGTATATAAATACAAATTTGTCGAAATAAACTTCTACATTTGCCTTGTAAAATAAGTTTTCGTCTTGTTATCTCCATTATTGATATATATATATATATATATATATATATATATATATATATATATATATAATTTATTAGATTGTCTGGATAAATTTATATCATAAATATAGTTTTAGCCAGACAAACAATTTATTAGATTGTCTGGCTGAATTTATATCATTTCTTAATATGTAGTCGGTCTGATGAAGCAGGAATATATATATATATATATATATATATATATATATATATATATATGTATATATATATGTGTGTGTGTGTGTGTGTGTGTGTTGAAATAAACTTTTAACCGGTTATATGGTGAATATTTATGACTTTTTCTTATTATATATATATATATATATATATATATATGTAAAAGTGAACATTGAAATCAACACTCAGAGGCGTCAAGCTGTCTAGCATGAAACAGCCTGTCGCCTCTGAGTGTTGACTTCAATGTTCACTTTTATATTTACATACGCTCTATCTCTGATATTGAGCACTTTATCCCATAAATATAGTATACCTTAAAACTATATTTCTTCATATATATATATATATATATATATATATATATATATATATATATATATATATACCATAGGCAACTGGAATTGTTGGAACAAGAATCACAGATTAACAATTCCGAGGGTTATCCATTACACCACCCGCACATCTAAGATTTCAGCACCTCGTATTCCCCAGTGGTTATCCATCTAGGTAATCAACAAGCTCAACGTTGCTTAACTTCGGCGATCGTACTGGAACTGGTGTATCAACGTGTTGTAGCCGTAAGTCCTATTGTTTTCCGAAAAGTATCCCTGTGGAAGTTTGTTCTATATAGTTGCAGTTCACATACACGTACAAAAAAACCTCAGTCTCACATTTGAATTGTTAAAGGACTGACGATTTTTCAGGTCTTCATTCGTTGTTTTGTATTTATACCACTCATTTTTGTTAACATTTAAAAAAAATAATACCGTAAATTGCGTCGTACAAGTCGATCTCATTATGGGTTAGCCCTATACCTACTGTATAGGTCGACGCCACACATACGGCGATCAGTAGCCCCAAAACTAGGCCAAGCGTAAATGAAGTTAGGCTACAGTATACCTGCGCCAAAACTACGTAAGATCACGTAAGAGATATTATTAACTGTAATGTCTTTGTATATGCATTGTATAGCAAACAACCTACAACACACACCGTATAATGTATTGGTATTATTTAACTAATATTTAAAATTCGTCAAGGCTACTAATAAAAACATTACAGTTTACATTAACTGCTATAAAATATTAATAGCTTAGATCATGTCATAGCATTAAGAAATTACGCAGTTGATACACCTACCATAGCTACTTAAACGGGCCATCTGAGTTAAATGGAGCTTCGGTCAGTCTTTACACTTAGTGTATCAGCTGTTGGACGCGATAATGTTTGCTCTAGCGTTAACAGAAAACTGAATTTGCGTTACTGTTTTATTATTTTTATTAATTTTTGTGTTAATATGCCAAATCTGTTTACCAAACACAAGTTTTAGTGGAGGTATGTTAAGTGGTGTACAGTAATTGCTACCAGTGCTGTCCCACTGCTTTTACAACTCGATGGCAAAGGTTTGCATTTTATACCCGTCATATAAGTCGACCCTTAGATTTAGAAAGATATTTTTAGATTTGAAAACTCGACTTGTACGTCGCATTTTACAGTAATTATCTTTCTTTTTTTTATTACATTTCTAGAAGTGTTTCTCTTTCGTTTTGATAATTTAATCTTCTACAAACTATTTCATCTTCAGTATGGTTCCAAATGTAACAACGTCTCGAATTTTTTCGTACACTAAATATACCGGTTACGACTGGACAGAGTAATTTTTGTCTAATATTGAATATGGAAAACAATTTTTATTGATTCAGCTCGCAATTTGTCGCTTAGCTGAAGATATGTGTAGAATTTTTAAATATTGTCAGAAAGACTTAAATTTCTTTTGCTTCTCATATTTGAAAACCAAACATCTAGAATTAAAAGGTTTGGCTATTTGACTTCAGACAAGTATTGCATGTTGAGTTTTGTTAATGTTCGCTCTAATTTTAGTTGAAAATAATTTCTGTTCTCAAATATATTGATTCAATTGCTAAGTCTGCAACTAAGAAAGTTGAGTCACTGTATTCTGCTAGACACAGTTTTTCTCAAAATAATCTATCATACTTAATAATAAGTCTGTCATTCGCCCATGCTTTGAATATTACTACTACACCAGGTCTGATGCTTCTGCGATGTATTTAAAGATTGTTGATAAAACCCATATATATATAATGTTATAGGTCCTGACTTGGCATCTCGGCTTCAGTCGCTTTCCCACCGCCGTAACGTAGCTTCCTTGTTTTGTTTTTTTTCTACTATAAATACTTTCATTGTTCTGATGAACCTTCTGCTATGATACCTAGACTTTAAGAATTTAAGGGCAGTACTAGATTGGCTGCAAGGTTTTATCTTTTTACAGTTGAAATGGCTGGATGTAACGGTAATATCTATAGTAACAGTTTCTTATGTGACTCTTCTCGCTTATGAAATTCTCTGCCGGCTTCTTACTTTTCCAGTCACCTTTGATCTTCAAAAATTTAAATGCAATGTCAATTGTCATCTTCTGTTTTCTAAATCCTCTTCTTTTATTCTACTCTCTCATTAATATTAGTTTTCTTATATTCTCTAACACTCAGTAGCCTCCTGCGTCTTAGTGGCTTTTTTATCTTGCTTGGGGTAAAATGATTAAAAAAACACACGTCGATAAAGTCCTCACTCATTAATAGTAGTTTTCTTATATTTTCTAACACTCAGTAGCCCCACTTGCGTCTTAGTGGCTTTATTATCTTGCTTGGGGTAAAATGATTAAAAACCATACGTCGATACCGTCTGTTTTTTTTTCTTTGGTTATATCATGTGTCTACCTGATCCTGTACTAAGTCTAATGTCAAATTTGTAATTAGATTAAGATTTACGATCATGGATCTCAAGAAATGTTTGTCATCTTGCTCTTCCTCGCAGTCCATATTCTGTCATCCATTTACCCAAGCTTGGTACGTACGCTACTCGCTCTTTTCTTCTGTCCTTTCAGGACGTGGACGATCACGAATCTCCACTACTTCTCCTTTGTAGCTCTAAAGCAATGTTTCTCACATTACTATTCCTTCAAGACCATGTTTCGCCATCCATTTACACAAGCTTGGTACGTATGCTACTCGCTCTTTTCTTCTGTCCCTTCAGGACGTGGATAATCATGGATCTCCACTACTTCTGTTTGTAGCTCTAAGCAATGTTTTTCGTCTTACTATGCTTTTCAGTCTATGTCTTGCCATCCATTTGGACAAGCTTATTAGGTAGTTTACTTGTCGTTTCTCTCTATCCCTCAAGAAGTGGACAATCATGGATCTCCACTACTTCTTCTCCTTTGTAGCTTGGATCAATATTTTTCACCTTACTATTCCTCCCACTCCATGTTCTGCCATCTATTTACACACGATTGTTTGGCATATTACTCAATGTTTCCATTCAGAATGTGGCTGATCATTCCTCGCTTGTTCCTTTCTTGTTTCCTGGGAGTGTCTAATTTTCTTAGCCCTCTTTCCTTATCATGCGTTAGAGAATGTTCAATTCTCTCTTTCTGATTGTATGTATAAATGTTCTTTTGGTTCATTGCCCTTAAACCTACCTCGTTGCTTACATACTCCGTCCATAGCATTCTCAGTATCCTTCTGTAGGACTATATTTCTTTTTTTTCCAGTTTTGTTTTCATCTGTGAGGAAATTGCTCACCATTCACTTCCATATCGGAGGATTGATATTGATAGCAATTCAATACTGTTGTTTTTGTTTCTTACGAATTTTTCCTGTTTTCTAGTATTCTGCTTGGGTTTTGGAAAGCGTCTTTCGCTATTCCAATGCACCATCAGATTTCAGTGTCACAAGTTCCAACCCCTGCTGAGACATTTCCCATATATGTACATTGGTAGAGACTTCTTGATAATTTTTCACATTCCAAAGCACAAAATACACCTGCGGAAGATTAGAAATGCTGTTAACGAAAAAAACAAGGGTAAATATCGCCAGGTTCATACCCCTCTCCAGTCTTTTTAACAGGTTTATCCAGTATTTCTTCATGAAGATTGGGTTTCCGGTTCCTTGTAAAGTCATTTTTTTGTAACCTAGGAAAGATTACTTAATAGAATAATCAAATGAAAGTTGGTAATGAACGATAATACTTAGGACAAGAACAACACATATAGGATTCTCCAGCGGCGCGTAGAAGAAGTAGTCAACTGCTAGAAGTGAGTCAATTGAATTCCACAATGAATCTCCAACTGCAAGATATCTACTTGCCACCCCGCGCGGTCGAGATATGGCACAAGGCCGAATCTAATGTGGGTATTCCGAGCCCGTAGACTCAGCCAAAAATTCCCCGTAGACCCCGTATAAAACGGGGTAGGGTAACTGTTTCCCGAGACGAGACTCTGCTCTTCGACATAGCCTCGTCTGGGGATCCTCTCTGGCCGGAGGCAGAGAGTTTGACCAGCACAGGTAGAGACGAATCTCCAACTGCTGACCAATATTTCGTATTTACTACTATATTTATGTGAATGGGGACATACCCATTATCGTCCGTAGGTATGCTACAAAACATTTCATTTTCTTCCACTTCCAGTAGCTTCTTGTCTTAGTGGCGCTATCGCCTTGTTTGGGGTGATATGATTAAAAAAATACTAAAATAAGGATAATGATCTGAACTCCACTACGTATTATCAAATCTGTGGTATTTATTCAAATAGAATTTTTATTAACGTGTTATGACCATGTTTATACGTAGAGTAATGTCTTCTTACCAGGTTTTCATAATTCTTTTCTTCCTCCATTTTTATACACATACGATCTCACGGATATTTAAATATATTTTTTACTAGTGGAAATTAATAATTGTTTATTGCTGTAAACATTATTCTTGGAGATACACGTGTTTTAATAGATGTTTAATAGATCGTAAAAGTGTGATTAAATAGATAGTGAAAGTGAAAGTAGAAATTGTTGCCGAGGTAAATTAACAGGATGCGGCTGTTAAAATATCAGGTAAAACAACCAGAACAAAAAAAATGAGAACAGCATTTTGTAGATAATCGATAAAATATAATGGAAGGAAACAATTAAATATATTAAAACACGTGTATCTACAAGAATAATGTTTACAGAAATAAACAGGATGTTTTTAACAGTGTAAATTGTCTAACAGCATGCTCATTGGAGAAATTTAATAAACAGAATGTGCTTTCTGATAGGGTTCGAAACTGTGTCCTCCATCTTCAAAGGTAAACAACAAGAGACTCAGCTTCGAATATTAAGTTTCTCGAATGCTTTTGACGTTGAACATAATTAAAACTGTTTAATATATATATATATATATATATATATATATATATATATATATATATATATATATATATATATATATATATAAACAGGACGTTTACTCAAACACGCGCACCCACAAAAATAACGTTTAGAATAATGATAAATAATATCAAATTAAAAAGAAATCTGTTAATTTCTTAGAAACATAAATAAAAACAAAAAATAGAAACATAATTAAAACTGTTTAAAATATATATATATATATATATATATATATATATATATATATATATATATATATATATATATAAACAGGACGTTTACTCAAACGCGAAGAATAATGAGAAACGTTTAGAATAATGAGAAACGTTTAGAATAATGAGAAATAATATCAAATTAAAAAGAAATCTGTTAATTCCTTAGAAATTAGTGGAAATAAAACCTAAATCTCATGGTACCCTGTTTTGAAATCCGAACTAATGACATTCCATTATTGCCGATCGTACCTAGAACTATAAAAAATCATGGATGTTCCCTCAGGAAGGGTCCGAGCCTTGAGCGCTTTGTTTTCTTTTTATGTGCCGTGTGCTTTCAGGGCGTAGGCGATCATGGTTCTCCATTTCTCCCAATGCCTTGTAGCTCTCAATAAGTTTCGTCCCTCTGTCACCTCCCTCAGGCCACGTTCTGTCATCCACTTGCTCAAGCCCGCCAGGTATGTCATGCATTGCATTCCCTTGTCTCTCTATCCTTCTATTTGACATGTGTGATAACTCAAAGGCTTCTGATAATAACGGGTTGCTACAAAATAAATCTCTCTCTCTCTCCTTCTCTCTCTCTCTCCCTCTCTCTCTCTCACTCTCTCTCTCTCTCTCTCTCTCTCTCTCTCTCTCTCTCTCTGGTACGACATTCTTTCTGCTTTTTATTGACAAGGAACATTCTCAGATTGTTGGTGAATATCGATGCAGATGATACTACGGTTTATGACAGCACCTCTAAACATCAAGATGATCAATGCTTACAGCTGATCTCTTCTCTGACCTAGCTCTAACTGCTCAATGGGGGACAAATTTGCAGCATTCCTAAGAGAAAAAAACTAAAAAAAACGACATGCTAATGTCATTTCATCATCTTTCTTTTCTTTTTATGCGCCATTTTCATTTCAGAGCGTAAGCGATCATGACTCTCCACCTCCCTCTATCCCTTGCAGCTGTCAACAAGTTCCTTCCTCTGCCACCTCTCCCAGACCACGTTCTATCATCCACTTGCTCAAGCCCGCCAGGTATGCCATGCGTTGTTTTCCCTTGTCTCTATTTCCCTCTATTCGACCAATAAGTATCAGATTCTTCAGGCCCTCCTTTCTCATTACGTGTCCCAGAAACATCAGCTGCCTCTTCCTGATGTTAAGTATAAGCCTCCTCCTTGTTTGCAAACACCTCCAAGACCTCCTCGTTGCTCACATGCTCGGTCAATGATATCCTCAGCATCCTTCAGATGGAATTCGTACATACGATCGATCGATAAAGATGCTGGAAAAAATGATCGGTTCTACAGTTTCAGTATATAACTGACTTCCACCTGCAATCCTCTACTTTGACAAGAGTTAGATCAGGTAAAAAATGGAGTAATCTTGCCATATATGGACATGATCTGTCCAGTCTACAATTTCCAGTTAGAGTCCGAAATCGTTTAAGAGTCCTTGTGGGTGACAAATTATTTCCCACACTTTATTTTCTACCCTTTCTCACAGGCGAAATGTCGCAAGTCTCTCGCTGCTCTATCACTATTTCCATGGAGAATGATCAGACGAACTACATTCCTTAGTTCCATAAATTCTAAACTTCACGGGTAAGACCCGCCAGGCCACGCACATTAAAAGTAACCGCCCTCATTCCTTTCGTATGTCTTTGGTGAGATGTAAGTTCCACTCGAAGTGCTTCTCTCCATGAACCTCTTTGTGGAACCGACTCCCAAGAGAGTTCCTCCAATATCACTATAATTTTAACCTGTTCAAATCTAGGGTTAACCATTATATTTCCCATATCCCCATAAACTGTGCCTTTCATTCTGTAACCCTCTACCTCGAGTGTCCTTATACAGGGTGGACATCGATGTAAAAAAAGGATATATTTACGGAGCTTTCACTAAGTTAGGAATTCGGACATAATGAAATACAGTGACACGTGCCAATAAAATTTCAGTGGGCATATTTTTCCACATATTTTTAGTTTTCATTTGGTTTATTTTAATTTTATTATATTTTCAACTTCAAATTTATTTGTTACTATTTTCTTTTCTTCAAATAAAGACGGTGATATTCCAGCTTCGCATGTGTCGCGTTTTAAAGTGGAATTGAGACGTACTATTGTTGATGGTAGGTGTATAACTACAAAGTGTAAATTATCAGTTAAGAGAAAGACGAAAGTGAAAGTGAAAGTAGAAATTGATGCCGGAGTAAAGTAACAGGATGCGACAGTTAAAATATCAGGTAAAACAACCAGAAAAAAAAAAGAGAATAGCATTATGTAGATAATCGATAAAAGATAATGGAAGGAAACAATAGTGAATGTAGAATATAAAAAAAGATGGGCAAATATCAAAAGACCAGAATGAAAAGTGAAGAAGAAGAAGAAGAAGAAGAAGAAGAAGAAGAACTAGGAGGAGGACGAAGACAAGGAGAGGAGGAGGTCGAGGAGGGACGAAGAAGAAGCAGGAGGACGAGAAGAAGAAGAAGAAGAAGAAGAAGAAGAAGAAGAAGAAGAACTAGGAGGAGGACGAAGACAAGGAGAGGAGGAGGTCGAGGAGGGACGAAGAAGAAGCAGGAGGACGAGGAGAGGAAGAGGACAAGGGAAGAAGAAGAAGAAGAAGAAGAAGAAGAAGAAGAAGAAGAAGAAGGACGACGACGACGAGAACGAGGGACGACGACGACGACGAAGAAGAAGAAGAAGAAGAAGAAGAAGAAGAAGAAGAAGGACGACGACGACGAGAACGAGGGACGACGACGACGAAGAAGAAGAAGAAGAAGAAGAAGAAGAAGAAGAAGAAGAAGGACGACGACGACGAGAACGAGGGACGACGACGACGACGACGACGAAGAAGAAGAAGAAGAAGAAGAAGAAGAAGAAGAAGAAGAAGGACGACGACGACGAGAACGAGGGACGACGAAGAAGAAGAAGAAGAAGAAGAAGAAGAATAAGAAGAAGAAGAAGAAGAAGCAGGAGGACGAGGACGAGGAAGAGGCCAAGGAGGGACGAAGAAGAAGAACAAGAACAAGAACAAGAAGAGCAAGAAGAAGAAGAAGGACAACGAGGATAGGAGGAGGAGAATGAGGGAAGAAGAACAAGAAGAAGGAAACTGGAATGAGGCGAGTAAAATGAAAAACAAGAGAAGGAGGAGGAGGCAGAAATGAAGGAAGAAACAAGAATTGTGAAAAAAATCATGAAAAAAGATGTTAAATAAAGATCAGAAAATGAAGACTAGCGCCAAAAGAATAAACAGAGAAAGAGAAACTAAGGAAAAATATATACAAAGCAAAAGAAACGTGAAGCATAAAACGTAAACATTTAAACAATTCAAACGTCGTGAGATCAAAGCGATAAAGATACTGACTTGTGATTACGCAGGAAAGACGCCACGTAAACAAATAAAAAAAAAACTGAACGATACAAACAGAAAAACACATGCACATAAACAGACACTAAAGCCGTATACACACAAATCAATGCGCGCACAAACAGATATTTATATGTAGTCTTTTGATTTCTCTATTCAAAACAATACACAAATACAAATTCGCAATCATGCTGCCCCGACATTTTGTGTCCCATGAGACATCAGAAAGCAAGCAATGGAGTGGGAAAATGCTGCTTTGTTAAAAAAAAAAAAAAAAAAAAAAGAGTTGAAAATACTGATAAAAAAATTTTTATTTTTTATTAGGTTGGCGCAAAAATAATGACGTAATAATGTCGTTTTTTGCTTTTAAAAAATACGTCAAAAAACGACATTATTACGTCATTATTTTTGCACCAACCTAATATTTTAACCGAAAGTGAAAGTAGAAATTGTTTTATCGTTAAAATCTTGCTCCAAGGTTTCTTGGGCATCCTTTAACTCTCAACTTGTTCCGCAGGTCTTCCACCAGAAGAAGTCATCATATTGTGCTGGGGCTGTCTAGGAAATATAACTCGCCTTGAAAAGATCCCGACGCAACATACAAATGCCAACTGTGCGGAAGGAATTTGTCCGCCCTGTGGAGTCTCTTTGCACTTTTACAACCGCCTCTACCACAAATGTCCTTTTGAAAAAAGGACCCTAAATTCCAATTGACGAACATGTGCAACTGATGAGTGGGTTGTCCGTCGAGTGAACTTTATCTGGTTGTACTTGCGTCGCATATAAAAGAGAACTAGATTCGAGAAGACCCTGAAACAACTATTCCATCTGAGTGTGTCGAAATCGCAGGTATCAATTTCTCCATCGAGTGGGTTCCCTTGTTCTTTTACATATGCATATATAACAAATTTCCTTTTGAAAAGGATCCCCCAAACGACGTACGAACTCCACCTGATGAATATAGGCAATTGAAGAGTGACATGTTGTACAGCAGTGACATGTTGTTCTGTGGAATAAAATACATATTTTTCAGAAAAAAAAGATGCGTATAAATTCCAGTTGTTGAGTGTGGGCAACTGGCGAGTGACAAGATGTGTATGGTGTGAAATCATATGATTCTGCTCGGGCCGCACGCACAATAACATTCGTTTCGAAAAAGGTCCCGAAATAACAATTTCCGTGTAATGAGTGGGGGGAACTGTGTTTAAGAACCATTAAATTAGAATTTTCTGTGGAGAATTTTAGAGAAGTTTACCTGAAGATGGCGTTGTTTCGTTGAAACTCCCGTGAATTAAACTGAAACAAATTTATAAATAATTATGAACAGTTTAATATAGGTACGAAGATTAGCTTTCGCTAACACGATGTCGCCTTTATGCAGAGCTCAAATAGGATCAGACATGCTATCTTGAGACTTGGCGTGATCATCTTGATAAATCACTTCAATAAAATAGATTAACAGAAAGAAAGAAAGAAAGAAAGAAAGAAAGAAAGAAAGAAAGAAAGAAAGGAAGGAAGGAAGAAAGAAGAGAGTAGGGTAAGAGCAACTTGAAAAAGATCGATATTTATCTAAAAATACACTGGGCAAAATAACTCGTCACTGGTATATCATGATGGTGGAGAAAAGAAAGAGTAGGCGAATGAAGACTATTTCTATCACTTTGTTTTGTTTCTTGGGCTCTAAAAGACTTTAGAGGGTTTCCTCATGGTTCATATTTAATTTATTTTTTATTTTCTTTGTTTTCCTTTCTTTGCTTTTTTTTTATTTACTCTTGATTCTGGTTTCTTTCCATTTTATCTTTAGGAGATTTTTCCTGACCCTTGCAGTTTTCTTCCAGCAACATGCTGTTATATTCATTGTTAGTTTTGACAAGATTTCTCTTGTGAACATGCATATACCAAAAAAAAGAACAAAAAAAACAACAACAGATAAACAATCCGTACGAATAGATAGATAGATAGATAGATAGATAGATAAGAACTAATTGAGATAGGTAGACAGACAGACACGTGGATAGATAGATAGATAGATAGATAGATAGATAGATAGATAGATAGATAGATAGATATGAACTATTCGAAATAGATCGTTAGATAGATAGATAGATATTAACTAATTGAGATAGCTATTAGGTTGGTGCAAAAATAATGTCGTTTTCTCACATAATAACATATGTGAGAAAACGACATTATTTTTGCACCAACCTAATAACTAGCCAGGTAGATAGATAGGCAGATATGAATAGACTAAAATATATGTGAATAGACTGAGATTTGAACAGAATGTGATAGTAAATGATTTTACGTAATTATAAGATGTGTCAAATTCTACTTCTCGTTTCTCTGAGTTTTGCTGTCCATTTTACTCTGAATTTCCTATGAATTTCATAGAATTCTGGTATGAATTTTACTATGAAATTTACATGGTACAGATTAGTATTTACCACCCTAAGGTTTTTTGTACAGTTTTATTGAAGTTATAAGCTGTCCTCTTTTCTCAGTTCTACAAATTTTGAGAAAAACTTAGGAGTGTTATGGTTTAGTGAGTAACACACGTGTTTAGGGGAGGACAAATTATATTTTTTAAAAATCTAAAGTAAGTGACAATGTTCAATCCTGGCATGCAGTTTGTCAGACATTTTGAAAATAAGTTATGTTGGACGAGTAAATTCAGAGTAAAATGGACATGAGAGGGCTTCATCGTAGAAGTTGTAAAAGCATTGAAATTTAAGGTTTCGGGTGCTGCCTTGGATGGCCTTTGAACAAGTTCTGATTCTGCAACTCGCGTTGGACAACGTCTTGGACTGTCGTCTCAGTAGCGTACCGGGATTGAAATTTTTTTTTTCTTTTAATATTCTTTCAATCCTTCCACTTGGTTCTCTGCATCTGTGTCGCCGCTGTATTTCTGAAGGTGGGGGTGCAGAGCTGAGAGTAGTGGACGGCTTATATCTGGAATGAAGATTATACACGGAAAAGAAAGAGGCATAGAGTTCTGGATTCTGGTGTGTATAATGTAGAATTCATGGTGAACTTCATGTTAAAATTTATTTCTGCTCTTTTTCCCCGAAGATGATAAGATGTACCGTAAAACTGAATAATAAGGATAGATAAATGAAGCAATTTACATGCATAGATATGCCTCTCCCCAAATACCACTACCTAGAGACACAAGGTGCTAAAAGAGGAAAAAAATGTTTCTGGCTAGGAAAATTCTGGTTGCAATCAAATATTAAAGAATCTAACCTTTTTTCAATGCCAGCTGAATATCAAAATAAGCACACGCACCCACAGCTCTAGAAATTTAAATAAATTTTATTATTGAGTATTTGTTTCCTTTCTAGTTGAAAAAAAAAACGAATTACAAAGATCCTCGTAATACGAAGTCTCACAAAATATTTTGTTTTTGTTCTTTATAACACCACAGAAAAAAAAAGCGTCAGTATGACAAAAAGACAGAAAGTGCATACTTAATGAAAGAGTCACATATTTACATTGTTTTATGAATGCGCGTAATTTTTCTGCAGTCAGCATGTCACCAATCAGCAAATGAGAGATGTTTTATAACCACTACTAATATTTTTCTTAGCATAACTCCGTTCGTATGTTTTAACTTGTACATAATTTACTTTAAAATCGCGAAGAAATTAAACTTTCTGAATTTACGCGATCGTATTTATAGAAAAGAGATGGATCACAGAAGCTAAAATTTAGATTTACTAATCTCAGAAGTTTATTGGCTAATAGACATTTTCCCAATTTTTAAATATCTATTTTTAGGAGGGAAAATATTGTTTGTCATCTTCTAGAGAGATCTCTCAAATTTTGTAGCAGATAACAAAGATGATTCTATTTAGGTTTTAATGCTATTACTTAAATCTATTGAATTTTTTAATGGAGTTCCACATGCATATATAACATGAGGATCTGTATGGGTAAGTATGTATACTTCTGTCAGAGGGCAGGCAACTAAAACAGCTACCCGTCTCTTGATTCTGGCGAGTGAGGTGAGTTGTTAGCAACTCTGTAGGGTGAAAAATAACACGTAACAAAGGGCGGAAGAATTATTGACGAGTCAACGGTCACATAAATAGAGGTGGTGTCTCAATAAATTACCATGGGGAAGGCAAAAGGGGAGAACACTCCACTACCAATCCCAAGAAATATCATGGCATTTAACAAACAAAATATGGAATCTAACGGCATGAAGGGGATTAAGTCTACTGGAATTAACTCCTCGGCCGTTAAGGAACGATATGGGCTACAGATGTCACCTAACGGTTGTTAGTATAAACGGCATATTGTAAGCCAAACTGATTGGAATTGACCCCACACCCGGTAAGGGAAGATATGAGCGACAAGTGTCACTGCACCTTCATCCAGCGACATCAAACAAAATACAATTCTTGGAACATAGAATGTTAGAACATTAAACCCCTATGGACAGATAGAAAAATATAAAGCAAGATATGGACAGGTTAATTATCAATATTTTTGGCGAATACCAAACCCGGTGTGCAAACAATGGAGATTTTGTCAGGGACAAACACAGGATCACACACGCAGGCGGAGAGAAAAATGAAAGAGGAGTAGGATTGATACTAGACAAAGACATGAAGAAATACGTTCTGAGATACTTTCAACTATTTGAAAGAATGCGGTTAAACTGAATTGAAAGTCTTTCAACATATTCATCGTAGTTGTGTAAACAGCAACAGCACAAAGTACAGAAAAAATAGAAAGGTTCTAGTCTACACTAGACAGCACCAAGGCCCAATGCAAATGGCAAGAAATTATAATTGTTATGGGAGACCTGAATGCCAACGTAAGCAACGAGAAGGATGGTAAAATAGTTGGCAAATTCGAACCACGAATCCATAATGAACGCGAAGGAAAATGGATCCAATGGCGTACAGCTAATTGACGAGGAAATAGCCAACACCTGGTTTCAAGAACACACAAGACAAATATGCGCAAGAGGAGAAATTTAAAAACATATCCAAGTGCAGACTGTGGAAGCGACCATTCGCCTGTGATATGTAAATTTAGAGGAAAACTACAGATATTGAAAGGGACTAAGGCAGCACCCAAGTTGCAATACGACAGACTCTTGGACGATCCAATTATGAATTTAAAATATATGGACTTTGTGAAAAAAAGATACTTGGGACAAAATGAAAATGGACACTCGGAGAGTGACACTTTAAGAGAAGCGTTAGTAACATCAGCAATCATGAGCACCCCAAAGTAAATTAGATGAAGAAAAAAAAATGAATGAATGGTAGACGAAACTCTCCACGTGATGAGAAAGAGACAAAATCTATGCCAATAGACAAAACAGAATATAGGACGCTACACAAAAAAATATAGAAAAAATGCAAACAAGCTAAAGAGGAATGACTCAACGAAAAATGAGAAGAAATAGAAAGAATGAGTATCAGAAATAAAGCAGATATGCATAAAACATTAAGAGGACAAAAGGTTCATCAACAGGATGCATAGAGTCCAAGGACGGAACTCTGTCATTAGAAAAATGCTACAGAAATGAAACAAGTATATTGGAGAATTCTTTCACGGTGAATAACAACTGGCAATGCACAGAAATATCCACAGACCGGAAATATTAAAATCTGAAGTGGAATCTGTACTGGGCAAATAGAATAGAAACAATGTGGCAGGGCCAGATGGAATTGAAATAGCAGCCTTAGACGATTTCGGCATAGACAATATCATAGAAATAATAAACAAAATGTACAACAGTGGTGATATACCGGAACACCTAAACAGATCCATTTTCATAGCACTGCATAAGAAGCCAGGTACACAGGAATGTGAATTCCTTCGAACAATTGACTAAGCATCAACTGCAAGAAGACAGCAAACTGGTGAGTCCAAAGTGCGAATTGAAAATTGTAGATACCAAAATCAAACAAGTGCGGAAATTTAAAAATCTGTTTAGTATTTTAACAGAGGACGGAAAGCGTGACATTGAAATCCGAAGGAGTATTCGGATAGCCAAGGTATCTTTCCAAAAGCTAAGCAGAATACTAAGAAATAGAAAAATACCCCTAGAAACAAGGAAAAAATGTACTAACCTGTTACGTGGTATCTGTCTTCCAGTATGGCAGTGAGTACTGTATGATGTCTTCTTGAAGCAACAGAAAGCAACAAAGGAAAACATCGCATGACATACTTAAGGTGTTGAATATTGTACTCGAAGTTGTGGATAATTGAAAGAATTTTAACGACCACACAGACACCAACTGCAAAAAGACAGAATGCATGGTTGTTAGCAAAAGGATGAGCCCAAAGTGAACAAAAGAATGAGCCGAAAGTATCTGGAAAGAGTTTTAATAGAGGACGGAAAATGTGACACTGAAATCCGAAGTCGTATTGGAATAGCCAAGGAAACATTCCAAAGGTTAAGCAGAGTAAATAGAAAAAAATCGTTAGTAAGAAGGGAAAAAAGTACTAAATTATTACGTGATATAGGACTGTTTAATTTTTTATTATATTTTTTCCAATTTTCGGATAAGGTGTTGAGTATGGTACTCGAAGTTGTGGATAATTCTAAGTTAGAATTCTAACGACCACACAGACACCAACTGCAAGAAGAGAGAATACATGGTTGTTAGCAAAAGGATGAGCCCAAAATGCGAATTTCAAATTGGAGATACCAGAATCAAACAAGTGCGGAAATTTGAATATCTGGGAAAAATTTTAACAGAGGTCGGAAAGCGTGGTACTGAAATCCAAAGTCGTATTGGGAAGGTCAAGGAAGCATTCCAAAAGCTAACCAGAGCTCTAAGAAATAGAAAAACTTAGCGAGAAACAAAAAAAAAAAAAGATTACGGAATTGATGTGGGATAGCTTGCTTTCTGTATGGCAGTGAATGCTGGATAATCTTAAAAATGAATAATAAACTTGAAGCAACAGAAATGTGGATCTACAGAAGGATGCTGAGAATACTATCGACCAAACATGTGACCAACGACGAAGTTTTGGAGAAAATTAAAACAAGAAAGGAAACATAATTAACATCAGGAAGAGGCAGGTGATGATGTCTCTGGGACACGTAATGAGGAAGGTGGGCTTGGAAAATCTGATACTCACGGGACTGATAGAGAGCAAGAAAATAACGTATAACATACTTAGTAAGCCTGAGTAAATAGATAACGGAAGAGAGTTTAGGAGTGATAACAGAAAGACAAAGTTTATTAAGAGCTACAAGGAGCAGGACGTTAAGGAGGGCCATAATCGACTATGTCCTGAAAGAACAAGACGTGTTGATCTAACTCAATCATCGAAACAAAGTAGCTCCACGTTTTCTTAACAGAATGATGAATGTCCAGGTAACGAAGAATTGGTCACACGTGGTGTCGTCTTGAGTGTGAGACAGGACAAGGAAAGATAACCGCCATTCCATCTAAGGTAGTAAAAGGCAGATATGATTTAGTTGTGTGTTTTCTAGAACTTTAAAGTAAATCATCCTCCTCATCACCATCAAGTGAGCTGTTTTGACTTGAAGGTACACTCTAAATGAATTCAGTTTCTCATCTTCAGCAACTTATCAGTTTTTCTCAACATCTCTGGCCTTTCCTAACTCACAAAAATAGCTACGGGTTTTCTATGGTTTCCAAAACTTTAATAAGGGTTGATAGAATTTTATTTATTGTTCTCTTAATGGCGTTTTTCAATGCGTAATAGTCGACACCGGCATGCATCTGAGCATCAGGATTGTCATCCTCTCTCTCCTTATTTCTGTTTCCCCTCTCTGGTGGCAGAGATGGTTGTGAAGGTCTAGCCTACTCTTGAAGAGTCGTCAGCAAGAGTTAGGAGTGTGAGTCGGGCCCTCCTCAGAGCTTGTCGCAGATCCTCTTCATGCTGACGGTTGATGTGAGGGAGAAAGCGAAGACGTAGAAAGTCTGACGAATTCATTAGGGTGAATTTGATTTTGGTGGAAAACCCTGTGTGAAGGAGAAGCCTACACACTTTTCGAGAAGAGACTCCCGCGTGGGTCAAAGATGATTGAGACTAGCGAGATCTGGCAAATCTGGTTGCATCAGGCTACCGGATATTTTATTTTGTCAAGATCCGCCTTGGTTATGCGAGCCTAACTGAATTTGAAGGCACACTCTAAATCATTGCGATTTCTCACCTTCAGCAACTTATCTGTTTTCCCCAACATCCCTGACCTTTCCTAACTCACAATAATTGCTGCGGGTTTTCCATGCTTTCCAAAACTTTAATAAGGGTTGATGGAATTTTATTGTATTGATTGTTTTGGTGGGTGGTAGAAAGCGAAGTTGTAGAAAGTTTGACGGAGCCATTCGGGAGAATTTGATTTGGGTGGACAACCCTACGCGGCGGAGAAGCCCACACATTTGGTGAGAAGCGCCTCCTTCGCTGCTCAAAGGGTATTGAGACAGGCGAGATCTGGCAAATCTGGTTGCATCGGATGCTTGGTCTGTCAAGGTCCGCCTTGGTTACGTCAGCCAGACTAGCGCTGCCCTCTTCTGCCGCTTTTGCTGTTAAGATCGTGTAGATCTTTACCTATTCCGCCGTTGCTGTCTTCGGGTTCAGTCTGGTCCCGCTTCCTCAACCAAACCTCCATGGTTTGTCCTACAGGAGTTGAAATCCCAGATGACTTCGCTCTTGTGATCAATGGGACATGCAAGTCCTCTCAATGAGTATACTATGGTTGTTCGTACATTTTTTTTTCATTTTTTTTTTTTTTTGTTATTCTCCCATTTGCTATTGATGGGAAAACCATTTCTATATATTTACTGTTTGTCTCCAAAACTGTTAACTTGTACTTTTTAACTCCGTTATTCATACCGATCCTTTCTTTAATTAAGCTTTCTTGAAGACACCATAAATCAAATTTATAACTATCAACGTCTCAAAACGACCCAATAATTGTTCTCTTTCTTTTTTCACAGGTTCTCTAACATTTAATATTCCTGTGATAAAAGTTTTAAATAAGAGGTTGCTAAGATAGATAGATAGATAGATAGATAGATAGATAGATAGATAGATAAGAACAAACTGAGATAGATACGAAAATCCTAAGATAGATAGATAGATAGATAGATAGATAGATAGATAGATAGAAACACACGGAGATAGGTACGCACATCCTAAATAGATATAAAGATAGATAATGAACATAGTTAAATATAAATAAACCGAGATAGATAGATAGATAGATAGATAGATAGATAGATAGATAGATAGATAGATAGATATGAAGAGAAATAGAAGATTCCAAAATAGATTTTGCACGGAATGTCCATCAGATGACCTGATAGATGACTTCCTAGCTGCCACCTTGAGGTCGATGCCTTTACTATAAATCAGTGGCTGTCCTCGACATTTAAATAATCGATCAACCCAGCTACACCTAGAATGCACACACGTGGGAGAAACCAGGTGACAGATACGTAAGCATCCATTTGGGAAAGAAAACAAAGATTGGTAGATAAGAACACACTGAGATAGATACGGACATTCTCAGATAGATAGATAGATAGATAGATAGATAGATAGATAGATAGATAGATAGATAGATAGATAGATAGATATGAACAGACTGAGAATAGATAGATAGATAGATAGATAGATAGATAGATAGATAGATACGAATAGACTGAGATTAGATAGATAGATAGATAGATAGATAGATAGATAGATAGATAGATAGATAGATAGATAAGAACACACTGAAATAGATACAAGCATACTAGTTTTGAAAATCGATACAGGAAAACTATTTCAATAATGGTCTTGACTGAAATCTTTTAAAGCAGACATTAAATTCTATTTTTCCAAGTAATAAGGATTCTAAGGCTATTAATATGTCTGTTTGTTTCATTCAATGTTTTATAGAATTCTGCTTGGTTTATTATGGTTTCTTATTGGTCTTTGATCTTGCGCCAATGTCTGTTTCTTTGACTTTGGGAAAGAATATGATGTTTAGAAATATGAAATACCACAGCCTGTTTAAGGTGTTTAGAAGACATTTTTATACTGTTATATTTTATATAATCTTTGATGCCATGGGAATACCTATAACATGTCTCACATGACCAATTCAATTTCTATTCATAGCATTTAATTTTGATAATGCTGAACGACTAAATTGGCTGTGATGTTTAAAAGCGTTTTCCCCCACCCCCGTGATGCGAACGTTCCAGACTGTGTACTTTCATCCTCATCGTTGTTCGACAGCCTCTCGTAAACTTTCCAGCGACCAGTCAATGATTACCTCACGCTGTGTTTCAATCCTCGATCGAAAGCTAGGAAAGGGCTCGATGCATGCTCACATGGTAACAGGATGAAAGACGAACGCCATATCAGGAAAATAAGAAAGCGAACCCTGTTCTCAATATTATAGGTAGTTGTTTTATTCAGGGATTTTTCCTGCTCGTCTGGGTGGGCGGGTAGGTAGGTGATACTTGGGACAACTTCTGCTATGTCATCTCTTCCCCCCTATCAACTCCTCGTCCATCTACTCATCCCGACTTGGTGACTGGTAATAAGAATGGAGGCTACGGAACCGTGCGATGGACACGTTCGTCTCCCAGCTAGGGCAGACCAGAACTCTACCCCGATCCCAAACATGATTGTTAATATAGACCAGCACCCGGATATACCCTATTTCCGGTTTTGTTTCCACTTGATCTCAGAAAAACCTATTCATTCCTTTACTTCCCATCTCCCTTTCAGTCGAAGTGGAATCCACTTAGAAGACCGAATTTCAAAGGGAATTATCTGCTGGTCTATCAAACAGAAACACTTGAGATTGAGATAAAAAAAAAACACCTCTTCCTCCTTCTATGTGAGTTTCTATGGTATCAAATCAAGAGACTATGGATTTAGTGATTTGCATAAATAGTAGGTAAAGATAAAACCATATAAATAAGAAATAAATAATAGTCAAGATAGTCAAGAAATTATTCAGTTTCAATATTAGTTTATACTTTACTTTTCATACCATGTCAATTTTGAATCCAAATAGATTTGTCAATCAAGATGCTTACAGATAGAATTACCTATATGAGCTTTCTTTATCAGGTAAAAGATTCATTTATTGTAGTGGAGGCCTCTCAAAGCATAAGAAACTTTAATATACCCCAAGATAAAAACTATCCTAAAATTTAACATTTTATTGGCCTTTTCAAAGAAGGTAACAATACTAGACTAACAAGTGTTAAAGAAAAATCATTTTGCAATATTTAATATCATAACTCATAATAATGGAAATTGAGTTATCAAGGATTCAAGTTTTGATATTAAAATGAATTTGTTAACAGCTAACTTGCACATTTAATTATCTCAATACGGTGGCTGGGAATACAAAAATGGAAGATTTGGAACTGCAACACATCTCCTGCCAAAATTATCCTAAAATTCAATATCTTATAGGTTTTTTCAATGAAAACCACTGTCCCAGATTAACAAGTGTTAAAGAAAAATAAGAACGCGAACCCTGTTTACCATATTAGTTATAGAAATTTTACCCAGAGCACTGCCAGCTCGTCGGGGTGGGTGGATAGGTAGCTAGGTGATACTGGGGATAACTTCTGCTACGTCAGCTCTTCCCCACTACCAACTTCTTGCCCATCTAATCATCCAATATGGTAGCTGGCAATACAAAAATGGAGGTTTTAGAACTGCAACACAGACACCTATGTTTCTCACCAACGGCAGACAAGCGCACTCTCTCCAATCCCAAGCGTGAGTTAATATAAACCAACACCCGGATATAACCTATTTCCGGTTTTGTTTCCACTTGATCTCAGAAAAATAACTATTCACTTCTTTACTTCCTATCCCCTCTTCAATCAAAGTGGATGCCACTTAGAAGAGAGAACTTCAAAAGGAATTATCTCTTGGTTCATCAAACAGAAACAGTTGAGATTCAGATAAAATAAACACCTCTTCCCCCTTCTATGTGGGTGTTCATAGTGTTACAGTTGTCATCACAACGTTTCGGACGTAGTGCCTTTCATCAGGTGTATATCAATCCGGGTAACCTACAGCGAATTCTGGATTGAACCCTTTATTCAATCTAACGGGTAGATTGTTCTCGTTCCACAGCCCATCTATAGGAATATCTTGTCTCGTTCTTAGTACTGCTCAGTTTTTGTCGGCCAAGGGATTGAACTCACACATATGGTGAAGGAAGGACGACACGACGGCTGAAATGTTGTGACAACAACAGAAATGCGAACAATAGTCCGCATATAAATACTGTAAATAATAATGATAATTCCTCATCTCAGAAACTTAAACAGAAACTCATGATACGTTTAGAGAGTATAATATCTGAAGTACGTGAGAGATAAAAATCAATATAGATCAATATCACATCAAGAGACTATGGATTTACTGATTTGCATATATGGTAGGTAAAGATAAAACCATATACAGATAAAACAGAACCACAAAAAGAAATAAATAAATAATAGTCAAAATAGTCAAGAAATTATTCAGTTTCAATATTAGTTTATATTAGGTTGGTGCAAAAATAATGACGTAATAATGTCGTTTTTTGACGTATTTTTTAACGTCAAAAAACGACATTATTACGTCATTATTTTTGCACCAACCTAATACTTTCCTTTTCATACCATGTCAATTTTGAATCCAAATAGATTTGTCAATCAAGATGCTTACAGATAGAATTACCTATATGGGGTTTCTTTATCAGGTAAAAGATTCATTTATTGTAGTGGAGGCCTCTCAAAGCATAAGAAACTTTAATATACCCCAAGATAAAAACGATCCTAAAATTTAATATCTTATTGGGTTTTTCAAAGAAAAGCACAGTCCCAGACTAACAAGTGTTAAAGAAAAATAAAAACGCGAATCCTGTTTACCATATTAGTAATAGAATTATTTTTTTTTTTCGGTAGAACTACATTTTTCCGTTACTGACAATTTTTTTGTGGAAAGGTTGTCAGTGATTAAAAAGTTTTTTTTTTATATACTCGCTATTTTTTTTATCTATCTATCAAACTAAAAACAAAGAGGAGGTTGTGATTCACTTTCAAGCTGTTAAAGTAAACAAATAAATATGTTCAATCCTTACTGGGTGATCAATATACGTGACCTTATGCCAAATTTAAGCTGATGATATTAAATGGCAAGAGATCCTCGACTTGGGATCAGGTTTCGTAAACTAATCTTGGGTGCTATTACAATGTAGTGAATTCGACTACCACTGGGTGTTCCATACTTGTGTCCGTGTGTTAAACTAAGTTAAGCTTTGTAAATGACTATGTGATACATTTTTACTTACATACTGGGGAAATTATATATACGCATAACAAATTATACATACACTCACACATATACATACACGGACACGCCCCCCCCATATATATATATATATATATATATATATATATATATATATATATATATATATATATATAATAACTAACCAAAGTTATTAATCAACTAAGAAACCAACTGGCATAAACACGTGCACTCTCAACTATAAATGTGAATTCGTAAACTATTACAAAATAGCTTTTATACGAAACTTAATAAATCGTGCAAATGCAAACACTTCAACAAGAATGATTTTCTATACTGAATTAAAGAATATTAATCAACCCTCATTAATAATGACTTTCCTAATTACATGGTTGCTGAAAAAATTACACGACTTATTGGGGACATTAACAATATTAAAAATGAATACGTCATTAAATAACTCTAAACATATCAAACTATTATATCGTAATCAAATGCATTATGACTAAAGGGTGTTTCATT
>OZ010598.1:42101098-42168598 GCA_963932145.1 Acanthosepion lycidas | reverse complement strand
CAATATGTGCATATATACATTAGTTTGCGTATGTATACGTGCATTCTCTCGACATACATACATACTGTCTTATTATAAGGAATTAGTATGCACACATACGTACACACACAAACACCCATACACACACATATATATATATATATATATATATATATATATATATATATATATATATATAGAGAGAGAGAGAGAGAGAGAGAGTGAGAGAGAGAGACCGAGAGAGTAGTAAGCGGGAAGAACAAAATATAAAAAATAAAAGTAGATAGAACTTAGAAAAAAGAAACTAAAACAAATTGGAGACTATACTGATTGCAGAAATCTAGTCGAGAAATTATATATATATATATATATATATATATATATATATATATATATATATATATATATATATATTGTAATTTTTCAAGAAAAACAGGCAACTTTAAGGTTCCATTATAATAATTTATTTCACCAGAGCCCTTTTAAAGGACGCCGGATCATCAGATAGCACTTTCAAAAGATGATTTTTCGTTTTATCTTTTGGAAGTGCTATCTGATGATCCGGCGTCCTTTAAAAGGGCTCTGGTGAAAAAAATTATTATAATGGAACCTTAAAGTAGTCTGTTTTTCTTAAAAATATTAGCTCTGGATTTACATTGAGCTCTCAGGATTTCATCCTCCTTGGGACTACACATACGAATTAAGTTTTCATATATATATATATATATATATATATATATATATATATATATATATATATATTATAAATTGATTTATTTAAAATATGTTTTTTTTTCGCTACAGAGTATTAAAGACATTAGTTCCATTTCATCCTCAACCGAATTTTGGAGTAACTTTTAAAATTACTGGGTTTTAAAGACACAGCTAAAATCATAATTCACGTTTCCAAGGTAACAGATACATCTACTTCAACTGGACTAGGGGTGTCTGAGTGTTCATAAACTCTATATTATTGTATCCGTTATTATTACTTTAATTTAATTACAAAGTTAAATTCGTAGCTTTTAGCTTCTATTTTTGAAACGTGGTTAGAACTGTGTAGCGAAAAAAAAACATATTTTAAATAAATCAATTTATAATATTAATGATCTGTAAATTTACATTGAGCACTATTTTGTAAAAATAAAAATATCTATAAGAACACCGGATTATATATCTTACTGTTCTTTCTTTTTATTTATATATACATACATACATACATATATATATATATATATATATATATATATATATATATATATATATATATATATATATATATATATATATATGATATGATATGCATAACATTATACAAGTGTGAGGAAGCCTGAAAACACGAGGCAGATAAGAAAAAGGAAGCATTTCGGACATGATAGTGGAGATAAATAAATCTGTCAAAATTATAGTAATGAGATTATGATGGCCAGTTTGAATATTTACGAATATGATGAAAGTGATACTTAAAATTAAGAAAGAGAAATACAATTTCACAGGTTCAAGTACGGAAAATATGTTTTTAATCATTTCACCCCAAGTGAATGAAGGCTATAAAACCTAAGACGCAAAGCATTACAGAGAATAAAAGCAACATAGAAAATTCTAAATAAAACAGGATTCAAGGAGATAAAAGATGAAGATTGACGTTGCCTTTGCATTCTTGAAGATCGTAGTTTACAAGAAATAAGCCGAAAACGAGTTTCACAAGCGAGAAGAGGAAAGTTTTACCATAGAGCTTCATAACAGGGAAATTATGAGACCTATCTGCCTATCTAGCACTACGCTTAAATTTGTAAAATCAAGGTACGAAAGGCGAAAGTTAATCAGAAAAATTAACGTGAAAACATTTATAGGAAAGGTACACTCAAATTGTTATAACGATGGGGAAATGACCAAAGCCGCGATACCACATCAGGACCGATAACGTTGCAGATACTTTTGGGGATTTTGTCAGAATCGCCAGATAAGGTATGACAGCAAAATTTGGTGCAGGAATAAAAATGGTAGATTAATAAATGTATCAGATAAATTCTGGCTAGAAAAAAATGTCTAGATTATCACAGTGAACAAATTTCCCAGCACCACACCTAGAAAATGGCACAATATAATCGTTCCACTTCCGGTAAGCGAAAGGCGTTAGGCCGGGATTTATTAATTCAAAAATTGGAGAGAGTACTTTTAAAAATGAAGGGGTAAAAACTTACATACATGGATGCATGTGGAATAATACTGCAAACGTTTGTTTACGAAATGATACATTGGTATATGTAGATCATATCTCTTAATATATGTAGATCGTATCTCAATATATGTAGATCATATCTCTTAATATATGTAGATCATATCTCTTAATATATGTAGATCATATCTCTTAATATAAAAGGCAGTGACCATTTACTTTGTCCAAACAAACATGCCACGCTATACCTAACGTTATTTGCACGTTCAAAACTCTTCTTCATATATTTACTATTGTAAATACAAAGTTTCTGCCGATAAATTCTCCATCCCTCTTCAGTTGTAATCGGTGAGAAAGAGAACAGCAAGAACTGCGGACAGCCAAAGGTTAGGAGTTTCATCTTCCTCGTGGATTACACTTGAAAAGATATAAAGAAATTTGCTTTATATACAGGAAAATAGTGCGAGATTTTATTATATATTTTTAGGCGAAAAATAGGGGTCAAGCTAGACATAGGTAGTTTTTTTGAAGAGGTTAAATAATGTATTTTCGGTGACAGATTGAACTAAACACAGGTACTTTTTTGAAGATGTTAAACATAATGCATTTTCAGTGACAGGTTGCACTATACACAGGTACTTTTTTTGAAGATGCAAAACATAATGCATTTTTGGTGACAGGTTGCACTATACACAGGTACTTTTTTTGAAGATGTTAAACATAATGCATTTTTGGTGACAGGTTGCACTATACACAGGTACTTTTTTTGAAGATGCTAAACATAATGCATTTTTGGTGACAGGTTGCACTGTACACAGGTACTTTTTTGAAGATGCTAAACATAATGCATTTTTGGTGACAGGTTGCACTGTACACAGGTACTTTTTTTGAAGATGCTAAACATAATGCATTTTTGGTGACAGGTTGCACTATACACAGGTACTTTTTTTGAAGATGTTAAACATAATGCATTTTTGGTGACAGGTTGCACTATACACAGGTACTTTTTTTGAAGATGCTAAACATAATGCATTTTTGGTGACAGGTTGCACTATACACAGGTACTTTTTTTGAAGATGTTAAACATAATGCATTTTTGGTGACAGGTTGCACTATACACAGGTACTTTTTTGAAGATGCTAAACATAATGCATTTTTGGTGACAGGTTGCACTGTACACAGGTACTTTTTTTGAAGATGCTAAACATAATGCATTTTTGGTGACAGGTTGCACTGTACACAGGTACTTTTTTTGAAGATGTTAAACATAATGCATTTTTGGTGACAGGTTGCACTATACACAGGTACTTTTTTGAAAATGCTAAACATAATGCATTTTTGGTGACAGGTTGCACTGTACACAGGTACTTTTTTTGAAGATGCTAAACATAATGCATTTTTGGTGACAGGTTGCACTATACACAGGTACTTTTTTTGAAGATGTTAAACATAATGCATTTTTGGTGACAGGTTGCACTATACACAGGTACTTTTTTTGAAGATGCTAAACATAATGCATTTTTGGTGACAGGTTGCACTGTACACAGGTACTTTTTTTGAAGATGCTAAACATAATGCATTTTTGGTGACAGGTTGCACTGTACACAGGTACTTTTTTTGAAGATGTTAAACATAATGCATTTTTGGTGACAGGTTGCACTATACACAGGTACTTTTTTGAAAATGCTAAACATAATGCATTTTTGGTGACAGGTTGCACTGTACACAGGTACTTTTTTTGAAGATGCTAAACATAATGCATTTTTGGTGACAGGTTGCACTATACACAGGTACTTTTTTTGAAGATGTTAAACATAATGCATTTTTGGTGACAGGTTGCACTATACACAGGTACTTTTTTTGAAGATGCTAAACATAATGCATTTTTGGTGACAGGTTGCACTGTACACAGGTACTTTTTTTGAAGATGTTAAACATAATGCATTTTTGGTGACAGGTTGCACTATACACAGGTACTTTTTTGAAGATGCTAAACATAATGCATTTTTGGTGACAGGTTGCACTGTACACAGGTACTTTTTTTGAAGATGCTAAACATAATGCATTTTTGGTGACAGGTTGCACTATACACAGGTACTTTTTTTGAAGATGTTAAACATAATGCATTTTTGGTGACAGGTTGCACTATACACAGGTACTTTTTTTGAAGATGCTAAACATAATGCATTTTTGGTGACAGGTTGCACTGTACACAGGTACTTTTTTTGAAGATGTTAAACATAATGCATTTTTGGTGACAGGTTGCACTGTACACAGGTACTTTTTTTGAAGATGCTAAACATAATGCATTTTTGGTGACAGGTTGCACTGTACACAGGTACTTTTTTTGAAGATGTTAAACATAATGCATTTTTGGTGACAGGTTGCACTATACACAGGTACTTTTTTGAAAATGCTAAACATAATGCATTTTTGGTGACAGGTTGCACTGTACACAGGTACTTTTTTTGAAGATGCTAAACATAATGCATTTTTGGTGACAGGTTGCACTATACACAGGTACTTTTTTTGAAGATGTTAAACATAATGCATTTTTGGTGACAGGTTGCACTATACACAGGTACTTTTTTTGAAGATGCTAAACATAATGCATTTTTGGTGACAGGTTGCACTGTACACAGGTACTTTTTTTGAAGATGTTAAACATAATGCATTTTTGGTGACAGGTTGCACTGTACACAGGTACTTTTTTTGAAGATGCTAAACATAATGCATTTTTGGTGACAGGTTGCACTGTACACAGGTACTTTTTTTGAAGATGTTAAACATAATGCATTTTTGGTGACAGGTTGCACTATACACAGGTACTTTTTTGAAAATGCTAAACATAATGCATTTTTGGTGACAGGTTGCACTGTACACAGGTACTTTTTTTGAAGATGCTAAACATAATGCATTTTTGGTGACAGGTTGCACTATACACAGGTACTTTTTTTGAAGATGTTAAACATAATGCATTTTTGGTGACAGGTTGCACTATACACAGGTACTTTTTTTGAAGATGCTAAACATAATGCATTTTTGGTGACAGGTTGCACTGTACACAGGTACTTTTTTTGAAGATGTTAAACATAATGCATTTTTGGTGACAGGTTGCACTGTACACAGGTACTTTTTTTGAAGATGCTAAACATAATGCATTTTTGGTGACAGGTTGCACTGTACACAGGTACTTTTTTTGAAGATGTTAAACATAATGCATTTTTGGTGACAGGTTGCACTATACACAGGTACTTTTTTGAAAATGCTAAACATAATGCATTTTTGGTGACAGGTTGCACTGTACACAGGTACTTTTTTTGAAGATGTTAAACATAATGCATTTTTGGTGACAGGTTGCACTGTACACAGGTACTTTTTTTGAAGATGCTAAACATAATGCATTTTTGGTGACAGGTTGCACTGTACACAGGTACTTTTTTTGAAGATGTTAAACATAATGCATTTTTGGTGACAGGTTGCACTATACACAGGTACTTTTTTGAAAATGCTAAACATAATGCATTTTTGGTGACAGGTTGCACTGTACACAGGTACTTTTTTTGAAGATGCTAAACATAATGCATTTTTGGTGACAGGTTGCACTATACACAGGTACTTTTTTTGAAGATGTTAAACATAATGCATTTTTGGTGACAGGTTGCACTATACACAGGTACTTTTTTTGAAGATGCTAAACATAATGCATTTTTGGTGACAGGTTGCACTGTACACAGGTACTTTTTTTGAAGATGTTAAACATAATGCATTTTTGGTGACAGGTTGCACTGTACACAGGTACTTTTTTTGAAGATGCTAAACATAATGCATTTTTGGTGACAGGTTGCACTATACACAGGTACTTTTTTTGAAGATGTTAAACATAATGCATTTTTGGTGACAGGTTGCACTATACACAGGTACTTTTTTTGAAGATGCTAAACATAATGCATTTTTGGTGACAGGTTGCACTGTACACAGGTACTTTTTTTGAAGATGTTAAACATAATGCATTTTTGGTGACAGGTTGCACTATACACAGGTACTTTTTTTGAAGATGTTAAACATAATGCATTTTTGGTGACAGGTTACACTATACACAGGTACTTTTTTTGAAGATGCTAAACATAATGCATTTTCGGTGACAGGTTGCACTATACACAGGTACTTTTTTGAAGATGCTAAACATAATGCATTTTTGGTGACAGGTTGCACTGTACACAGGTACTTTTTTTGAAGATGCTAAACATAATGCATTTTTGGTGACAGGTTGCACTATACACAGGTACTTTTTTTGAAGATGTTAAACATAATGCATTTTTGGTGACAGGTTGCACTATACACAGGTACTTTTTTTGAAGATGCTAAACATAATGCATTTTTGGTGACAGGTTGCACTGTACACAGGTACTTTTTTTGAAGATGTTAAACATAATGCATTTTTGGTGACAGGTTGCACTATACACAGGTACTTTTTTTGAAGATGCTAAACATAATGCATTTTTGGTGACAGGTTGCACTATACACAGGTACTTTTTTTGAAGATGTTAAACATAATGCATTTTTGGTGACAGGTTGCACTATACACAGGTACTTTTTTTGAAGATGCTAAACATAATGCATTTTTGGTGACAGGTTGCACTGTACACAGGTACTTTTTTTGAAGATGCTAAACATAATGCATTTTTGGTGACAGGTTGCACTATACACAGGTACTTTTTTTGAAGATGTTAAACATAATGCATTTTTGGTGACAGGTTGCACTATACACAGGTACTTTTTTTGAAGATGCTAAACATAATGCATTTTTGGTGACAGGTTGCACTGTACACAGGTACTTTTTTTGAAGATGCTAAACATAATGCATTTTCGGTGACAGGTTGCACTATACACAGGTACTTTTTTGAAGATGCTAAACATAATGCATTTTTGGTGACAGGTTGCACTGTACACAGGTACTTTTTTTGAAGATGCTAAACATAATGCATTTTTGGTGACAGGTTGCACTGTACACAGGTACTTTTTTTGAAGATGTTAAACATAATGCATTTTTGGTGACAGGTTGCACTATACACAGGTACTTTTTTGAAAATGCTAAACATAATGCATTTTTGGTGACAGGTTGCACTGTACACAGGTACTTTTTTTGAAGATGTTAAACATAATGCATTTTTGGTGACAGGTTGCACTGTACACAGGTACTTTTTTTGAAGATGCTAAACATAATGCATTTTTGGTGACAGGTTGCACTGTACACAGGTACTTTTTTTGAAGATGTTAAACATAATGCATTTTTGGTGACAGGTTGCACTATACACAGGTACTTTTTTGAAAATGCTAAACATAATGCATTTTTGGTGACAGGTTGCACTGTACACAGGTACTTTTTTTGAAGATGCTAAACATAATGCATTTTTGGTGACAGGTTGCACTATACACAGGTACTTTTTTTGAAGATGTTAAACATAATGCATTTTTGGTGACAGGTTGCACTATACACAGGTACTTTTTTTGAAGATGCTAAACATAATGCATTTTTGGTGACAGGTTGCACTGTACACAGGTACTTTTTTTGAAGATGTTAAACATAATGCATTTTTGGTGACAGGTTGCACTATACACAGGTACTTTTTTTGAAGATGTTAAACATAATGCATTTTTGGTGACAGGTTACACTATACACAGGTACTTTTTTTGAAGATGCTAAACATAATGCATTTTCGGTGACAGGTTGCACTATACACAGGTACTTTTTTGAAGATGCTAAACATAATGCATTTTTGGTGACAGGTTGCACTGTACACAGGTACTTTTTTTGAAGATGCTAAACATAATGCATTTTTGGTGACAGGTTGCACTATACACAGGTACTTTTTTTGAAGATGTTAAACATAATGCATTTTTGGTGACAGGTTGCACTATACACAGGTACTTTTTTTGAAGATGCTAAACATAATGCATTTTTGGTGACAGGTTGCACTGTACACAGGTACTTTTTTTGAAGATGCTAAACATAATGCATTTTTGGTGACAGGTTGCACTGTACACAGGTACTTTTTTTGAAGATGTTAAACATAATGCATTTTTGGTGACAGGTTGCACTATACACAGGTACTTTTTTGAAGATGCTAAACATAATGCATTTTTGGTGACAGGTTGCACTGTACACAGGTACTTTTTTGAAGATGTTAAACATAATGCATTTTTGGTGACAGGTTGCACTATACACAGGTACTTTTTTTGAAGATGCTAAACATAATGCATTTTTGGTGACAGGTTGCACTATACACAGGTACTTTTTTTGAAGATGTTAAACATAATGCATTTTCGGTGACAGGTTGCACTATACACAGGTACTTTTTTTGAAGATGTTAAACATAATGCATTTTTGGTGACAGGTTGCACTATACACAGGTACTTTTTTTGAAGATGTTAAACATAATGCATTTTCGGTGACAGGTTGCACTATACACAGGTGCTTTTTTGAAGATGAATTTTCGGTGACAGGTTGCACTATACGGAGGTTCTTTTTTCCGTGGTGGGAGTTAAAATTCATGCATATCCGGTAACCGTAACCTACTAGGAAGTTCTCACGGTGCTCTTGGCTAATCTTAATAGTAATAGTAATCGTCTTTAGCCGGCCTAACATAGATTAGATTCTTTATTTGTATTGCCGCATGAACATTAGAATGTCATTCACTACGTGTGCCGCTTAAAATTTACAAATACCTTACATAAATGAAGAATTAACAAATTTTGTTTCCTTATGTGCCATGCGTGATACACGCTTAGGCGATCATGTATCTTCCGATACATGACTGACGAAACAGATTTTTTCCCGCAGTAGGTTGCCATTTCTTTCTACAGTAGACCATCTAAGGCTATAGAACCCTGTCTATCCTGCTATATACCCATAGCTTAGAAGAGGATTCATACCTTTCAGTAAGTGAATGTAATGGATTCGATTGGAATTAGAACTCGGCTCTCCGATTCCTCAATCTGAATCGTTATCCATTACTCCACCCTGCTGAGGTATTGCTTTTCCCTTTTGTCTGATACATATCTATGTATCTTGTAGGTTTCAGTTATCTGTCTATATTATAATTGTTTACATTATTCGGACTGTTGTCTTCATCTTCATTGCTATATTCACAATCGGCCTTTGCATGCTCCGGCCTTCTTCAGGTGATTGGAATTTCGAATTTCGTAGATTGTTCTAGTCCCGGGTGTCTGTTATTTCCCTTTAGCTCAAATCTCCAAGCCTGGTATTGAACTCACAACTCGTTGGATCTAGTCTCAGCAACCGTTTTTACCAGTGCTCATATTGCAATTTTTTCGTTATTATTATTAATATTTTTTTACCAAAGCTTATATTGCAATTTAGTCTTATTCATTGCTTTTCTCTAGCACTCTTTATTACTGGTTCCCATATTGTATTCATTTCAGTTGTTTTTCTTATTCTGTCTTTGTTTATTTATATTCATTTATTATATTCTTTACATTTACAGGTGCAGGAAAGCCTCGATTAGTGCGGCTATATTAAAAGATACGCACTAATCGAAAACGCATTACTTGAATACAATGACTGATAAGAAATGATGTAATTTGTATCTCAAATTTTAGTCTCATTCACAATTCATTTCTAATTTGCGTACCTTTTTAACTAAAATATATTAGGTTGGTGCAAAAATAATGACGTAATAATGTCGTTTTTTGACGTTAAAAAATACGTCAAAAAACGACATTATGTCCCGGGTAATAAGAGTTTCAGACCATTATTTTTTAGTAGCAGTGTATTTGGCGCAGACCCTCTGAGGCTGACCTTGAGGTCAGTTGGTAGACAAAATAAGGATCTTGATTTTTGATTGGCTGAACCGAAATTGGGAATGTTAGAGAGATAGAAAGTTATTTCGGGGAGTTAAGTTTTACATATCTTACACATTAGACGTGGTTATTTCGTGTCTTGGAGAACTTCCCCCCCAGTGAACGTGTTAGAGTGACCCCACTGGTTAATTAAAAAATGTACACATCGTCGTGTTAATAAAGTAGAAAGTGAAAAATCCCTTTTCTTCTCATTTTCCCTAAAAAAAAAAAAAAAAAAAAAAAACAACCAGCGATCGCCCGGGTGGAAGATGACAGAAAGAAGAAAGCAACATATAAGTGAATCAAGAGGGTCGCCCCAAGACTACTCCCTCCAGCGCGAAAGGGGCAATACAACATTTCGCTACCAAAAACATTTCGACACCCGACTGGGAGAAGACGAGCGAGAGGGAAAAATACAGCTTCGTTATGGAATCCACTCCATCGCCCAAGACTACCCCAAGCACGAAGGGGCTATACGAGACCAGTATTTAAATATTTGGCTAAGGTAGGTTTACTAGTATTGCTCAGAAGCTGGGGTAGCATTATATACAAGCCATATAAAAAAAATCAGGTTTTTCACAAAAACATTCAGGGGTCGCAATTACACATAAAACAGGTTTATACTCGACTATGTTGGTTCACGTCGTAACAATGTTGAATATGTGAATGACTCTTCGCAAAGTATTAGGTTGGTGCAAAAATAATGACGTAATAATGTCGTTTTTTGACGTATTTTTTAACGTCAAAAACGACATTATTACGTCATTATTTTTGCACCAACCTAATAATAGGCAATATATTTATTCCAGATTACACCTGACAAGCGCCGGGGAATGAATCGCCTAAATAGTTGTGGTACTGGTACAGTCGCTACCAATATAGGAAGACTTTGAGTTTCGAATTGACCGAACAATTAGCCATAATCTCAGATGAAATTTATAAAATCTTTTCCAAAAAAAAAAAAAAAGAATGGCTGATCGAGTCTCTGTTGTGGATCTTTCTTTCTCGTAGTAATATTGAGATTTCCCTTCCTAGTTTTTTGTTTAACGTAATGTTCAAAGTCGACATCTTGAATATATATTTGTTTCTCCTTCCAGTTACAAATACTAACTATTTTAATTGTTGCAGCTTTGAGTTTCGAATTGACCGAACAATTAGCCATAATCTCAGATGAAATTTATAAAATCTTTTCCAAAAAAAAAAAAAAAAAAAAAAAAAAAAGAATGGCTGATCGAGTCTCTGTTGTGGATCTTTCTTTCTCGTAGTAATATTGAGATTTCCCTTCCTAGTTTTTTGTTTAACGTAATGTTCAAAGTCGACATCTTGAATATATATTTGTTTCTCCTTCCAGTTACAAATACTAACTATTTTAATTGTTGCAGCTGTTTGAAGTCTGCGCACAGATTTCTTTTCTCTATCATCTATGAATAGCCGTTCGGAGATATCGCTGCCTACGTCCTGAAGGCTTATGGCTATTCATAGACGATAGAGAAAAGAAATCTGTGCGGAGCCATCACAGCCCACGTCCTGAAGGCAGATGGCTTTTCATAGATGATAGAGAAAAGAAATCTGTGTGTATCCATTGTCGTCAACGTCTAGATGGGACACGGCAATTCATAGATAGAAAAAGCAAATAAATTCGCCGAAAGAAATGATCGCCCACGTCCTAAGTGGACATGGCATTTCATAGATAATAAAGGAAAGGAATTTGTGCAGAGACATAGTTGCAAACGTCCTGAAAGGACATGGCTATTCAATCAGTTATGTGCAATGCGTGTATCACGCATGGCACATAATACAACTATATACATATAACTTTCGATACATGACTGCCGAGGCAGATTTTTTCCGCAGTAGACCAATTGCCATCAAGGCTACAGAACCCGTTCTGTCCTTCTATTTACCCATAGCTGGGGGGAGAAGAAGACGATTCATACCTTTCCCATGGGTATTAGCACGTAAGTGAATGTAATGGATTCGACTGGAATTCGAACTAATCCGAGCCGTTATCCATTACTCCACCGTATTGTCCATGGCTATTAATAGATAATAAAAACGCCTTTATCCTCTGTGCCATGTGTCCTTCAGGATACATGGCACAGTGGATAAAGGCGTCAGTTAGATCCAGTGACAGGATCCAAAGAGTGTGACTTCAATACCCAGTTAAGGCAGAATTTGGAGAGGGGAATTAACAGGAGATAACTGATAACTGACATCCATTGGCACGTGGAACTATAACAGTCTACTCCAGTGAGCGAAATAAACGGTTCAAGTCGATATTCCAACCACCTGAAGAAGGCCGGATCGTACAACGGCCGAAACGTTGTAATGAATATGGCGACAAAGATGAGGACAATAGTCCGAATAATGTAAATAGTGTAAAAAGAAATAGGTTGCAAGCTATTATCATCAACGACTTGAAGAGACAGGGAAATTCATAGATAATAAAAGAAATTTCTGGAATTCTTATCGCCTACATCATGAAAGCACTTGGTTAAAAAAAACAGAAAAAAAAAAAAAAATGAAAAGCCGTATTAGAGTGATGCAGTATAAATAAGTCTTCATCCGTCTTGTTCCGATTAAACTAGGAATTGATAAATTCTGCGTCCTATACACGTTTGACGTGAAAAAAAATCTTCAAGAAATAAATGAAAGATAGACAGAATAATGGTTGGATATTTTATTTGGGAATAAATCAGTAAAGAAAATTTGGAAAGGCCGGTTGGAGATGGTTGGCTATTTCTTGATCTCACGTTTTCTTCTGACATAAACTGCAGCGATTATGTTAAGTCAACTTCTTCGTCTGCTGCTAGGAAAGTTTCTTCACTGTGTCGTACCATCCAGCTTCTCCCGTCAGAAGCCATCTTGAATATTTACGTATTCCCCGTACAAATCCACGACTCGTCTGTCCATTGAATATTGCTACCATATCCGGTCTAGTGTTACGGCTATATAGATACCTCAAGAAAATCAAAACAAGGATCTGTAATGTTATTGGTACTGACCTGGTCACTCGACTACAGTCATTTCCCATCCGCCAAGGCGTACTTTTTTCTGTTTATTTTTTCTGTAATTATTCTCATGCTAACTAGGTTCTTTTTCTTGGTACCACGACAGAGTGAATTTAAACGTTCTACTAGATTGGCAGTTAGGTTTTATCTTCTATTCTAATAGTTTCTTTTCTCGCCTATGGAACTCCCTTCCTTTTACTTGCTTCCCTGCCACCAATGATCTTCAAAAATTTAAATGCAATGTTAATCGCCTGTTTTCCCGAACAATATTATATTTTCTCCTCAATAAAGTCTTTTAATTACCAGTAACTCATTTTGTATTTGTAGCGTTATCGTCTTGCTCGGTATGATTAAAAACGTGCAAAGAAAATCGGTTCATATGAAAAACGAAAAGATAACGTGATAATATAGAGAGGGAAATAAAAATATATATATATATAGAAAAATGAAATGAAGGAAGAAATTTAGATGCTGAAGTATTAAGAGAAACACGAAAAGACTATAGGAGAGAATGCTCTGAAACGGAGAGGGGAAAAAAAAAGGAGATATTTTCGGGGTTAAGACACATTTGTAATGCTGCGTAAAATAATATTTGTAAGCGTTCCTACTTATAAAAACATTCAAAATCTAAAACTTCTGTTTTCTTTAGTTTTCATCCTCCCGTTCTTGTCTTAAAAACACGATTGAAAACAACTACTAAAACGAAAAAAAAAAAAAAAAATGACGCATGCGCATTGGGATTCTAACATTGACAAACATGTTTTGGGAAAAGCCTTTAAGCTGTGTGATCGTTTAGACAAAAAATAAAGCTTAACACGTAAATGGAAAGAAGAAATATTTTAATGTTCATTTCACAGAATAAAAAGACAATCAGACACTTCGAATTCTTGGAAGGCTTAGTTAAAATCAAACCCCAATCAATGTCTTTCAAAACTAACAAACTGCGAACTAAGGTTAGGGTCATATTAATTAAAATATAGTTTTGAATCTTTCTTCCTCCGTTTTTATGCTTATTGTTTCCATCTTTGGTATATTGATGCGAATTCCAGGGCAATATGAGATTTTTTTGAATCTGAAAAGGATCCTAAACGAACGGCGAGTTCATTATGGTTTCCGACTGTATTTCCGTAAATAAATTGCGTTATAAAATGTGACTTACTTAAAACAATTTCGTGGCCTTCACGTGGGAAATACTTCCGTAGTTTCAAATAAAAAAAAAACAGGACAGGTTATAAAAAGCAAAAGAAAGAAGCATCGACGAAAACGAAAGAAATAAATGAATCTAAAGAAAGGTTTATAGCCTATATATATTAATTCCAACCAGCCATCCCTGTGTAAGCAGAATTCGAGGCCTTTAAGCTTGAATGCTAGCAGCTTTTTTTCCTAACACACACACACACATATATATATATATATATATTATAAAATTGACAAAGTCCGACAATTATTTTAAGACATTTTTATATTTATACATTGTTTTTATAGATACAAATATTTAAGTAAATGCTCTGTTTATAATAAACAGTATTAAACAGCATTTGCTGGCCTGAATGTTCGAGAAATTTTCACGGAGAACGAATATTTCTGTGATAAATTTCTCGGACATTCAGGCCGGTAAATGTTGTTTAATACTGTTTATTATAACTAGAGCATTTACTTAAATATTTGTATCTATAAAAAGAATGTATAAACATAAAAATGTCTTAAAATATATATATATATATATATATATATATATATATATATATATGATGGACTCTCCCGTCGAGTTCGACGTATGACGTTCCGACGACCACGAACTAATTATCTGCATGCCTATGACGGGCCTGACTTTTCAGACTGGCTCGAGAATTGCACAAAAGACCACAAACAGTACAGGAGAATGTATTGCATCCAAGTGCAGCAGGAACACTGTTAGATGTCTTATTTTGCTTTCTCGTTTCATGTAGTCAAACGATGGTTACTTGTCAGTGCAGCTATATCAATGTAGTACTTCTTTAGCTCCAATGCGACTAGAGCTGTTTTTCTTTCTGGTGCTGAGTTGTTGTCTTGGAGAGTTCGTACATTCCAAATGCCAAGATGAAGTTGATGTTGTTTCGTAGAGTTTATCGCAGTAGCCGGATATGTGTGGAACTAATTAGATGTAGTTGTCAGAAAACCAACACAATGATTTGTTTCAAGTGATGAAGGCTTGTGTCGGAGCATCCACACTTTTTCGATCTGTCGATAAAAAAGTAACGCTGCAAAAGACTTGCCACGGAAACTCCGAACAACAGTCCTCATGTGTTATTATCACAGAGTTTAACCTCTCCGGATCACAGTCAATATCAACCAGTACACGCCTCTCGGCAGACATATGCAATATAATGGCCGGGTTAAGCTGTCATGAGCTTTTCGTCCCATCTGAAGTCTTTTTTTTATCGTGAAACCAACACTAAAAGGATTGCTAACCAAAGCTCAGAGAGACTCCTTTCACCCTCATCAAGGGCAGCTAACCCGCGATAGTTCTCAACTTGGTACTTTAAATAGCTCTGCAGGATATTTTACACTGCATATATATGGGACACATCCTGTCTTAAGGTGTTTTTATATTTTATTCATTGTATATATTTTTTCACTGCTTGATAAAGATCTGACGAGAGTTGAATGAAAACCAATTAAGCTTCTTTTTTTTTTCTTCTTTTTTGATTTCGGCAACCATTTTTTTTTTTTTTTTTTTTTTTGTAATTCTTTCTTTTCGTTTAATTTTAATATGTTCGTTTTTCTAGCAATTCTTGCATCTAACAAAGAATCGATGATAAATAAAATGATAAAAGTGCATCATAAAAGAAAATAAGAATTGTAGAAAGAAAGAAACAAGGAATGAAAGTAAGAAAAATAACAAAGGAAATAAACCATAAGAGTGAAGAAAGAAAGAAAGAAAGAATGAAAGAAAGAAAGAAAGAAAAAAGAAAGAAAGAAAGAAAGAAAAACGATGAATTAAAATAATAAAGAAAGAAAAATTAAAAATAAATGAATGAATCTGACAAAGAATAAACTGCAAAACAAAATCAGGTCAAAGAAAGAAAGAAAGAAAGAAAGAAAGAAAGAAAGAAAGAAAGATATGATTGGAAAAAATAAATAAAGAAAGAAAGAAAGAAAGAAAGAAAGAAAGAAAGAAAGAAAGATATGATTGGAAAAATCAATAAATAAAGAAAGAAATAAAGAAAGAAAGAAAGAAAGAAAGAAAGATATGATTGAAAGAAAGAAAGATAGGATTGAAAAAAAGAAAGAAAGAAAGAAAGATATGATTGGAAAAAATCAATAAATAAATAAATAAAGAATGAAAGAAAGAAAGAAAGAAAGAAAGAAAGAAAGAAAGATATGATTGAAAGAAAGAAAGAAAGATATGATTGAAAGAAAGAAAGATATGATTGAAAGAAAGGAAGAAAGAAAGAAAGATATGATTGGAAAAAATAAAGAAGAAAGAAAATGTGGTTAAAAAAGAAAAGCAATAGAAAGAAAGAAAGAAAGAAAGAAAGAAAGAAAGAAAGAAAGTAAAAAATAAATATATAAATAAACAAACAAACAAACAAACAAAAAAGAAAAATAGACAGAGATATATGGTTGGTATAAAGAAGAAAAAAATCTGGAAAAAACAAATAGAAAGAAAGAAAGAAAGAAAGAATGATAATGACCGAATAATATAATGAAAAGTAAAAAAGAAAAAAAAAAGAAAAAGAAATGAATGAATGAATAAATCTATCATGGAAGAAATTGCAGTATCAGGAAAGGGGGAGGGGGAGGAGGGGAGGAGGAGGAGGGGGAGGATGAGGAGGGGGAGGAGGAGGATGATGAGGAGGGAGGATGATGAGGGGGAGGAGGGGGAGGTTAAGAAAGAAACAATCAAATGAAGAAAGAATCAAATGAAACAAAACTAAAAGAAATAAAGGTTTGAAAAGGAAAAAAAATTAAAAAAATAATCTGCCAACGGGTTTCATATTCTCGCTAAAAAAATTATATAAAAATAAGAAATTAAGTCTAAACTAACATAAAACAAAACATGAAATAAAAATAAAACAAAACAAAAAAAAACAAGATATGAACATCGTGCAAAAAAAAAAAAAAAAAAAAATTCAAATTAAATTGAAATATCTCCAGGGAGAAAACAAATTCATGGATGAATATAGAAAATGAGTTAGCAAAAGACGGGATGAGAAAGGACGGAGAGAAAGAAATTAAGAAACCAATTACAAGAAAAAATGAAAACAGTAACAGTGGGAGGTAATATAGATAGATAGATAGATAGATAGATAGATAGATAGATAGATAGATAGATAGATAATAAAAAGTCTGAGATAGATAGATAGATAGATAGATAGATAGATAGATAGATAGATAGATAATAAAAAGACTGAGATAGATAGATAGATAGATAGATAGATAGATAGATAGATAGATAGTAAAAAGTCTGAGATAGATAGATAGATAGATAGATAGATAGATAGATAGATAGATAGATAGATAGATAATAAAAAGACTGAGATAGATAGATAGATAGATAGATAGATAGACAGATAATAAAAAGTCTGCGATAGATAGATAGATAGATAGATAGATAGATAGATAGATAGATAGATAGATAATAAAAAGTCTGAGATAGATAGATAGATAGATAGATAGATAGATAGATAGATAGATAGATAGATAGATATGAAGAGACTGCGACAGATAGATATGAACACAGATACAGCTTGAGAAAGAAAGAAAGAAAGAAAGAAAGAAAGAAAGAAAGAAAGAAAGAAAGAAAAGACAATCAAAGAGATGGGATAAAAATGAAAAATCGAAGAAATAATTGAAAGAAAGAAATGAATGTGAAAAAGAAAGAAAGAAAGAATGTAAGAAAGAAAGAAAGAAAGAAAGAAAGAAAGAAAGAAAGAAAGAAATAGAAAACCGTTAGATAGATTTTTGAGATTGAAGCCTGTGTGTTCACATCATATCCAAAACACAGCAGCACTTCACTCTGCCTACCATTGGTTACCATAGCAACAATCTGCTGCCGATGAGATGAAGACCGGTGTAAAGATTGCGAAGAGAATGGAGAGGAAGGAGACAGACGCTGTGAAGCAAGTGGAGGAGAGTAAGGAGCGGTGGAATGCAAGGAGAGCCATCAGCCAACTCTCCAGTAAACAAGCAAGCTAACACTGGTGGATGAAGTTTCCTCGCGGTCAGCATCATCAGAAGAATCGACATTTTTATCAGCTTTTCCCATTTTGACTTTCAACGCAGACATCATTATCATCATCATCACTACCACCACAACCACCACCGCTGCCATCATCATCATCGTCATCATCACGGTTAATTTTTTTTTTATTTATGATTATAATCATCTCATTCTTACGTTGGTTGTTGTTACTGTACTTCTATTTATCCATTCGACATTCGTGTCAGGAGTAAATGACGGAATTAATCCGGAGATTAAGCGACGGAAAATATATTCAATACTCCAGAACTCTCCTTAGTATTTAGATCCACCTGTTCAGACCTTTACAACTAGGACTCGCCGTTCAACTACCACAGAATCGAATCAACCTCGTTACCTCCATATTCCAACCAGCCTCCAGTATTCAATCATTAATTTTATAGCAGTTCTCAAATCGGTATCTATGCTGGTGACACAACTATTTATTCTTGTCTTAATCGTAAGTCTGGCAGCTGATCTAAAAAGTGATCTACATTCTTTTGTTAAATGGGACAATGAATGGTTTGTTAATTTTAACGACTCCAAAACCCAAACTGCTCACTTCTAATCGTTTGAGAGAAGCCTTTTTACTTTTTATCAGAAAAGCAGCTGCTAACTTCTACCAGAGTGATTCATTGCGTCTTTTCGGACTAACGATTTTCGCTAACCTGGCATCTCTGCTTCAGTCAATTTTCTATTGACATAATGTAGTTTCCCTTTGCTTCTATATACTATAAATACTTTCCTGGTAATTGTTCTGATAAACTTTCCTCTATGGTTCCTAGTCTTTATGAATTTTATCGCAGAACTAGATTGACTCTAAGGTCTCATCATTTTAAAGTTCAAATCACCATTTTGTCGACCGTAGTTAGGATCATCGAACCAATGCGAATGGTCCTTTCTTTAGCTCTATAGTATGTGCTACGCCATGGCTATATACAGTTTTTGAATTAAGAGTTGCTATAAAACCAAATCTGTTTTGCTATTTACCAATATCTGGCTGGAGAAGAAGAGGTTTCATACCTTTCCTTACATTCATGTAAATGAATGTAAATGCATCCGACTTGAATTCGAACTCGGCTCAACTCAATCCAAGCCGCTATCTATTATCTATTATGCCACTGTGCCTCCTAACACTTCAATTGGCTAGATGTAACCGTAAGTTCTATGTTAACAGTTTCTTCTATCTCACTTTTCGCATGTGGAATTCTCTTCTGATTTCTTGCTTCCAAGGCAATTGCAAAATTTTAAGCGCAATATCATTCATTATATTCTGTCTTCTTAATTCTTGTTCTTTAATTTTTCTTTCTCCTTAATATTTTTTTCTCATATTCTCCAACTCCCAGTAATCCATTGACTTTTAGTGGTGTTATTGCCTTACGTGTGGGTGAAATGATTTAAAAAAAATTAAATATCCGGGTAAACTACAATCCTGAAAGAAGGCTTGTAAAAATTAACACTCACAAGGCATACTGAGGGCTTCTTAGATAGAAAAAGGCAGCGAACTACCTACTTGAGGAGTTTGCGTGAATGGATGGCGGAACCGGGTGAGTGAAAGCCTTAGCAAAATTTGAAAAAGTGCCACAAGGGATAGGAAGCTTTGGAGAGCCATGATCCCGAAAGGACGTGATACATAGAAGATGTATAAATCCACCAGAGGTTATCCATTAAATCTAACCGTTGCCCTATCGCCTGAACGTACAAAAATATTTTTTTACAACAGGTAGTGAATTTCCTTTTTTAACCATTTCACCCCAAGCAAGACTATGAAGCCACTAAGATGCAAGTGGGGTTACTGAGAATGAAATAATATGAGAAAGAAAGGAAAAAAAAAATTATTAAGGAGAGAGGGCAATAAGAGAACAGGGGGTTAAGACTACAAAAGGTAACGATGCATTTAAACTTTCGAACGTCAAAGTTGAAAGGAAAGCAAAGACATTCACAAGCGGGAATGAATGGAACTCTCTCCTTCTCGCTCTTTTTGACACTCAATGCCAAGACTTCAAAAAGGAGATTAATATATATATATATATATATATATATATATATATATATATATATATATATATATATATATATATATATATATATATATATATATATATATATATATATATGTTTATTATGTTAGCAGATTAGAGCTGTCTCTTCTACTGTCTTAAACGTGGAGAAATGGATAGCGGCTCGGATTGAGAAATCGGATGGGCCGAGTTCGAATTCCATTACATTCACTTACGTGCTAATACCCTTGAGAAAGTTATGAATCCTTTTCTTCCCCCCAGCTATGGGTAAATAGCAGGACAGACCGGGTTCTATAGTCTTGTATGGTAACTAGTTGTTGTGGTAGGATCCACCTAATTTGCATAGTGGAGTACCGACCATATAGATATGGTTGGTACCGGGAAGAGAGGGGAGGAATCAAGAGATTCAACCAGAGACTCTGCCTGACTGCGACTCAGTCAACACATTCTCCAGGAACGGTCTTTCCAGGAATATACAAAAGACTATATGTAAATATTGTGTACACTTTCTTGTTTCAATACATTTTGTTCTAAGTACATTTTGTGTTGCATTATTATTCCATGCATTAGTCAAGGTTCAACACTAGTCTACCGCAGAAAGAGATGGCAGGGAAAAATCTGCTTCGCCAGTCATGTATCTTTCGATACATGATCGCCTAAGCGTGTATCATATATGGCACATAATTGAGTGACCTGGAGAGGGTTGGGCCCGGTCAGGCTATCTTGCGCAAGAAACACCACTTCTGCAGTGCACATGGTGCCCTTGCGACCCTACGTTACTCGGGATAAAAAATACGATCTAAGCTAAAAATGGCAACCTACTGTGGGAAAAAATCTGCTTTGTCAGTCATCTCTTAAAAGAAACATGATCGCCTAAGCGTGCATGGCACATAACTGACTAACTGAATTCCATTTTATTATTCCAGCTCCCGTGTGGACTACATGAACGTATAACGCTAAAGATGATACTGGCGGGAAAACATGTTAAATTCTCCAAGACCGCCTTTCTTAAGAATGTATCCCAGATTCAACAGTATATTCCTGATTGTATACGTTTTCTTTCTAGTTCCTTCTATTCTTACAGTTTCTTCTCGTGTCTATGGTATTCATCGGTAGATCCAAATCTTTTAACAATGGAATATTCACCGACCAGAATGTTTTAAAATTAGGATATTGACAGACCTGACATTTTGCCAATGGGATAAAACTAGCATCTTTTACCAACGTGAGGCTCGCAGACTTTTTTTTTTTTTTGGTTGTTTTTTTTTTAATAATTGTATATTCACAGAACAGAATAATTTCACAATCGGATATTCAAAAATTTCGTTTTCACGTTCCTTCTTTCTCTTTGAGGAAGTTGCCCAATATTCACTGCTCTATAGAAGATTACATAGCTGTTCAATACTCGTTTCGTTGCTCCCAACGAAATATCCTTGTCTCTTAATACTTTGCTTAATTTCTGGATGACATCTTTCGCTATACCCATGTACTTTCAGATTTCTACATCACATTTCTATCGTTTGCCAATACACTACCAAGATAGTTAAGTTTAGGGACCTCCACTTTTTTGGCATAAATTTTCGATACCTAAGATTTAAAATTAAATTTTAAAAATGAAAAATCTTTCTTGAATATTTCATTTTAGCTTTAATTGAAAGTTTAATAATTAAATTTATTATTTCCATTAAGTAAAATATTCTGGTGTATTTCATTGGAGATAAAATTACAAAAAAATCTCGATATCCCGGTTCTCTTCTCAATATTCTGGCTGGTTTTAGTATTATATTTATTTTGTAAAAAATACAAAATTGTGGCACAAGACCGAAGGGGAAGTAGAGAAAGGCTAATCTTTCACTAGCTATCCTATTCCTAGTTAACCACAATCATGACCCATTTATTCATTACAATTACACATTCACCTCAAGAAGTTATCCATCACCTTTCAATCCTGCACATACCACAATACCACATATTCAAAAGGGTCCTACAAAACACCCCATGAATTAAAAATTTGTAATGTTCATATCTATCTATCTATCTATCTATCTATCTATCTCTCTCTCTCTCTCTCTCTCTCTCTCTATATATATATATATATATATATATATATATATATATATATATAAAAATTTCATGAAACATGAAATGATGAAGAGGGGATATGAACCCCGACAAAAAACTCAAAATGTCAGCCAAAGACAAAACGAAAACAAAACAATGTTAGTAGGCTGGTTTTAGTAATACTGTTATCCGGATAGTTTCTATTCTTCATCTGAATTCTAGTTAGTCTAAACTGTTTATAAGGCTCTTCGTCACTTCTAAGTCCGTCAATAAAGATGGGTTTATCTCCCAAAATTTATGGCCAACATTTTACTTGTTCTTTTACAAGAATCAGTTATTTATCAGGCTTTTTTCATTCCTTCGATTTTATCCTATGGTCTGCGTGAAAAGAAAAATCCATTATCTAATGGAAGAATCCATCATCTAATGGAAGAATCCATTATCTAATGGAATAATCCATTATCTAATAGAAGAATCCGTTATCTAATGGAATAATCCATTATCTAATGGAAGAATTCATTATCTAATGAAAGAATCCATCATCTAATGGAAGAATCCATTATCTAATCGAAGAATCCATTATCTAATGTAAGAATCCATCATCTAATGAAAGAATCCATAATCTAATGAAAGAATCCATTATCTAATGGAAGAATCCATTATCTGAATCCATTATCTCATGTGTCTTTCACTTATTCGTATGATTACATTCCCCCACCCCCGAGTTTACAGATTTTGTTTGTTTTGGTTGGTTTTACGGCATATCAACCTCAATGGGTTATTTAATGCCGACAAGATTTTTGCTGGTAATATTTTGCTCCAAATATGTATTGCTGGTAATAAATTTTTTCTTAAAAAAATTATTGCTGATATTAAAACCGATTTTTACACGTTCATAGTGTTTTGACCTCAGTTTAAGGGTTAACTATTTGCCCATAGCTGGGACCCAAACAGGTGCTACCACCTCAGGTCAAGGTGGACCTGAGAACACAGGCAATTCTAAGGTGGTTCCACACTCCTCAAAACCTCCCGATCAGAGTACTTGCCGTCGGATGTAGTTTATCGCCTTACTCGGGACGCGAGTGTCGTTTATCGCCTTACCCAGGAGGCCAGGTTTACAGGCTAGTGATAAATTGGTGGTGTAAACTCAAAATTAATAATCTTCGTAGTATCCCAGCTTTTTAAAAAAAAACATTTCTCTCGTCCGGACGATCCCGATCCTGAAATGCCTGAAATTCTTTGTTACTAACCTTTTCAGCTATATTCTTAATGTTCCGATAACAACTGGTATGGCTGTTATCTTTCTTTCGTATCTTTCTGACCCACCAGAAAAAAACAGACTTTGTTATCTGGCATGTTTTCAAGATTTTGTTTACGACTACCAGCTCCGGTCTTTTGACCTGGATTGCGTTTTACGTATCAATCTCAAATGCCCAGAAAAGTTCATGTAATTCGTTCACCAAAGAAGAGATTCCGATCCGTGAGTATTCCATCGGTTAATATTCCGGTATATGAGTATGACATTTGGTAAAAAGTTCCAGATTGTAATTATCTGTAAATAATTCCGGTCTATGCATATCCTATTGGCAAAAGATTTTGCTATTTGCATATCCCATTGGTAAAATGTCCGGTTTATAAATATATCATTGGTAAAATATTCCAGTACCAATTGGTAAATAAATCTAGTTTAAGCATATCCAATTTTATAAAAAAAAAATCCTGTCTTTGAATATTCAATTGGCAAAAATTATGATCTATGAATATCCCATTAGTAAACTGTCCGGTTTGTGAATATATCACTGGTAAAAAAAATAAATATCCGGTTTTTGAACATTCAATTTGTAAAAAAAAGTTCCAATCTATGGATATCCCATTGGTTAAAGTTAAGTTCTGCAAATGTCTCATTGGAAAACGATTCCAGTCTGTGAATATCTCATTTACATTAAATTTCGATTTTTGAATATACTATTCTTGACATCATCATTGGTAAAATATTCCAGTACCAATTGGTAAATAAATCTAGTTTAAGCATATCCAATTTTATAAAAAAAAAAATCCTGTCTTTGAATATTCAATTGGCAAAAATTATGATCTATGAATATCCCATTAGTAAACTGTCCGGTTTGTGAATATATCACTGGTAAAAAAAATAAATATCCGGTTTTTGAACATTCAATTTGTAAAAAAAAGTTCCAATCTATGGATATCCCATTGGTTAAAGTTAAGTTCTGCAAATGTCTCATTGGAAAACGATTCCAGTCTGTGAATATCTCATTTACATTAAATTTCGATTTTTGAATATACCATTCTTGACAGATTTCAGTCTCTAAATATTGTTAAATGAAATTCCAGTCCAGTGTGAATATCGTGTTATTAAAAGATTGCATTCTCTATATATCGTATTGGCAAAAACATCGGGGTCTGCGAATGGTTCGCAAAATTATGTTTGTGAATATGTTATTTGTTTAAGATATTGGTGTGTGAATATACCATTTGTAAAAAATACCTCGAGTGTGAATAGACCATTTATAAAAATTCCGGTGTTTGAATATCCTGTTAGTAAGACATTTTGTTCTGGGAATATCCAAATATTGGTATAAATTCAAGTCTCTGAATATTCTCTTGGAAAATGATACAGATCTGTGAATATTCCATTGGTAAAAGATTCCAGTCTCTGTATATCCGGTTCGTAAAAAATTCTGGTCTGTGAATATCCAGCTGGTAAAACATTATGGTCTGTGAAATATTCTATTTGTAAAAGATTCTGGTATGTGTATATACCATTGGTAAAAATTCTGGTCTGTGAATATCATATTCCTTTAAAATTCCAGTCTGTGAATATATCATTGATAATAAATGCCCGGTTGTGAACCGAGCATTGGTAAAAACTTCCAGCCTAGGAATATAGAATGGGTAAAAGATTCCAGTCTGTGAATATTCCATTAATAAATGATACTATTCTTTAAATATCCCGTTGGTAAATTATTCCTTTAGTATGCAATTGTTAAAAAAAACCGTCTATGAACATTACTTTGGTAAAAGATGCTAGTCTCTGAATATCCCATTGGTAAAATGTCAGGTTTGCGAATATCCCATTTGTAAAACCTGTGAATATTCCATTATTAAAAGATTAAGATCTGTGAATATATCATTGGTAAAAACAACTCCCACCTCTGAATATTCTATTGGTAAAATGTTCCGGTCTCCAAATATTCAACTGTTAAAAGATTCTGTTCTGTGATTATTCCATTGTAAATGCTAGCGATCTATAAATATCCCATTCATAAAACTTTTCGCTCTGTGAATATGCAGTTGTGACAAAATGCTCGTCTGTGAATATCACACTGATAAAACATTTGAATGCCCCGCTGGGAAAAGATAAAGAAAAAAAAATTACAACTATTAAAAGTTATTTGATGTTAGAAGACTCGTTCTTAACGTAGAACTTATTAAACCCAATTAGAAATTAACGACAACTATACACTATTTTGCCGGTCCTGGTAAAATAAATCAGTCAGTTATGTGCTATACGTGACACACACTTAGGCAATCATGTATCGTTTGATACATGACTGACGAGGCAGATTTTTCCCCGCAGTAGGTTCCCATTTCTTTCTACGGCAGACCAGTTGCCATCCAAGGCTATAGAACCCGGTCTGTCCTGCTATTTACCCATATCAGGAAGAAGAAGAAGAAGATGATTCATACCTTTCCCAAGGCTGTTAGCACGTAAGTGAATGCAATGTATTTGACTTGAATTCGAACTCGGCACTCCGATTTCTCAATTTCCGGGGCGCTATCCATTACACCACCGTGCCTCCTATAACCAAACGCCGAGACTATTGTTCCTGTAATATAAATAGTGTTTTAGAAATAAGATTATAGGTCAGTGCAGTGGTTGTGTGAGCTGCATAGGCAGGACTTAGGTTCTGTGGTCTATAACTGTTGTCTTCAGTGGATGCACCTGAAATGTATTATCAAGAGAAACATCCCTAAGGGCAAGTGAATGTCCGGTTTATAAATATATCATTGGTAAAATGATAACAGTCTCTGCAAAATGATTTGCAGAGACTGATAGGCCTAAAGTACTTAAAATAATCAGAAACGTCTCTATTTCTTTTAATAATTGATAACGAATAAATGATTTTAACTTTTGTTTTAACAAATGATGGTGGAAAAGATTTTAAAATGTCTTAACAATTGATATTGAAAATAAATAAAATTCTGTGTTAAATCTCTGTGTTGTTATTTTTAATATTAACTGCCATCAAATCAATAAAATTATTCACGGGCAAAATAGACTGGGGCTCTATTTAACCGAGTCTGGTAAAGGTGCAGGCAAAATAGCCTCTTCCAGTTATAAAATAGTGCAATTCTAACAATATATTGTAGTAAGAGTTATTTGATGTTGAAAGATTGTTTTGTTTTGTTTTACGGCATATCAACACCTCAATGGGTCATTTAATGCCGGCAATTTTTTTTTTCCTGGTAATATTTTTGTTTTGTCCAAAATCTATTTCTAGTAATATTTTTTCCCTCAAAAATGTATCGCTTGTAATATAATTTTAAAAAATGTATTGCTAGTAATATTTTTTTTTCAAAAACGTATTGCTGGTAATATTTTTTCTTCTTCAAAAATTTATTCCTGGTAATAATTTTTATACAAAATATTTCTGGTATTAAAACCTAGTTTTACACTATCATATTGCTTTTTACCTTTTTTTTGTTTCAGGTTCAACTATTTGCCCATAGCTGGGACCCTAACAGGTGCTACCACTGCGGGCCAGGGTGGGCCTGGGAACACCAGCAATTAAGAGGTGGTTCCACGCTCCTCAAAACCTCCTGATCAGTGGCCTTGCTGTTGGACGTAGTTTAACGTCTTACCCTAGACGCGGATGTAGTTTAACGTCTTACCCTGGACGCGGATGTAGTCTATCGTCTTACCGTGGACACGGATGTAGTTTATCGTCTTACCGTGGACACGAATGTAGTTTATCGTATTACCGTGGACGCGAATGTAATTTATCGTCTTACCGTGGACACGAATGTAGTTTATCGTATTACCGTGGATGCGAATGTAGTTTATCGTATTACCATGGACGCGGATGTAGTTTATCGTCTTACCGTGGACACAGATGTAGTTTATCGTCTTACCGTGGACACGGATGTAGTTTATCGTATTACCGTGGACGCGAATGTAGTTTATCGTCATACCCAGGACGGATGTTGGAAGAGTCGTTCCTAACGTAGATCTATTAGACACAATTAGAGATAAACAATACTTAATAATGAAATAGAACGATTACAACAACTAGAAAGACACGTAATTTTCTGATGAATCTTAATTCTTAAGTTAATGATTGAATAAAATATCCGGAGGAATCCCTCTATCATATCGTTAAATATTTGAACTTAACAACTTTAACAAAATATTGCAATAAACAATCATAAATATGAATGCAGGTCGTTATTTTAAGAAGTAAGGGGGTACAAATGAACAGATTTGAAATTCACAACTTTTTCCATTTCACTGAAGCGGACGTTAGACATTTCTATCTTCCCTTCTTTCTTTCTTTCTTTCTTTCTTTCTTTCCTTCTTTCTTTCTTTCTTTTATTCATTCATTTTTCTGAAACCAAGTAGCGTATATATTTTGTTTTTCTACGCAATCAAAACTGAATAGTTCATTGTTTATGTGGTATTGGCAGGAGATGTTCCTTTCTGTCTTTCTTTCTAGCCAAATTCTTGTCTTATGAAAATTTCTCTTGTTAACAGTTCAAAAATAATTCAACAGATGATGTTGTTTCCGGATTTTTAGTGATTGCCCTACTCGATTTCCGTTCTTCGATAATGTGCTTTTGAAAAAGTCGCCTTTATCGCAGTCTCCATTGTTTCTCGGCCTTTTGACTGAGATCAAAGTGCAGTATCTGTTCTTATCGGCTTTATCTGATTATCTCTCTCCACTTCTATCTTCCCTTCTTTCTTTCATTTTCTCAATGAAACCCAGTAGTGTTTTTTCCCTTCTTTCCACGCCATCATTATTTATGTGGTAGGGATCATAAGAGCACCATGTGTACTGCAGCCACAGTAGATCTAGTGTTTTGGGGGCAAGATAGCCTGACGGATCCCAACATTCTCGAGGCCAGTTTTGAATTCAGAGTTACCTTCTCATACATTTTACAGAAGCCAGTCTGTCCTGCTATTTACCCATTGCTGGTGGGGGGGGAAGAAAAGGATTCATACCGTTCCCAAGTATGTAATTGAATTTAATGGATTCGACTGGTATTCGAACTCAGCTCTCCGATTCCTCAATCCGAGCCGCTATCCGTTGAGCTTGTTTTCTAGATGGTATTAGACATAATAAATGTTTAACAATAATAACTAATAATAAAATATAACTATTATAACAATATATATATATATATATATATATATATATATATATATACACTACCCACACACCCAGTTGTTGTAATAATACTTAAATAAAATATATTTTCATTCCCCCATGTTATCTAATAAACTATTCTATTTGAAATACTTCTTGGTACAAGTCCATTTTTCTTACAAATAATTCTATTAGTGTGTCGAAAACAACTGTGCTACAACGGTTCTTGGCTAAGGGTACCTCTGGTATTATTTTTTTTTCATTTTATGAAATAATTTGACATTTTTTTTTATATTACGGTGTGTACTTTTGTTACCAAAGATACTCTCGAAAACGCAGTGATTACAACCTGTGGCTGATTAACGAACGTTGTCAGTGAATACGCTCACATTATATATCTCATTTCTCTCGTCTTGTAATTATTTCATCATAATTTTCTTTCTTCTTTTCTTTTCTTTTCTTCTTCTTTCGACATCGACTATTAATACCGCCATTATTAAATGGCGAAGTAGCGTAAATGTCGTGGAAAGTCACCGAGAAAATATGCATCGTTTTATTTGTCTCGTCGATTCTCGCGGGATTAATAGCTTCTTACTGTCACTGCCTGAGCTAACATCCAGAGTTAGATCAATAAGTCTATAGACTGAAATAGCGTTGTTAGCTGAACATCTATCTGGCATGTTCACTGTATGTTGTCCCAGCTATGATTAATATCTACAAGTGAATTACAAGGCAACCCCAAATATTTTCCGTTTTTTTTTTATTATTTATTAGGAAACTTAGGTATACAGCAAATTTGAAATTGCGTTAGTCCTCAAAGTAATCCTCATCTGCATCCAAAACGTTTTGCCAAGGTGATTCTAGCTGAGCAAAGCACCTTGCCGGTAAAAATCAGGTGTCTAGGACGCAAAGGGCTGAGTGCCTGCCGCAAATCTGCCTCATTTGCGAATGATTTCCACGTAGAGAATGGGAGAGGTGATAATCTGTTGGTGCGATGTCTAGTGAGCAAGGTGGATGGCACAGTGTCTCCTATCTAAGTCGCTATATGGTACCCCTGACCAGCCGCGCAACATGGCATGGAGGAACACTACACCCTTCCGATTAATCAATGCTGGCTCAAACTGTTTCAGTGCCTGTTGCACACGTTCCAAGTGCTGGGAATAAAGATCCGCAGTTATGGTTTATTTCCGCTGGTAGCATCTTATAGTGTACCACTTGTCGACTTGTCCACCAGATACAGAGCAAGATCTTCCGTCGATGTAGAAATGGTCTTGTGTGAGGCACGAGGTCTCGTGGTGACAACCAATGTCTGGCACTCTTGGCAATGTCATACAGGATCCACTTTTCGTCACTAGCGAGTACTCGATCAAATATGGGCAAGTTGCAGTGCTGAGAAAGTAACGTGAAACATGCTGTCAGTTGTTGCTCGTTGGCTTCCGACAGTGCGTGCAGTACACACGTGTTCAGCTTGTACGCCTTCCCTCTGCGGTGCAGGTGAAGTCTGACTATTTCATCAGAAACCTGGGTGCATTCGGCGAACTCAACACAAGTTTGGCTGTTGTCTTCTATGGCCGCCTTCTGCGCCTCATCATCCAGGATCTGTGTCCGACCACTGCGGGGCTCATCACAAAGGGGCAGATCTCTCGACCTGAACTTTTGAAACCAATTTCTGGCGGTGAATTCACTCACAGCATTATCCTCAAAAGACGTGACGTATTCGCTGACTTGATGCTGATGCGCACAAGCTCACCTTAATATCATAAAGCAAACAACTTTCGATACCACCATGTTTCCTCGCCGCTGCTCGAACTATGACTGATATGTGTGTGAAACGCACTTGAATTGGTTAAAAACAATGATCTCACCCTCACTCTGCCGGCACGTAACGCACTCATTTGCGTATCAGTGATCACCTCTTTTCGTACGACGTAAAAAAGTAAATATTTTTTGTTGAAAATAAATACTTTCTCTCTAATTAGACTACAGCTATATTCCTTTGTGTGTTGTGTCCCTTCAGAAACGTGAGTGATCATTTCTCGCTCCAGATTCCTATATTTCGGGGCCCAAATAATGCTTGTGTACTAAATTTTAACCAATAAAAGACTCGTGATCCACTCGGTGTAGAGTTTAATTATTAATATAATAATAGTTAATGAGGTGTGTGATATTAGCGAAAGAAGAGGTTGTAGGGAGTGAAGATTATGAGGATAGATAATGTTGTAATGGAATGTCCCACACTCCCTATCATCTATGTGGAATGACTATATCAACAGCTATATATAGTGAGCACAGGATATACCTAGGAGCTTGCTTCGGCAATTAGTCGGAGATTCGTCTCTAGCTAAGCTAGTCGAACTCTCTGCTTTCGGGCAGAGAGGAACCAAGACGAGGCTATGCCAAAGGGCAGAGACTCGTCTGGGCTGGTAGACAGCTACCCGGCCCCGTTTTTTGCCCGAGCCTACGGTCTCGGATACCCCACTTTAAATTCGGCCTTGTGCCACATCTGACCACGTGGGGCGTTTAGCAAATATCCTTGCTTCGGCAATTAGTTGGAGATTCCTCTCCAGCTGTGCTGGTGGAACCCGCTGCAGAGACGAACCCAGACGAGCCTCATCTGGGGTGGTAAACAGTTACCCGACCCCATGTATACGAGGTCTACGGGGAATTTTTCCCGAGCCTACGTTCTCGGTTTTGCCCCACATTAAAAAATGGCCTTGTGCCACATACTGCCTCAAGGGGACGTAAGGTAAATAACCTTGCTTCGGGAATTAGTTGGAGATTCGTCTCCAGCTGTGCTGGTGGAGCTCTCTACCTTCGGGCAGAGAGCAGCCCAAACGTGGAACCCGCTGCAGAGACGAACCCAGACGAGCCTCGTCTGCGGTGGTAGACAACTACCCGACGCCGTGCATACGGGGCCTACGGGGAATTTTTGCCCGAGCCTACGGGCTCGGTTTATCCCTGCATTAAAAACGACATTGTGCCACATACTGCCTCGCGGGGAAGTAAGGTAAATAACCTGGCTTCGGAAATTGATAGCCTGCCACCCGATTCTCTGTCTTTCAGAAGTATTAGATTGGGGCAAAAATAATGACGTAATAATGTCGTTTTTTGACGTTAAAAAATACGTCAAAAAACGACATTATTACGTCATTATTTTTGCACCGACCTAATATATTCTCTTTTACAATAAACCTCTCTTCTTTCATGTACGCGCGTGTTGCTGTTCCTTCACTCGATTACCACCTTTGTCTGTTTGTAACCCTCTTTAAGGATACAACAGTTAACGGTTAACGCTTAACTTGAAGTGGGGAAGTTTGTAGAGTTTGTTTTCTTACTATCTCGCCCAGTCTATATTCAATATTTCAACAATAAATTTACGCAACATCGTTAAGTAAGTTACTTTTTAGTTAACTTCTACATGCTCTAATGGTTAGAAATCTTGTCTCGCTAGATCAGTTACGACTGACTAGTGAGCGTGATCCTCACTGGGTGCCCCATAATGTCAGCATTGCGCCAGATCTAAGCTACGATTAGAAAACCACCTTGCCTTTTGTCTTGTGAGTGTCAAATTTGCCAAGCCTTCTTTCTTCATTATCTGCCCCAGAAATTTCAACTCTTCTAAGAATTTTTTGTTTCCGTTTCCCTTACAACATCTTCGTTGCTCGCATGGCCATAAAATAGAACGTTATAACTGGAAGAGGTTGTTGAAAGGTTGGTTGGTTGATTTTACTTAGTGGCATATCAACATCTACCGCTTATTTAATTCCGGAATCTAAATAATTTATGACTTCAACTACAAATATTTTGTACGTTTTTTTTTTTTTTTTTCTTTTAGGGCAAACATGTATTTTTAGATACATACATATACAATATGGATTGCCTTTACAAATCTAAACGCATTCATCTGGAGTAGAGCTAAATGCTTTTATGCCTTCATTGAGGGTATTAGTCCGGACTGTAAGCAAACTGTTCCAGTCTCAGTTTGAACTCGACTTGTAAATTCTATTTTCCGAGTCATTAACCCTTTAAGCCCTGAGCACCGCTTTAGCAGTGGTAGAGAAAAATGACTTAATGCCCACTCACCGGTAGAACGGTGGTAGAGGAAAATGACTTAATGCCCAGCCACCGGTTGAACTATTTTTATATCTACCGTGAAATATTACATACCAATTATTTGCGAATTTTGACTCAGGAGCTCAGGAAGAAGGTTTAAAATTGTTCAGGAAATCTGGACTCAAATGGTTAATAGCTTTTTACTTCATTTTATCTTTACCTCTGTGTACATTCTTTCTTTCTTTCTTTTTCTGAATTCTATTTTAATCTTCAGTCCTTTCTTTCTTTCTTTCTTAACGGCTTTTTATTTCATCCTTCCTTTCTTTCTTTCTTTTTCTGAATTCTGTTTTAACCTTTAGGCCTTTCTTTCTTTCTTTCTTTCATCCTTTCTTTCTTTCTTTCCTTCTTTCTTTCTTAATGGCTTTTAACTTCATTCTATCTTTACTCCTATGATCATTCATTCATTCTTTCTTTCTTTTTCTGAATTCTATTTTAGCCTTCAGTCCTTTCTTTCTTTCTTAATGGCTTTTGACTTCATCCTTTCTTTCTTTCTTAATGGATTTTTACTTTATTCTATCTTTACTCCTATGAACATTCTTTCTTTCTTTCTCTCGTTCTTTCTTTCCTTTCTTTCTTTCTTTCTTTCTTAATAGCTTTTAACTTCATTCTATCTTTACTCGTATGAACATTCTTTCTTTCTTTCTTTTTGGATTCTATTTTACCCGCTCATTTCTTTCTTTACTCTTTAAGCCCTGGCCACCGCTTTACCGGTGGTACAGAAAAATGACGTAATTCCCAGTCACCGGTTGAACGGTGGTATAGAAAAATGACTTAATGTCTAGCCACCGGTTGAACGGTGGGTAAACACTTGTAATTATTTTTTATATCTACCGTGAAACATAACATCCCAATTATTTGCGAATTTTTCCTAGGAAACTCAGACAGAAGGGTTAAAATTGTTTAGGGACGCAGAGCTCAAATGATTAACCGTTCAGTCATCCACATTTCAGGGGAAAAGTTATTTGAAAACAATTCAGAATCGTGAAGGAATTAAGAAGATTTGGTTTGGTTGACTCGTTTAGTGGCATATCAACATCTCCATGGGTTATTTAATGCCGAAATCTAAATATTTTCAATACAATTTTATGGCTTCAGCTACATATATTTTCTACGCAATGTTATACTTTCAAAACAAACGTATATTTTTTTTTAGATATATAGATATGTAGATAGAATGTAGTTTTGGTAATTTTCTTTAAAAAGGTATTGCTGGTAATTTCAAAATTGTATTGTTGGTATTTTTTAAATGTATTACTGATTATTTTATACTTTTTTAATGTTTTATTTTCGTTGGTTGGTTGATTTTGATTAGCGGCATATCAACCTCTATGGGTTATTTAATGCCGAAATATAGATATTTTGAACACAATTTTATGGCTTGAACTAAAGATAAAATGTATTGTTGCTCATTTTGCTTTAAATAATGGTAATTAATTGTAATTTGGCTATATCGTTGATATTTTTATATAAAAATAAATTGCCGATATTTTTACTATAAAAATGTGTTTTAATATTTTCATGGTGTTCTGTTTTTGTTTGGCGGGGGTTGAGACACTATTTGACCATAACTGGGATCCTAACAGGTGCTACCAGGGTGAACCTATGATCAACAGCAACTAAGAAGCTCAAAAGCTCCAATCTCCCGATGACAGGCATGCTGCTGGATGTAGTTTATCGTCAAACCTAGGACAATAGTGTTGCGTTAATTGTTAGTAAGTTATAAAAATGGTAATAATTTTTTTTTAATAAAAATGCACTTCTGGTAATTTCACTACAAAAATGAATTGTTGGTAATTTTGCTTTTTATAAGAATTTATTGCCGGTATTTTGACTATAAAAAACATTTTGATATTTGTTTGAAGTTGGGGGGGTCGCTGTTAGTCTATAGCGTTGTTGCAGGGAAGCTAGAGCGAGAATTAGGTGTGTATATTATGGGGATACGTATTAGGTTGGTGCAAAAATAATGGCGTTTTTTGACGTATTTTTTAACGTCAAAAACGCCATTATTTTTGCACCAACCTAATACAAGTAGCGGCCGTCTCTAAACTTGAACAGGTAAAGATTATAGTGTACTGGGAAGCATCCTCTCGGGATCTGTGCCATAACGAAGTGGCTTTTAGGAAGAAGCTGTCCAAAGAATCTGGACGGATTGAGTCTGGTTCGTCCCGGTGTACATGGCAAGGAGGAATTTAAATGCAAAGGTCACAGTGGGTGGAACTAGAGAATGCAGCTTGTCGTAACACACACGCAAACACACGCGCACACACATAGAAATAAACACACAAAGAACACCCTATTTATCATCTCTCATTTGCGTCTCTGTCTTCAGACAGAGTGCGCTCAGGAGCGGCTCCGTCAAATGACAGAGTCGCAACTAAGGAAAATCATACTGAGAGGTGTCGGCCATGGTGAACAACTGCCCGAGGCCGCGCCCTCTCATTGTACTAGAGAGAGAGAGATCGGTGCTCGAACTGAGGCCAGCGCAACCGAAGTTTACGGGGGCTCGGGCAATTTTTATTCCTAGCCCGGGTGTACGCGTCGGGCTCCTCACATTAAACCGATATTGTGTCACAACATGACCTCGTAAGGGGTTGAATAAATTAAAAAAAAAAAGACGTCCACTCACGTTGACACACCCATTCCTGTTAACGTACGAATACATGCATATTTGCTGTAATGCTTGCCGTAGCTAAATGGTAAAGTCCGCCAAGCTTGAAGTAGAGTTCTCGTGTTAAAGGGAATACAGGTTCGATTCCTGTCAGGAGGCACGTTTTCTTTAGTAGGACTTGCCGATCTCTAAACCGATATATATATTAATTTCACTGTTAAATAACTAAGAAATATCAGGAATGTTTGCGCAAACACATTTACAAACTAAATATAACGTTTTTTCTAGACACTGTTGTTCACCCGATACAGGTAGAGTTTTAGAGGATGTGGCTGTTTTGTGGGCGTAAGACTTCTACATTATGGGGACAGGTAGGATAAATAACGGATTGACCCTTCATATGGAAGCATCCACTCGGGAGACTGTTTTTCAAATCAGCGTGTCTTGGGAGGAAGCTGTCCGAATGGGAAATGAAGGGAATAGTGCAGATTAGCGGTTGACCATAAACTTGAATAGGTTAAGATTGTAGTGTTCTGGAAAGCATCCTCTCAGGAGTTTGTGCTATAAAGCAGTGGATCTTAGGAAAAAGCTGTTGACCATCTTTGCTGTAGTCTCTGAATATGGAATCCAGTGAAGTCCGTAATGTGTTCAATATCAGAGTTTGGCAGTGAAGATTCAGAGAAAGTAGCGGCTGTTAATGATTCTTTAAGTCTTCGATATCAGGTTGGCAGTGAGGATAATTTGGGAGAAAAAAACAAAATGGCTGCCTTTATATACATCGGATCGAATATTTTGAGCTTTCTGATTGGTTAACCCTTCTAATGTGTCAGCTCATTTTGACTGGCTCACTAGTAAATATGCCCAAAAAACTGCAACAAAAGCTGTCTGAATGGAATACGAATTGAATGATGTAAATTAAGAGGATGCGTACGGTAGGAAGCAGTTGACCCTAAACTTGAATAGGTTAAAATTTTAGTGTTCTGGAAAGCATCCTCTCAGGAGTCTGTGCCACAAAATAGCGGTTTTTGGGAAGAAGCTGTCCGAATGGAATTTCTTCTTTACCAATGGAATGATGATGACGTGCCTCTGTGTACATTACATGACGGATCTTTGCTCTAAATGTGCATCTAGAAAAACGTAGATCGTCAGAATATTTGTTTATGGAAATAACGATAGAGTAACGAGAGACTAACGACATTGTGTGTGTAGGAGAGAGCCTGTAGGGTAGAAAATTATTCATCGCCCACAACTCTGAAAGAAGCTGAACTCTGTCAAAAAATGGAAAGAGAGAATTGTGCAGTTTCTGCGCAAACATGGCAGCAATACTCCATTTGGGGAGTACTAATTCTTCGGGCATATTTTATTATCACGCCAACTCTCAGGGTTGTTAGTCATTAGGGAGGCATTCTATGACGTAACATAGTTGGTCAATGTAGGTGGTCCTGGGTGACCAACCTCTCTTTCGCCATGATTAGGTGTCCAGATATCTCACGAGTTCTTGTTTTGTTCACCAGCTGTGTCCTGCAAAGAGCGTTCTGCGTTTGCAAAAGCTAGTAGAAATATCAGGGATGGATTCACCTAGCTGTGATTTTGTTGGATGTTGTCTCAAAGAAAAATATAGCTCACAGCATCCGAGTGTAGGTTCCATCAAGCTTAGGTTTTTAGTTAATGTCCAAGCAGTGACACCATACATTAAAACCGTCTCTAAAGTGGCTCAAAAGAATCTCTGTCTGGTAGATCAGATTTCTAGATTACATCCATTTTATTCAAGACGGCCCCGACTTTGGTGATGCGAATTTTCACTTCCTTTTCTGTAGAATTTATTTCGCTTCATCGGTATGTAAAAGATTCAACAGATTTTATTGAGTCACTAGAGTCAGTTTGTATTGCGCGTTGCTGGTTGAAGCTTATGAATTCTGTTTTAGAGGTACCGACATAGAGTCCAACATCATCAGCAGCATTTTCCGCGCCAGGAAATTTTTCTCCCCGGAATCGATCCTCCAGATCTACAAATCAACAATTCGCCCTTGCATGGAGTATTGCTGCCGTATATGGTCTAGAGCCCCTTCTGTTTGCCTCGGGGTTTTTGATAAGATCCAGAGGCGGATATGCAATATAATTGGCCCTGTTCTGGCATCTCGTCTACAGTCGCTCTCTCACAGACGCGCCGTCGCCTCTCTCTGTCTTTTTTACAAATACTTTCATGGTAATTGCTCCGAGGAGCTGCATTCGCTGGTTCCCAGACTTCATGAATTCAAGCGCCCTACGAGGCTGGCATCCCGCTCTCACCCTTTCACTGTCGAAACTCCTAAATGTAGCCGTCTCTTCTACTCCAATAGTATTATGCGGTCCACCCCTTTTTTATATAAGTGGACTCGACCTGCTGATGTTAAATACCCTCAGTCAGTCAGAATATGGGGAAGAGGAACGGAGTGCAAAGGACATAGACATTGTGATTGAGTTGGAGGTAGAAGTCACAGTTACAAGCACGCCCGACTCTAAGGAAGTTTACTTCGAGACTGTATATAGCGATCTTTGATTAATACTAACCGGCGTTCCTGGATTTACTAACAGCATTACCTTTTGTATTTTGTGTAAATACATTTAATTTTTTATCTTAAATACTTGCGTTTGTCATTTATTGGAGACCGATTTTTCATCTCGGAATCCACAACAAATAGCTTCATATTTCGCACCTCTCGCCTGTGGAACTCCCTTCCCTATTCCAGTTTCCCTGAGAGCTATAATCTCCAGCTATTGAAATGTAATGTCAATCGACATCTCCAGTTGCCTTGATCTATCCACTATCCTTCTCCTCATCCTTTCTTCTATCACTCCTATCTGATCTTGCTCCAAATCTTCTGTAACCCCTTGCGTCCTAGTGGCTTCCCGCCTTGCTTGGGGTGAAACGCTTAAAAAAAAAAAAAAATTAAAAAAACAAATGTGTTTATAAGGCTCAGACTGAAGGGCTTTTTATTTTTATATTTTCATGTTTTGCTTTGGAATTTATTTTTCTCTTGAGGGGTGTGGATTTGCTGGAACGGCCAGTCAGGATTTGCCGCAAATTGTTATCAAGATCATAGCGGGACGGAAGCAGCAGAGCGAGGGATGCATAGAGGAGCTAGTTGTGCTTGTAGAGCGTGGATGGGGCGGAGTAGAGAGTATAGGCTAGGGGATTTGAATGGAGGGAAAACATCGATTGATTATGGGAATATTTAAGATCAATTTCAGGTTGTCTAGAAGAACGTAAGAGATAACGAGAAAGAGACTTTTTTTTTTTCGGGAAAGCAACAACCAACTCTCAGTTCATTGTCAGAATGTATTCGCTTGGGCCGACCTATCTTCAAATTTGGTTTGAATGGATTTGTGCGTCTCAAGCGTCTCTTTGTAAAGCTGTGTCTGCATGTGTGTTTCGTCGTGTTTGAACATATATGTTTGCAGCTGCTGATTCATGTGGGATTACGGCCATATCACGTTCGAAAACCGGTTCTCCGAAGTTCAGCAACGTCGAGTACCTAGCCGGGTTATCGCTTGGCAGTGCCAGGTTGTGTAAGCTTGGGTGTGCGGTGTAATGTTATGCATAACTCTACGGAATTGGAAATCGAAGAGCCGAGTTCCAATTTCGGTAGGGTTCGTTATATTCACTTACACGTAACTACCCTTGTGAAAAGTATGAATCGAACTCTCCCCCTAAGCTATGGGTTAATTAGTAAATCTGGTATCAGCAAATCATTATTTTCTCCAAAATATTTTTGCCATCTAAAAATATTTTCTGGCTTTAAATAACCTTCAAAAACACGATAAGACATAACAAAATAAATCGATTATTTATTTAAAGGATGTGTTTGCGTTACTTGTATGGATCTGTGTGTGTTTTTTTTAGGTTGGGGCTTGTTGTTTTTTGGTAGAGGCAGGGTTACTTCTTGTGTATTGGCATGCATCTGCCAATCATGTTCAAAAATAAAAGCTGTTTTCATTCACTTGGCACCTATACATTTTTGAGTCTATTCTTACCATCAGATAACGCTCTCGTCACTGTCATGCCACGATCGCTGGTAGAGAATATCGTTATTTATTTGTGTAGATGGGAATCCTTTTTTTTTCGTGTGTGTCTGATTGTTGTTAAGAATAACTTTACTGGACATATGTGTTTGTCCGCATGTCCGTATGTGCGTCTGTGTATACACGTTTCGGTGTGACCATAAAAAATGTCACTATTTCCATGTTTCCATTGTTACAAAGTTTTGTCATCCATAGCCCCAAGAACATGGGAAAAGATCGCGAAAAAAATTATATGAAAAATGATCAAATTTCATGATTGGAGAATTTAAGTAGCGATAGTGAAAAATATTACACAACTTCAGGTCCGTATTCAAAATGTAAGTCGAAAGTTCCATTCAGAAGGATTCGTTTATTTCATGAACTACCACTTTGTCGAACAGAATCCCGCGTTGTTGCTTCCCTGAAAACTTCAATATTGACCACTCCAATCAATCGTCATCTTTCCTCCGCATCCTCATAATCTTTGTTTCTTATCATACACTTCATTCAGCTTTAACATTTTGATGACAGTAATTAACTGCCATCAAATCAATAAAATTATTCACGGGCAAAATAGACTTTTCTATTTAACCGAGTCTAGTAAAGGTGCAGGCAAAATAGCCTCTTCCAGTTATAAAATAGTGCAATTCTAACAATATATTGTAGTAAGAGTTATTTGATGTTGAAAGATTGTTTTGTTTTGTTTTACGGCATATCAACACCTCAATGGGTCATTTAATGCCGGCAACTTTTTTTTCCTGGTAATATTTTTGTTTTGTCCAAAATCTATTTCTAGTAATATTTTTGTTATGTAGTGGTTTCACAGTGGGGGCTTATATTTTGTACTAAGTCGGTCCTAAAATAGGTTCGACGTACAAAACGTTAGGAACTTGATATAATAGATAATGACGCAGTAATCTAGTTGTGGTCGCTGATACTTTAATATCCGACTAACGATCGTCCTACATCCACTGACTGACCAGCTCACTGAGCGACTCAGCGACTGCTACTACTCCTACTTATTATAGGTGGGAGACTCTATTAACTATAGAATAGGTGTGTTCCATTATAACAATTTTTTTCCTTAAAAAATGTATAGATGGTAATATAATTTTAAAAAATGTATTGCTGGTAAATTTTCTTTTCAAAAACATTATTGCAGGTAATATTTTTTCTTCTTCAAAAATTTATTACTGGTAATAATTTTTTTAAAAAGTATTTCTGGTAAGCCTTGTTCTATAGCCTTGGATGGCAACTGGTCTACCGCAGAAAGAAATGGCAATCTACTGCGGGAAAAAAGTCTGCCTTGTCAGTCATGTATCGAAAGATACATGATCGCCTAAGCGTTTATCACGCATGACTTATAATTGACTGACTGAAGGAAAATTTACCTTTTAATCTAATATTTACAATCGGTCAAAATAAATTATGGTCTAATATTTATAATTTGGTTAAAAAAAATTTACATTTTTAATACAATATTATTCATATGGTCTAAAATATATATATATATATATATATATTTTTGCGCATCAGTTATATTATGATCATTTCCATGTAAAAGTCTCTTCTGATAACGTAGGAAAGTGTTACACATACACATAAATATATACATTGATCTTTATATAAGTACAAAATGCATCCTTTATTTTCCACCAGAAAATGCTCTTGTATCATGAGGAATTCCAGTCGAATCCATTACATTCACTTACGTAATGATACCCTTGCTATGGGTAAATAACAGGACGGACCGGGTTCTATAGCCTCGGATAGCAACTGGTCTAGCGCAGAAAGAAATGGCAACCTACTGCGGGAAAAATCTGCCTCGTCAGGGAAGCATCCTCTCAGTCTGTTATGTCCCATGGCTGTTTTCGATAGTTTACAAAATGGCACTCAAAAATAATTGTCGAACAACTAATGGGTTCATTTCGGACATATAAGAAGATGGCCTTTCTACATTTAAGTTGTATCGATCGAAGAAGGGATACAGTTTTCCGTTTTCAGACTATTTACAAAATGGCAGTCAAAAATAAAGTTATGAACCTCCTTTCTTTATTTGGATGTAGGATGAAAAAAAGAAAAGAAAAATGGACAACGAGTGGGTTCGTTTTGCTTATATAAAAAACAGACCTTTCTAAATTTAAATGTTATCGATCGAAGAAGGGCGACACATTTCTGTTTTTAGAAAATTTATAAAATGGCAGTCGAAAATAAAGTTATAAACCCCACTTTCTTTATTTATTTGGATATAGGATAAAGAAAGAAGAAAATGTTCGCACAATGAGTCAGTTCGTTTCAACTGGTATAGCGCAGAAAGAAATGGCAACCTACTGCGGGAAAAATCAGCCTCGTCAGGGAAGCATCCTCTCAGTCTGTTATGTCCCATGGCTTAGGCGTGTATCACCCATGGGACATAACACATAACAGACTGTTTTCCATCATCTTATGTCTCTTGCTTGCTATATACAACCAGTATTCGTAGTAATAATATTTGCATTTCTTCAATAAAGCATAACCGATTATTTGCGTATATAGTCGTGTATAAACCGATTTCATGTATAGCGTGAACCCTGATCTTTTTGCCTTAATTTTAACTCCTGCAGTAAAAAATAGTGCAAGCGGTCACCGAAAATGCATAATTTCTAACCTCTTCAAAAAATTACCTATATATAGTGCAACTGCCTTTTTTGCTTAAAAAGAAAAAAAACATGATCATAAAACTTGCACTATAACGTATATACGGTATTAATTTTTGACGACGATTGCTTTCAATTTGTTTCTCTTCATTTATTGATACAAGTGGTATTAGGAATGATATTTTTAGAGTATCTTAGAAGAAGCCTTGTCAAATATTATTAAACATTGACTTGTATTTCTTTCATCTTATTTCTCTTGCATTATTAAATTCTATAATTTGCAGTTTCTTCTCCAAATAATCTTCTTCACCCCAGCAGCTATGGGTAAATAGCAGGACATACCGGGTTCTATATCCTTGGATGGCAACTGATCTAGCGCAGAAAGAAATGGCAACCTAAAAATCTGCCCTGTCAGTCATGTATCGAAAGATACATGATCGCCTAAGCGCGTATCACATGTGACACATAACTGACTGAAGCCCTCTAACATGAATGGCTCCCGTATTACCTTCTATTGATAATGGTAAATAAGCTGTTTACATACATTAAATATTTTGCATTCGTTGACATTCCCCTGTGTGAATGCTCCCCTGAGCACTACAGTCTTGACCTCATCAAGTCAAGAATCAATCTTTATCTATCCTGCTTATCTTCATACCTTTCACTTCTTACAAGTTTCTCTTTCATTTAGATCACAAATTCAATATCATTATTATTTTGTTATCTCTAATTTTATTACCTCGGATATTTATCGAAGCTGCCATTGGGGAAATTTTAGTATGAAAATGTGAAGAGCTTTTGCTTTCTTTATTCGGATATAAGATGAAGAAAAAAAAATAAAGGCCGAAGAACGAGTGCGTTCGTTTCGGTCATGTAAGAAACAGGTCTTTCTATATTTAAGACGTATTGATCAAAGAATGGACACAGTTTTCCGTTTTCAGGCTATTTACAAAATTGCAGTCAAAAATAAAGTTATGAAACTCCGCTTTCTTTATTCGGATAGAAAATGAAGAAAGAAAAAAAGGGTGCACACAAACAGTTGGTTCGTTTCGGTGATAAGAAACAGGCGGTTCTAAATTTAAGTCATATCGATCGAAGAAGGGATACAGTTTTCTCTTTTAAGACTATTTAAAAAAAATGTCAGTCAAAAATAAAATTATGAACCTCCGCTTTCTTTATTCGGGTATAAGTTGAATAGAGAAAAGAAGTCGGAAAACGAGTGGGTTCGTTTCAGCCATATAAGAAACAGGCTTTTCTAAATTTAGGTCGTATCGATCGAAGAATGGATGCAGTTTTCTGTTGTCGAACTATTTACAAAATGGTATTCAAAAATAAAGTTAAGAAGTCCCGCTTTCTTTATTCAGATAGAAATTGAAGATTGAAAAAAGGCGCACACAAACAGTGGGTTCGTTTCGGTCATAAGAAACGGGCGGTTCTAAATTTAAGTTATATCGATCGAAGAAGGGATACAGTGTTCTCTTTTAAGACTATTTGAAAAATGGCAGTCAAAAATAAACCTCCGCTTTCATTATTCGGATATAGGATAAAGAAAGAAGAAAATGTTCGGACAATGAGTCAGTTCGTTTGGGTCATATACGAAACAGACCTTTCTAAATTTAAGTCGTACTGATCGAAGAATGAACGCTGGTTTCTGTTTTCGATAGTTTACAAAAATAATTGTCGAACAACTAATGGGTTCATTTCGGACATATAAGAAGATGGCCTTTCTACATTTAAGTTGTATCGATCGAAGAAGGGATACAGTTTTCCGTTTTCAGACTATTTACAAAATGGCAGTCAAAAATAAAGTTATGAACCTCCTTTCTTTATTCGGATGTAGGATGAAAAAAAGAAAAGAAAAATGGACAACGAGTGGGTTCGTTTTGCTTATATAAAAAACAGACCTTTCTAAATTTAAATGTTATCGATCGAAGAAGGGGGACACATTTCTGTTTTTAGAAAATTTATAAAATGGCAGTCGAAAATAAAGTTATAAACACCACTTTCTTTATTTATTTGGATATAGGATAAAGAAAGAAGAAAATGTTCGCACAATGAGTCAGTTCGTTTCAACTGGTATAGCGCAGAAAGAAATGGCAACCTACTGCGGGAAAAATCAGCCTCGTCAGGGAAGCATCCTCTCAGTCTGTTATGTCCCATGGCTTAGGCGTGTATCACCCATGGGACATAACACATAACAGACTGTTTTCCATCATCTTATGTCTCTTGCTTGCTATATACAACCAGTATTCGTAGTAATAATATTTGGATTTCTTCAATAAAGCATAACCGATTCTTTGCGTATATAGTCGTGTATAAACCGATTTCATGTATAGCGTGAACCCTGATCTTTTTGCCTTAATTTTAACTCCTGCAGTAAAAAATAGTGCAAGCGGTCACCGAAAATGCATAATTTCTAACCTCTTCAAAAAATTACCTATGTATAGTGCAACTGCCTTTTTTGCTTAAAAAGAAAAAAAAACCATGATCATAAAACTTGCACTATAACGTACATACGGTATTAATTTTTGACGACGATTGCTTTCAATTTGTTTCTCTTCATTTATTGATACAAGTGGTATTAGGAATGATATTTTTAGAGTATCTTAGAAGAAGCCTTGTCAAATATTATTAAACATTGACTTGTATTTCTTTCATCTTATTTCTCTTGCGTTATTAAATTCTATAATTTGCAGTTTCTTCTCCAAATAATCTTCTTCTCCCCAGCAGCTATGGGTAAATAGCAGGACAGACCGGGTTCTATATCCTTGGATGGCAACTGGTCTAGCGCAGAAAGAAATGGCAACCTAAAAATCTGCCCTGTCAGTCATGTATCGAAAGATACATGATCGCCTAAGCGCGTATCACATGTGACACATAACTGACTGAAGCCCTCTAACATGAATGGCTCCCGTATTACCTTCTATTGATAATGGTAAATAAGCTGTTTACATACATTAAATATTTTGCATTCGTTGACATTCCCCTGTGTGAATGCTCCCCTGAGCACTACAATCTTGACCTCATCAAGTCAAGAATCAATCTTTATCTATCCTGCTTATCTTCATACCTTTCACTTCTTACAAGTTTCTCTTTCATTTAGATCACAAATTCAATATCATTATTATTTTGTTATCTCTAATTTTATTACCTCGGATATTTATCGAAGCTGCCATTGGGGAAATTTTAGTATGAAAATGTGAAGAGCTTTTGCTTTCTTTATTCGGATATAAGATGAAGAAAAAAAAATAAAGGCCGAAGAACGAGTGCGTTCGTTTCGGTCATGTAAGAAACAGGTCTTTCTATATTTAAGACGTATTGATCAAAGAATGGACACAGTTTTCCGTTTTCAGGCTATTTACAAAATTGCAGTCAAAAATAAAGTTATGAAACTCCGCTTTCTTTATTCGGATAGAAAATGAAGAAAGAAAAAAAGGGTGCACACAAACAGTTGGTTCGTTTCGGTGATAAGAAACAGGCGGTTCTAAATTTAAGTCATATCGATCGAAGAAGGGATACAGTTTTCTCTTTTAAGACTATTTAAAAAAAATGTCAGTCAAAAATAAAATTATGAACCTCCGCTTTCTTTATTCGGGTATAAGTTGAATAGAGAAAAGAGGTCGGAAAACGAGTGGGTTCGTTTCAGCCATATAAGAAACAGGCTTTTCTAAATTTAGGTCGTATCGATCGAAGAATGGATGCAGTTTTCTGTTGTCGAACTATTTACAAAATGGTATTCAAAAATAAAGTTAAGAAGTCCCGCTTTCTTTATTCAGATAGAAATTGAAGATTGAAAAAAGGCGCACACAAACAGTGGGTTCGTTTCGGTCATAAGAAACGGGCGGTTCTAAATTTAAGTTATATCGATCGAAGAAGGGATACAGTGTTCTCTTTTAAGACTATTTGAAAAATGGCAGTCAAAAATAAACCTCCGCTTTCATTATTCGGATATAGGATAAAGAAAGAAGAAAATGTTCGGACAATGAGTCAGTTCGTTTGGGTCATATACGAAACAGACCTTTCTAAATTTAAGTCGTACTGATCGAAGAATGAACGCTGGTTTCTGTTTTCGATAGTTTACAAAAATAATTGTCGAACAACTAATGGGTTCATTTCGGACATATAAGAAGATGGCCTTTCTACATTTAAGTTGTATCGATCGAAGAAGGGATACAGTTTTCCGTTTTCAGACTATTTACAAAATGGCAGTCAAAAATAAAGTTATGAACCTCCTTTCTTTATTCGGATGTAGGATGAAAAAAGGAAAAGAAAATGGACAACGAGTGGGTTCGTTTTGCTTATATAAAAAACAGACCTTTCTAAATTTAAATGTTATCGATCGAAGAAGGGCGACACATTTCTGTTTTTAGAAAATTTATAAAATGGCAGTCGAAAATAAAGTTATAAACGCCCACTTTCTTTATTTCGATATAGGATAAAGAAAGAAGAAAATGTTCGGACAATGAGTCAGTTCGTTTCGGTCATATAAGAAACAGGCCTTACTTAATGTAAGTCGTATCGACCAAAGAAGGTACACTGATTTCTGTTTTCGAATATTTATTAATAGTAGTCAAAAATAAAATTATGACCCCCCCCCGCGCTTCCTTTATTCGGAGGGAAGATGAAGAAAGAAAAGAAGTGTTACACAAAGAGTGGGTTCGTTTCGGTCATATAAGAAACAGACATTACAAAACTTAAGTCGTATCGGTAAAAGAAGGGACACTTTTCTATTTTCAGATTACTTACAAAATTACAGTCGAAAATAAAGATATGGACCCCCGCTTTCTTTATTCGAATATAGACTGAATGAAGAAAAAATGTCGGACAATGAGTGGCTTCGTTTCTATCATATAAGTAACTTGCCTTTCTAAATTTAATTCGTATTGGTAGAAAGGACACCGTTTTTTGATTTTTGTCTATTTTCAAAATAGCAGTCAAAAATTTTTTTAAATTGTACACTAATTAAAATGCCATTAAAAGGAAGCAATAAAACATTGCATATTATTCTTAAAACTCCAAGAATTTTACAGCAGAATTCCTTTTAATTTCACCAGTGAGTAAAATGAAAAAAAATGATACTGAGAATACCAAAGACTGAGTATATGAATAATGAAAGAGTTTTAAAGAAAATGGAAAATAAAAGGTCGCTTATACATAGAATCTGGAATAAGAGTTGAAACATCCCGAATACATAATGAGGAAAGAGGGATTGGAAAATTTGACATTCTTATTGAAGGGAAAAGGAACGGGGAGGGGGATGCACTTAAAGAGTTTGTAACATATTAGGGCCTTCTTTCAGGTGATCACCTCAAGAAGGCCGGAGCGTACAATGGACAACAGTCCAAATAATATAAATAAAGGAAATAAATTACGGGAAGTTATGGAGATCCATTATCGCCTATGTCCTGGGGTGGGGGGATACGGCGCATAAAAGAAAGGTTTTTCTAAGTGCACCACAAGGAAAAATGTGATAGAAAGCCAAGCCCAACAACTGGAGAAGGTTTGTTTGAAAATCCTAACTTGACTAATACTCAAACCTTGGCGTCTATCACTGCGTAGCAAAACGTAAATATAAATGTCACGTTTTACGCCCACCACCACCATTTTGTTAATTTTTTCTTTCTTTCTTTTCCTTCTTTCTTTTTCCTTTCTTTCTTTTTATTTTATTTTATTTCTTTTTCCTTTCTTTCTATTCTTTCTTCCTTTCTTTTTTCTTTCTTTCTTTCTTTATCTTTCTTTCTTTATCTTTCTTTCTTCCTTCCTTTCTTTCTTTCTTTCTTTCTTCCTTTCTTTTTTCTTTCTTTCTTTCTTCCTTTCTTTTTCCTTTCTTTCTTTCTTTCTTTCTTTTTCCTTTCTTTCTTTTTCCTTTCTTTCTTTTTTTCTTTCTTTCTTTATCTTTCTTTCTTTTTTTCTTTCTTTCTTTCTTTCTTTCTTTCTTACTTACAACACCGTTTCTTTGTTATTTATTTTCTTTTTGTTTTTCTTTCAAATTATTCCTTTTTATCTATTTATACTTAATCACTTTATACACACACACACACACACATACATACATACATATATTAGGTTGGTGCAAAAATAATGACGTAATAATGTCGTTTTTTGACGTTAAAAAATACGCCAAAAAACGACATTATTACGTCATTATTTTTGCACCAACCTAATATATATATATATATATATATATATATATATATAAATATATATATATATATATATATACACACACATATATATCCTAATGACTTCCCTCTTTTAATCTTTTCACTCTTTCTCTTTTTCTTTCCTATTTATACGAACTCTTCATTTTATTCTTTTCCCGCCGTCCCCACTGCGCATGTCTTGATTAAACCCAAACCCATTTTTTAACCTATTTCAATATTTTTCGCGCATGCGTAGTGCTCCAGTTATTTCCACTGCCAACTTCTAATCAAATCATCCCGCCACTTTCCCGTCTCCATGGCAACATATCGAGAATCATACTTCCGGGTGGATGCCTGTCTGCCAAAACCGTAGAACTAATGGCAGCAAGTAATTAAGGAAGGCGACAGAGAATTCTTGCGCGAAAACAATCCCAGCGGACATTGCAAAGGAGACGGGAATGAAGATGGATGGTCGAAACAGTGGGTGTACCAGTTCCAAACTGAGCCTACACCATGTTGAAATTGTCGTTTAAGCATTGTTTTTTGTCATAAGCGGGATTTATCACAGAAGTTGTAATATCTATTTGTTGCAGAAGATATATCGAAAAACGAAATATAGTAAAGCAAAGACATGCCGGGTTAAATTCAAATGAGTGACATTGAGGAAGAAAATTACTTACATCCTATAAAACAGAGAGGTTATCTACATTTTCTTGTTTCGATCCTAGCTAGAGGCAACCGGACGTCTAGTCACACTGATGAGCTGTGATACAGCGAAACAGTCTTTTTGTAGATGACACTATATATATATATATATATATATATATATATATATATATTATATAACAAATGAAATAACAAATATATAAAACAAATGAAAACTACAGACAAAAGTTCATTTTCTCCATCAAGACATTCATTTCTGTAGTTTAGTGCTAGCAGCAAGCAGAAATATTTCTCCTCCCGATGATGGTCATTTCGGCCGAAACTAGTCGAGGAATCTAAATGGAATAATAATAAAAAAACGAAAGAATATTAATCTACAATCCAGTGTGTCTGAGGATTTTAATTTTTTAATATTTTTTTTATTGTTCAATATATATATATATATATATATATATATATATATATATATATATATATATATATATATTTCATTGAATACGACAGACAAGGTGCTTTTATTTAGAATTTTTCATGCGATCTAATAATTTTTTTTCTTTTCGGATGATAAATTATATAAAAACTGTCCGAATGTTCTTTTTATCCGAACGCTTTCGGCTATACATATAGCCATTTTCATTTTAACTGTTACATAAGAAATAGTTTTTTTTTTTTTTTATGTTTTATAAAAAATGTTTTCATTTTTCCAAACACATCAAGATATTGTGTCCATGTTAAAAGTTAACATTTAACATCATAATTTTTAAATCAAGTGCCCAGTGGCAAAGCGATACACTATAGTAAAAGACTTTTTATAATAGTAAAGCCTTTTATATGGCTACACATTTCTAAATTAGAAATATCAAAAGTTTTACGTATAATTTAAATTTAAATATAATTAACAAATTTAAATATTACTTAAATATAAAAAATGGTTTTGTTTTGATATGAAATTACAATACAACCTCAATTCTCGAACGTCTCACATGTCGAACAAATCGATTTTTGAACAGAATATTGGAAGAGAAAATGCCTCGGCTATCAAACAAAATTTCGGTTCTCGAACAACATTGCCGAACCGAGCCGAATCGAATTAACCCGAACGGAATCATTTCTTAGTCGACCGCCATGTTGTATACATTCGTGTGTTGTGCTATGCTTTTCTTTTCTAATTTTATTGTATTGTGCCTTTTTTTCTCTTCATTAGTCCCCAGAAAGCTCCAAAGAAAGCTAGCAATGATATTGGTAAAGGAAAAAGAAAAGTTAAGAGAAAAACAATTGTTGATGATATTGTCTCTTTCTACTCAATTTCATATGACAAAATCAACGATCTATACTATTCTTATAAATAAAGAGACGATCATGTCTTTCCTTCCGTTTTCCAAACAATAACCTCTCTTTCCTTCCCCTTTCACTTACGCCATCAACTCTCCGACATGCAGGTACAGTAAAATTGAAGTATTCGTCTATATTTTATCTGTTTAGCATTGGGTTTATTATATCTTTTCTTTAATTTTTATTAGTTTTGTGTATAAACATGTGCACAAAGTACTGTTGTTAAAGTTTAAATAAGCAATCATATTGGAACGGATTAAACCATTTTGCATTGATTCCTATTGAAAAAATAGTTTCAGTTTACGTTCGGGTTACGAACGGGCTTCAGGAACGAATCAAATTCGTGAACCGAGGTTCCTCTCTATTTTAAGTCAACTATTTCATCTTATATAGTTTTTATTTAATGGTAACAGATAGGTTGATCAACTAAGTACAGCCTTGTGCAAATTAATCGAAATAAAACGAATAATTCCGTTATTTTTTTAACTTTTTTTTTCGTATTTTTCCAGTGAAACATGCCTCAGTGCTCTCTTAGTACTTCGCATGTCAACCGCACGAAGTCGTTCCTTGCAGAGTGATCACAGATTCTCGATTGGATTTAAATCAGGAGAGTTTCCGGACCAGTCTATAATACTTCGATTTGCTCAGTGGTAAGGATTTCCAGTGTGTTCGTGCAGCGTTGCAATTTTCGTACGCTTCCTTGGACTAACGTCCATCGTAGACAATGGCCGTAGGACAACTAATCGACAGTTGAAACAATAGTGTCTGAACGTCATAAAAATCTGATGCAATCACGGATGACGCAATATTTTTCAAGTCCAAACAAATTTCATCATACACCCCGAAAATAGATTCATATTGCTGCACACCACTGCAAATGACCTAATCCGAGGAAAAATAGAAATTGATTACACCCTATCACTCCAGTGGGTCTAAAACTGACCGTATGGCGTAAGTAAGGTCACTAAAGCGGTTGTTTAGTGGCATTATCACCTTGCTTATCAAGCAAAAATAATAATAAAAATACAAATTATTTGTAATCAATAACAAAGATAGTGTGGCGAGCAGAAAAAAATATGTCACTTAGCCCCCAAAAATCAATTTCTTCTTTTTCTACGTGCTGTATGCCTTCAAGGTGTTGGTGATCATGGCTCTCCACAATTTTCTGACCTTTGTAGCTCTTAATAAATTTTGACTTTTTGTTACCTCTACTAAACCCTGTTCTGCCAACCATTTACATAAGCGCGTTGGGTTATTTTGTACGCTGTTTTCCTCTGTCCCTCTTGCATTCAATTGATGTGTTAGATCAATTACGTCGGAAAAGAGAGTTCGATCCTCGCTGGATAACCATATTTTCGGCCTTATGTCACATCTAAGCTACACTGAGAAACTCACCATTTAGTAAGTCTATACCTTGAGTGACTCTTGCGCCTTGCGTTAGGTGACCCTTAGTAAACAAAAATGTAACGAGACACGGGAAAGAATGGTGAAACTTCTCGACTTGACGTACTTCCATGCATCTAAATAGTTTTTTGATTTCTTTTTTAGGAAAGGGCTTTTTGGTTAGGCCGTGAACTTTCCAACACCTCTCGTTATATACAGTGTAACCCGGATATAAGAGAGTTGTCGGGACCGGAGAAGAAGTATCTTATATCCGGGTTTCTCTTATATCAGGGTATCTTATATCCGAGTTACACTGTAAATTCAAAGCGTTGATTATTCAATACTTGTTTATATTCCAATAGAAAATTCATACAAGTTATTAACATCTGAAGCAAGGATGTCTAGAGGGTAGAAAGGATACATTTTTGTTTTCATGGCAGAAGTTGGAATCGCCGGCTCTTTGAGAGTGTTAGTCATGTTTCAAGAAGGTGAAGGTTGTTCAGAGGAGACTGAATAAATGGCAGTCACCATGGCAACGCTAACGCTGAAAGAAAGAAAGAAAAAAACTGGTTTCAACGTTTTACCGCTGAATTTTACAATTTTGAAACAAAGTCTGTTACTGAAGAACTGCAAAACCGGAAGAAATGATTGTCAGTTATCAAGAATTAATGCAAGCGTTCTTCTTCTATTAGGTTGGTGCAAAAATAATGACGTAATAATGTCGTTTTTTGACGTTAAAAAACACGTCAAAAAACGACATTATTACGTCATTATTTTTGCACCAACCTAATATATACATGGTTCTCCACGCTTTCCTGCCTTTTTTTAGTAATTTTTGTTTTCGCTATCTCTCATAATCCCTATCGACAACCATTTTCACAAACTCTTTAGGTAGGTTATGCTTTGTTTTTATCTGTTTCTTCTGCTTTTGATATATCCTGTGTGTGTAATATTTTCCAAGACCCATTTCCTCATTATTTGTCCTAACTGGCTCCATCCAATCTCTGCATCTTTCTAGCTTTCAGTATATTTTCGCTTTTCTTTAACTCTCCTAATCCCCATCGACAACCATTTACATAAGCTCTTTAGGTAGGTTATGCGTTGTTTTTATCTGTTCCTTCTGCATTCGATATATCCTGTGTGTGTAATATTTTCTAAGACCTCTTTCCTCATTGGGTTTCCTGGCTCCATCCAATTTCTGCATCTTTCTAGCTTTCAGTATATTTTCACTTTTCTCCTAATCCCTGTCGTCAACCATTTTCTCAAACTCTTTAGGTAGATTATGCTTTGTTTTCATCTGTTCCTTTTGCCTTCGAAATACCCTATGAGTATCGAATTTTCCAACACCTATTTCCTCATTATGTTTCCTAACTGGCTTTATCCATTTTCCGCATTCTTCTAGCTCTCAGTAAATTTTCACTTTTCGCCATCTCTTCTAGTCCATGTTGATATCTATTTACACAAGGCTCTTTAAGCTGATTATGAGCTGTTTTTTTTTCTGTTTCTGCTGCCTTCAGTATATCCTGCTAGTGTCAAAGTCCCCTATCATCGTCATGTGCCTGAGAAATTTCAAGGCTTATGGCCATATCGCTTTGATACACCGGTTCCCATATGCTCACCGAAATTAAGCTACGTCGAGCCTGGTCAGTACCGAAATGGGTGACCGCTTGAGAATATCAGGTGATGTAAGTTCAGATGAGCTGTTGGGGCAATGGATAAGTTTTCGGTATTGTTAATCAGAGAGCAGAGGTTCAATTCCAGTTTAGTTAGTTATATTCACTTACGCGCGAATATCGATATTAATCCACCTCTTCTCGCCCCAGCTATGGGTTAATTAGTAAGGCTTGTATTACTAAATCATTATTATCTAAAAAAGACAAGACAATTTTCACAGTCTAAAAATATTTTCCGGGTTTTAAATCTGCAAGCGGTTGATAAACTGCAGAAAACGAATCAATCAAATTTCACCTAACTCTTTCTGATTCTGTCCTTTTGGTTTCTATTTTCTCTAAAACTTCCTCGTTACTCGCCAGGTATTCTCAGCATCCTTCTGTAGAACCACATTTCTGTTGTCTCACGTCTTTGATTTGGTTACCGGTTCCTTCCTCTTTCACTTATTAGTGACATTATCGCCTTGAGTCTGGTAAAATGATTAAAAAAAATATAAATTATTTAAAATACAGAGATACGGTAGCGATCAGAAAAAATAAGCTATCTAGCCAAAAAAAAGCCCCCCCCCCCCCCAAAAAAAAATTTCTTCTTCAATGTACAGTATCCATTCAGGACGTTGGCGATCATGGCACTCCACAATTTCCTGTTCTTTGTAGCTTTTAATCCATTAAGCCCTGAACACCGCTTTACCGGTGGTAGAGAAAAAATAACTTAATGCCCAGCCACCGGTTGAACGGTGGGTAAACATTTGCTCGTGTTTTGCTATTGATTGTCTTATTTGGGGAGACTAGGACACAAAGAAAGAATTCTGGCGATAAAGTGAAGGCATGAAATCATACTCTCCCTTGCTAAGTACAATGCTTATATTTTTGGAAATATTTTTCTGTCTACCGTGAAACATTACATACAAATTATTTTCAAATTTTGACTCAGGGCTCAAAATAATATTGTCTTTTTGCTATCTCTACTAAACCCTATTCTACCAAGCATTTACACAAACTCGTTAGGCAGGTTATGCAATTTTTTCCTTTGTACGTCTTGATTTCAATCTGTCTTGTGAGACCAACACTTTCTAAACCCCCTTTCCTCATTATGTGTCGTAGAAATTTCATCCGTCTCTTTCTGGTTCAAAGTATAAGTGTCATTATTGTTTCAATTATCTCTAAAGCTTTGTCGCTACTCACAAGTTCCCTGCATGGTAATCCTCGGCATCCTTCAGAAGAACAACATTTCTATTGCTTCAAGTCTTTTCTTCATCTGTGACGCGATTGGTCAGCATTCACTGCCGTTTAGGAAGACTGATACTGCTCAAAAGTTCAGTATTCTTTTTTTTTTATTCCTGATGAAATTCTCCTCTTTCTAAATAAGAGAGCGATACCCTAAATTATAGAGGGGTGGAGTGCACGAAACCCTTGTACAGGCACTGGTGTTAGGGGAGGAAAAGTGCGACAGCGAAATCTGAAGGCGTATTGGAACAATGAAAGATGTCGTAAAAGCAATTTTACGACATCTTTCACTTTTCCTCCCCTAACACCAGTGCCTGTACAAGGGTTTCGTGCACTCCACCCCTCTATAATTTAGGGTATCGCTCTCTACTACATCCCAATTTTCATAAGCTACTATTCATATAAAATACAAATTTTATTGTAAGCTATTTATGTACAATAATGGATCATATGCAGTATAGGTGAACAATTCAACTTGAAAAATTGAAAATAAATACAATGTATTTAAATACAAATTAGAGACGTCATAATAGATCATTCATCTAAAATAAATAAACACTGGCGCCAATTTTGAATATTTATTTGAGATTTTTCTTGTTAAAAAATTGAAGAGTTTTAACAAATTCAACATTATGGATAAAAAAAATAGTGAATTTTATATAGTGTTTTTTTTTTTTATTTTGAAATTTAGCATGGAGAAAACAAATTCACGGATTTGGATGGGGAAAAACAGACTAACATCAATACCAGCGAAATTATTTCATCGTTTAATAGTTGTGTTTAGTTTAATTTGTAGCGTATATAAATGTAGGGAGAAAAAAAAACAAATGTTGATAAGATAGTGCTAGTCACAACGCACTACCCAGAGCCCCCAATCAGGCTTGAAGGTCGGGGTGGGAGTTCGGGGGGTTGTACGCGCCGGCTCAGTTTAAAAAGCTTCCCATGTATTTAAATTTTTCTACTTAGTTGATTTTAGCTAAATAAGACGACTGTATTTAAAATGTATTGCTAAAGATTTTACTATAAAAAAATAATTGAAACGAAAATTGCTATAAAAATCGATTGAAAACCAGAAGTATTTGCAAGTGTCTAGGAATAAATGAAAGCCTTACTGGCATACTCTACTGGTGACAGTTACAATCGACGCCTTCTTTTTTCATATATCTAAAGCAGTGTTTCCCAAACGGTGCGACTCGCCTCATAGTTGCGGTGGAAGAGGATAGCAGGTGAGCCGGAATGATTGAAAGACAATCAAAGATTTAGAAACAATTTCAAAAAATTCATATGCTAAAAATAAATATGATTTCAAAATTTAATATATTATTACGAATTATTTGTAATTGTATACATGAGGTCCGGTATAAATAATTATTGACCGATTTTATCGTTGGATTTTTTTTTTTTTTTTTTTTGCATTATATCAGATATTAAGCATATAGTAACTAGGGTTCGCAAATTGGAGGAGAGAGTTATCAATGATAATGTTCTGTCGTGTAAACTCACATTCTTTCTCACTCCAAGAAGCGGGTGTCAAAGGAAGATAACTATTAAATACCAGAGTAATCTCCCTTACTTATTAATTCTCGTTGTGCTTTGGGTACAGATCGACTAAACCCTCTATATAATGATTAAGTACAATATTTCTTGCATTTTATAACTTTTCGTTGAAGATTGCATGAAAATGAATTTTGAATTTTCTAACTTTTCAGCAAAATGTCAATCAGTGCAATACCTCCGCCCACCGAAAAAATATAAAAATACATTTTTATAATAAAATTACTTATAAGACATTTTATGATCTACAAATAATATATGTAAAAAAAAAAAACACTTTTTACGCTGAAAGTATATAATTACGTACACAATATTTAAATTTCAGCATTAAATAACGCAAGTTTGATATACCGCTAAACAAAATCAACAAAACCAACATCAACATTTTAAACCATTGGCGATTTTCATTAAGGAAGATCATACGTGTAAAAATACATTGCTTTAGAAATGAGAAGAAAAGTCTTTTTTAAATATATTTAAATTCAAATGAATACATTAGAAACGAATAACTCGCAGCAGTGCGTGTTAATCGCTATACGAAACCTTTTCTCCAAATAAAAAAAAAAAGAAAATTCTAATTTTTTTCCCCATTTCTAAGACATGCTTATGCATACAATTATCTGCTGTTAAAACATTCGCTTTTCTTTCAACGAAAAATTACTTTATGATGAGCCATATCTCATACGGCCCACTAGTCAGGAAAGGTTGCCGATGCCTGTTGGAGAATAATGAAAAGTATAGCTAATCCCTTGGCAATCAAAGAAATTTAAACAGAAAACGACGTACACAGAAATAACAATCTCTCGTCATGAATAAAATATTTTCCGTGAAACAATGAAGCGAGTGGGAGTGGCAACGAATACCAGTGCAGTTGTTGAGGGAAATTAGGAGCTTTACTTTGTCCTTAAGTACAATCTTCGAGCTTTTGTACAAAAAAAGTACCGTTTTTATCTGACTAAGCGGCGTATAGGACGTACCCTAAATTTTAGCATGAAATATGTTCGAGCAATAAATTTTTCTGAAGCTTAGTCTAGACCCCATTATGGAAGATTAGTAGACCTTAAAACCTGACACCCAACACTGAGCTCCAAAGTTTAGCATGTTTTAGATTTTTAACAGATTACAAGGGAGCGATTTAGGCACTTCGACGTGGTGTAATAGTTAGCAAGCTCGTCGTGCTAAATCAATTACGACCTAGTAGTGAGTTCGATCTTTTCTTGGGGCTCCATATTTTCGTCCTTGTGCCACATCTAAGCTTCGCTTTGTAAATTACTATAAGGGTGAGATTCCGAAAACAAAATTTCATATCCTCCAATATACGATATATTCTGCAATAGTCACAACTGATGGAATTGAAATAATTTCACATACAAACTTGTAACTATCGTTATACGCATTTCTAAATATGACGCACGCCTATTTTCAGAATACAAATAGGCCGGCAGGACATGAAGGACTAATCGTCTCGCTCCTAGATATTTGCTGTACAAGACGCTAGGCTCTTAGTATTTGCAAATTTTGGTATATAATATGCTGGAGGTTTTTAAACTATTTTAAGAGGTCTTATACATTGAAAAGCCCCTACATATATAAAACGCAATATTGTTCAATTGTTAGATTAAGATTTGAAGCGTTGTATCTTAGAAATGATTAAAAATATCTTAGTGGAATTCTTCGAGGTTTTTATAACACTATTAGCCTCTACTTTGAGCAATAAGAATGTATAATTACTCTCCAAGCTTAACAGAAGAATCGGGATGAAATCGATCTATAAACGAAAATGACATGTTCATCATTAATTAATCATTGCTAAGGATCGAAAGCTCATAAAGCATTGAAAGCTCAAATATGTATATATATATGTATATATATATTATTCCGGGATCATTTTACAACTTATTGAAGATGATCTTCGCATTCTCTAACCTTCTAACTTTCTGTCCTGGAGTAACAACGAGCCTCACAGGTTTCACGTACTATTTCATTTTCAAGTCTTTTTTCCCGCTCTTTGGACTGTCATAGCCGAAACTTCTCTCTCACGTGCCAGACGTCTGATGAAATGAGTTGGATCTTTTCTAATTGATCCCTTTAGCTCTAAGTTGAAATGATGATCCCACTTCCTGTTGTGACCTCCTGATCCAGTTTTCCTCTCTACTCTTCCCTCTTTTTTAAACTTCTTCAGCGTTCTCTTGATGGTTCTTGAATGAACTTTGAAGATGGAAGCCAAAGTATGAGTGTTGGTACCATTATTGAAGGCCTGAATGATCTTTTCCCTCTCACTATTGCTCATTTAGGGAGACGGTGGGTCTGAAAAAAAAAACGATTCTAACCTGTTCTATTTAGGGCTGAATAACTGAAAGGGTTTTTTTCAGTGATTTTTACGAAAAATGACAAGATGGCTAAACGTTTTATCTGAGAAACTGGAAAAAGTAAAATTCAATTAGTTTAGGGTTTGTTTTTTTTTAGATATTCAGCATTTTGTGGGATGGATAATTATGCTGTCACACGGTTTAGAAAATTATGCTGTTACATCCAGTATATATATACTGTGTAACCCGGATATAAGAGACCCGGATATAAGAGAAACTCGGATATAAGAGTGATTTTATCTGGTCCCAAATTAGAGCCTGTGTTAATGTATATAAATTAGACCAAACCCGGATATAAGAGAAACCCGGATATAAGAGAAATCCGGATATAAGAGACTTCTTCTCCGGTACCGACAACTCTCTTATATCCGAGTTACACTTGTATATATACATATTACATATATATCTGTGTGTGTGTGTGTGTGTGTGCGCTCGCGCACGGGCGTTTGTGTACAGGAACAATGGCAAATATTTTATTTAGCCAAATGTCGGTCGACAAGGGTAAAACTGGAAATTATTTAAGGCAAGCAGCTGATATGATAAGATAGAACATTAATAATAATAATAATAATAATAATAATAAATGCCATAATGTTAAACGAACCATGGCTCTCATGTCTTCTTGCCTTAATTGCTCGGATGTGTTAATAGCTATATATTTTTTCTTAGTGAATTTGGTGGTGGATTTTGTTTAGCGGCATATCAACACCTCTATGGGTTATTTAACGCCGCAATCCTTATATTTTATACGCAATTTTATGACTTCAGCTAAATATATTTTGAACGTAACTGTATGCCTTCAACTACATAAAAATGTATCGTTGGTTGTTTTTACTTTATATATTTATTTTTGGTAATTTTTATATAAAAATATAATGCTAGTATTTTTTTACGATAAAGCTTCTTATATATTCATAGTCTTTTCTTTTGGGGTTCGCTATTCGCTCATAGCAGCGACCCCAACATGTGCTACCACTGAGAGTCAGGTTGGACCTGGGAACAACAGCAACTAAGAGATGGTTCCACACTCCTCAAAACCTCCAATCTCGCGAACAGAGGCATTGCTGCTAGGTTTATTTTATCGTCATACCCAGGAATAGTCTTGGTGAATTAAGATTACTTTAACGCTACAGTGAATATCAAATTCTGTGCCGCAGAATTGCTTGACAGATGCACTGTGTATCTCTGTTCATGAGCGGGAGTAGTTGGGGATGCAACATGACTGGAGGGTTGAGGTAGTTGTTATTTCTTAAGTTTCAAGTCTGATATAAGGTGACTTAGAAGGGTCTCACATGTAGATATTTGCAAACATCCTCAACAGAAGCATGTCTTAGTGTACAGTGTTACCTGACCTGAAGATATTACTTCCATACTTGTGACCATATTACGCAGTTTGGTCTGTGATTCATTCGCATGGTATACCCTTATCCGAAATGGCGTGATGTTCTCTTCCCCAGTAATAGTGTATTTATCTACCATTTTCCAAATTACGAGTTAACTTCCGCAAAACCTGCCTAATGCAGATGCAAAACAAAAGAAAAAAATATCAAGGCTTTGTCGATGCAATCAACTCACAATGGTTATCTTCAAGAGTACTGGTAAAGTAAAATACAGGCAGTGTTTTTCTTAGGTTTGCAAATTTAACGGTGTCCCTGAGGATAAACTGTAATTTTTTGTCTTATTCGTCTTCTATATAATAAATGCGAAAAGATTTGTGTGAGTCACGTTTTTCAATCTAAGGGGCACAACTGTCTAACTTTTAAATATCTCATCTTCTCTTTCTATATAATAAATGCGAAAATATCTGTGTGTAACATATTTTCCATTAAAGTGACACAACTCTCTAACTTTTCAATATCTTATCTTCTCTTTCTATATAATAAATGCAAAAATATCTCTGTATAGCATATTTTCCATTAAAGTGACACAACTCTCTAACTTTTCAATATCTCATCTGCTCTTTCTATATAATAAATGCAAAAATATCTCTGTATAGCATATTTTCCATTAAAGTGACACAACTCTCTAAATTTTCAATATCTTATCTTCTCTTTCTATATAATAAATGCAAAAATATCTGTGTATAGCATATTTTCCATTAAAGTGACACAACTCTCTAACTTTTCAATATCTCATCTTCTCTTTCTATATAATAAATGCGAAAATATCTGTGTGAGACATATTTTCCATTAAAGGAACACAACTCTCTAACTTTTCAATATCTCATCTTCTCTTTCTATATAATAAATGCGAAAATATCTGTGTGCAACATATTTTCCATTAAAGTGACACAACTCTCTAACTTTTCAATATCTCATCTTCTCTTTCTATATAATAAATGCGAAAATATCTGTGTGTAACATATTTTACATAAAAGGGACACAACTCTCTAACTTTTCAATATCTCATCTTCTTCCATACAAATAAATACGAATGTCAGTGTCACATACTTTTTTCAACTTTGTTCCTAGAGGCCGGAGCCCAACATATCATACCATTTTTGGAATGAGGCCGACTCCGTGAGCAAACTGAAAACATTCCGGGCTGCCCCCGGATCCGAATTCGTAATCCTAAAAGTTATGTCTTCCTATGTTTTCACTAATGCAATTGTTTTCGGCGATATTTTTCGTCTATTTTTGGGGGGTGGGGGGGTTGTAGGATAACAATTTTTATAACTTGGAAATAAATTTTGGAATAATCGAAATTAACTGCGAAATCCAGAGAAAGTCACCAATGAAATAAAAGTAATTATTTGTACGGAAAGTAAGGACCTACGTACATCAAAATTTCTTTAAATTAAAATGGCGACAAAAGTATTATCGTTGAAATTTTAAAGGGTAAGCTTAAATATTAATGAAATACTTAAATGCAGCGATCAATTTTGAGTTCTTCTTTAGCTTACGTATACGGCAGCAGTATGCCTCGCAAAAAAGACATATCCGACGGCAGAGGACAAGATTGCAATCAAAAGAGCCAAGGCTGTAGCGAGGAAAAGAAAGTCCCGTGCAAATGAAAACCCAAATCAAACGGCAGCCAGGAGATCTTCCAGTGCTGAGAATATGCAAAGACTTAAGAACTCTCAAACTCTTAAACAATCCAGTCCTCTGCAGGTGCTAGCTGAAATGGCGCCCGATAGGGCAACTTGTAAGCTAGTTATTTAATATAAGTAAAATATTAGATTTATCAGCTTTCTTATCAGGGTTTCCTCTGATTTCATGTACGGCTTTTTTTCATGGTTTGCATGTTATGTAAAAGAGCTTTCTGATTATTAAATATATTTTTTGACGGATTTAGATTTTAAGTAGACATTATATCCTGTAATAATATTATAATATTATATAATTATATATTATTATATATATTTGTTGAAACTTGACTAATGCATGGAATAATAATGCAACACAAAATGTACTTAGAACAAAATGTATTGAAACAAGAAAGTGTACACAATATTTACATATAGTCTTTTGTATATTCCTGGGAAGTCCGTTCCTGGAATGTGTGTTGACTGAGTCGCAGTCGGGCAGAGTCTCTGGTTGAATCTCTTCATTCCTTCCCGGTACCAACCATATTTATATGGTCGGTACTCCACTATGCAAATTAGGTGGATCTTACCACAACAATATTATATCCTGTAATAATATTATAATATTATATAATTATATATTATTATATATAATATTATATCCTGTAACTATTATAATAATTTTTTCGTCTCTGAAATTTAAAATATTTTGGCCGATTTCAATTTCGGGTTTCTTATTAACTGGAACTTTTTTTTTTTTGCAACACACTGACGCTTGTTGAAATCATCACAGACATTTTTCGTTGAGATTTACAAGCGTTTCGTTTCGTTCAATTTCGCAAACCAACCAATGAAATTGGAATACGCTGATTCGCTTAAAAAATACCTTAACAAAAACTCTACTCCACTGTTTAATTATTTCTTTAATTTCATTTCATTTTATAGAACTTCATGGTAAACAATATTTTTTAAGAAAAAATCTTTTTTTTTTTTCCTTTTTAACAGCGAAGAATCAATTCTTAGGATTTCTTACTTTTGCACATGCAAAATACAAACCGGTGATGCGCAAATATTTCTTTCTGGGGTCAAATTCCAACATTTTGAAGCGTTTGACCATGGGATTTGTTTATAGTTCTCTCAAGCGCAGTGACCGGCTGATCGGTGGAACTCTCTGTCTTCGGGCGCGGAGGAACCTGAACGAGGCTACGCCGAAGGGCGGAGTCTCTTTCGGGGAGGTAAACCGACCCTGAACCCGTTTATACGGGTTCAAAGGGCATATTTTTGGCCGAGCACACGGGCTCGGAGATCCCACATTAAAAACCGGCCTTGTGCCACATGATGCCCTCGTGGGGTGGGGGGGTTACTAAATATCGTTCTCTCAAGCGCAGGGCAAACTGGATTCTTGTATATATAAACCCTTAAAGAAAAGATATGCAAAAAATAATACTGCATGTTTATTAAATAAGTATTTTCCATTTTAATCCTTAAATTGCTTTTAAAACATTGGGAGTATTTTGTACATTAAATAATAACATTTTTAATTTTTCAAAAAATTTAATGAATATTTATTGTACTAAGCTACGCATCTCAGTAAAACCAACTGTACTTTGTATCTCCTTAACTGTTTGCAATTCTCCCCAAAATCTGGTTTCGATCGGTCAAGTTTAGAGGGTGTGAAGGATGGGTGGACTGACGGATATACTTAGTGGGTTTGCTTCGGGAATGTTATATATATATATATGGTATTGTATTTGTCTTATAAATCCTGTTGGATCCAAGATAAAAAGAAAAGAACTGGTAGTGTTAGGTGAGTGGGATGGCAGAAAAATTGTCAAATTTATCTTTTGATTGCAATCTGGTCCTCTGCTGTCGGATATTTCTTTTCTTTTTTGAGAGGCATACTGCTGCTGTATCTAACTAATTTATCTAACTGCCGGCTAACCTCGATATATTGCGGAAGGATATTAGAATAATCCAGGTAACCTCGATATATTGTGGAAGGATATTAGAATAATCCAGGTAACCTCGATATATTGTGGAAGGATATTAGAATAATCCAGGTAACCTCGATATATTGTGGAAGGATATTAGAATAATCCAGGTAACCTCGATATATTGTGGAAGAATATTAGAATTATCCAGAACCTATACTGACCTGAAACCGCATAGAAAATGAATTCAGTAAATATACAAAAAATAGAAAGGGGTTTAATATAAGGGTGTATCTTCTCACCGGAATTATGTAACTTATACAGTAAGGCGATTCTGAAAGAATTAGAAGACCTACTCTATGTAGAGTAGGACTTCTCTCCTTACTGTATAGGTTAAATAATTTACTGAATTCACTCTTGTCTCTGCCTCCCTTCCTCTTCCTCAGACGCTAGCACCGCTAGTTTTGTTGAGTAATACCGACCATACGGGTCATCCAGCTGTCTTGATCCTCCTCAGTTGGGCCCGGTGTGTCGTTTCAACGGTGTTGATTCGGGTTTCCCAAGATCTTACGATATTGGGATTAACGGCGAAGATTAGTGTGGGCATACTTATGTACGTTGTGTAGTACAGATAAAATTGCGTATTTCTTATCTGTGACAGTGATAACTTCTATCTTTTTGCGTCAAAAGAACATTTTGGGTATCAGGGCTGGAATAAGAATTCCTTCAATAAAATTGTTCTAATGAAATGTCCCACTCTCCCTATGGCTTATTGTGGACTGACTATATCAGTGTGCACAGGATATACTTGGCGGGTTTGCTTCGGGAATCATTTGGAGATTCGAAGGGCAGAGTCTCGTCTGGGTGATAGACAGCAACCCGTGTATACGGGGCCCACGAGGAATTTTAGCCCGAGCCTACGGGATCGATTTGGCCCCGCATTAAAAAATGGACTTGTGTCACATCCTACCTCGCGGAGAGGTAAGGTAAATAACCATGCTTCGGGAATTAGTTGGAGATTCGTCTCCTGCTGCGCTGGTCAAACTTTCTGTATCCGAGCAGTGAACTGTTACACGACGAGGATTCAGTATTAACAGCCCCAATCTTAACAGAACAAGATATGCAACTAGAGGAATTCCTATAGAAGTTAGTAAAGAAAAACGTGAAGAAAAGAATAAGCATCAATTGCAAGAAGACAAAAATCAGGGTTGTTAGCAAAAGAAACAACCAAACATGCAGAAAGATCAAACAAGTACAATTGAAACATCTGGGAAGTCTTTTAACAGAGGATAGAAAGTGCAACATTGAAATCCGAAAGCACATTGGGATAACGAAAAATACCTTCCAAAAGCTAAGTAAAGTATTAAGAAAAAAATTCTTTAAAAACAGACAAGAGGACTGAATTGTTATATAATATCGACCCTCACATATGGTAATGAATACTGGACAATCTTCTCACAGATAAAGAAAAAACTTGAAGCAATATGGTTCTACAGAAGGATGGTGAGAATACCATGACCCGAACATGAAATCAATGACGTAGTTTTAGAGAAAATACTAACATTACTGAAGGATTTCTAATGTCAGTAGTCAACTTTTAAAGCATCATAATCACACTGATGATCATCACATTCTGGGTTTTATTTTAAGGGAAATGTCACCGCCCTTAAAATACTTTAAACAGTTTAAAATTAAACAGTTTAAAATACTTTAAACACGTTTAGGCACACCGGACAGTTAATGGTTTTGTTGTATTTTTCTTTTTTTTTCTTTTTTTTTTTTCCTTCCACTGCCCGAATTCTACCAGCAGTTCCATCAACTTTGGAACTGGGTTTAATCTACTGATGCCACTGCTCCCCAACACTCAAACAGCTCTGGGTCTACTACAGCTGTTTCAGTTGTCAGTATAAGTGAAGCCCTCCATGGTAGTTTCTTCACCGAATTGACCAGAACTCAAAGACTTTTAATAATGTGTTACATAATGGTCTGCTACAAAAACTCTCCACCTATGGAGGAGTCTACGCAGTAATCAAATTCTTTCTCTCAGGAAGCTCCATAAATGACGTGGTGAAGCCCATGAGATCAACGCAGGCGTCCCCCAAGACACACACACACACACACGCACACATCTCTCTCTCTCTCTCTCTCTCCACCCCCTGGTCCGGCATTCTTTCTGTTTTTATTGACGATCTACCAAGGAACATTCTCACATTGTTGATAGATGATCAGATTGTCTTAGCTGATACTACGGTTTATGGGAGCACCTTCAAAAATTAAGATGATCAATGCTTGAAGCTGATCTCTTCTCCGACCTAGCTCTAACTGCTCAGTGGAGGACAAACCGATCATTAACATATTTCTCTAGTTACGATGATCGGTCGCTCTCTTAGTGAGGCTCCTTACAATAATGATTGGTCGTTTTTGTTTAACGGAATATCAACCTCTATGACGAAATTTAAATATTTTGAACGCAATTGTATGCCTTCAATTACAGATAAAATGTATTGTTAGTTATTTTACTATAAATAGGTATTGTTGGTAAATATTTTTATATAAAAACATATTGCTGGTATTTTTACAATAAAAATGTATTTTTGTACTTTCATAGTCTTTTGCTTCTGTTTGGGTGTTCACTATTTGCCCATAGCTGGGACCCTTACAAGTGCTACCACTCCGGGTCAGGGTTTACATGTGACCAACAGCAATTAAGAGGTCCTTGCTATTAGGTTTGCTCCAGATCTCAAGTGGAACACATATGTCTGATCCATCGCTAAAGATGTTGTAAAAAGAACCTGATCTCTTCTGTCTTTAGGGTCAGATTAAGACCGAAAGTGGAATATTTCTGCTATATCTGGGCTGGAGCTGCACAGTCCTTCCTTTTTTTTTTTTTTTTTGCACAGCCTTGATAGACTTCAAGGTCGTTTACGTGACCTTTCTGTGGATGATTTATTTTCCACGGCGCACCCTCTTTCTCATAGTCGCAATGTGGCAAACCTCTCGCTGTTTCCATGGCGAATCTTCAAATGAGCTTCCTTTTATCTTGATTAGTTCAGTCTTTTAGTGTTAAGACCGGCCAGGTTTCATCCACAGAACCGAATCATCCTTATTAACTCCGTAATCCAGTTGTAAAGAGGAAATTCAACTCGGACAGATTTTTTTTCTTGAGAACCGCTACTTTCTGGAAAAGACTCCCGCGTGAGTGATTCCTTGACCGCTATAATCCTAACCCCTTCATGTCAAGAGTAGATCGTTACCTAGCTTGCATATCTTCATAATCATCACTTACTACTTCCTGCTCTTGCGTTTAATATCTCTCAGCTTTTTCACTAACCTTTACGTTGGTGGCTCTTGATCACTCTAAACAATGTTAGAATAAAACCTGTGAAATTTTATTCAAAAGGTATTGAAGATTTTCCCGATAAGCGGTCACAAGTCATTGCGAATAATGTTAAATATATAATTGAATAAAATGTAATTTACTTTTTTTTATTTTAAAGAATAAGATTGATAAACAAAAACGGAAATTATTTTTGACTCAATCCAATCGGAAGTAGATTTACATCGCGTTGGTGTAAAAAGAAAGACAGACACAGAGAGAGAGAGAGAGAGAGATCTACCAACAGCAATTAAATAAGTTGCAGTGTGTTCGCCTATTATCGTTATATTCTTCGAGACGGGAAGACAGTTCAAGAACTGGATCAGAGAAAATTAAATAGAAAACAGAGGCAATCGATCGGTTTCTCCCCATCGGTCCTTTGCTCTCCATACCACCCCTGCTAACCGGTTCCAACCCTTTACAGACACCCCAGAAACACACCTATACCTTAATCCAATTTACCATATATGAGAATGGTTTCCTAACAAGCCGACTAAGAGGTTTAAGTGATAAACCGACGACGCGAACTGTCTGAAAGATTTCGAAGACGACGACCGAAAATAACTGAACACACGTGATTATTAATTCAGTTTATATATATATATATATATATATATATATATATATATATATATATATATATATATATATACACAGATAGATAGATAGATAGATAGATAGATAGATAGATAATATTAATGG
>OZ010598.1:41876098-42096098 GCA_963932145.1 Acanthosepion lycidas | reverse complement strand
TTTTACTGATTATTATTATTTTCGATTTCTTCTTTTCCAGCTGCTGCAGCATTGCTACTTATTATTTTTTTCGATCTCATTGCTTCAACTTCTTCGCATTATTATTATTATTATTATTATTATTATTATTATTATTATTATTATTATTATTATTATTCATCTCCTCATGTTCTTGTTACAAAAATAATAAAGTTATTTTTTGCAGGCGCTACATCCGGAAGGCTGATGCACTTCCGGAAACGAACACAAGCTTTTGGTTTACGTCAAAAGCAAAGCGCGGAATAACAAAGCAAGCACGCACACACACGCACACACACGCGCGCACGCACGCACGCACACAAATAAAATAAAATAAAATAATAAACGTTTTCACTGTTTCAGCCGCCATCTTTTTAGGTAAAGCATGCAGGGAGCGCATGCTAAAATACATCAACAGCTCCACTCTGTACCAGAGGGTTTTTTTTTCCTTCTTTCTATATCGCCATGGAGGCTGGTATGAGAGCAAGTAGTGCCGGATAAGCGATATCGTCTGTAAACCGAGAAGGACTCAAGTCAATTCAACAATAGTATAAGGATTTCACATGAGAAATAAACAATCAGTGGAAAAACAATTTTGCCGATAATTATAGCAGAACAGCGCCATGATGTCGATTCCAAAGTAATAAAAAAACATAAAGAGAATATAAATAATTCGCTGTATAAATAAGCTATGGCGAGAAGTGGGGACTCTGTTATCATTGTTACCCTCATATTCACTCAGTTAAGTGCCATACGTGATACATGCTTTGGCGATCATGCTATGACTGACTAGGCAGAAGTTATTCCCGCAGTAGGTTGCCGTTTCTTTCTCCGGTACACAGGTTGCCAACCAATGCTATAAGACTCGGTCTGCTCTGCTATTCAGTCCACAGCTGGGAGGAGGAGTTGTTGATAAATACCGTTCCCAAGGGTATTTGCGTGCCATCTCCGTCACTGCCACCAGAGGGGAGGAAGGATAAGGAAAAAGAATGACGATCCCGATGATCGGATACGAACAGGTGCTGACGACCATCCTCTTATATGGCAGTGAATGTTGAATAATTCCTCTAAAGTTGAGAAAAAATAAAAATAAAAGCAGCAGAAATATGAATCTACAGAAGGATACTGAGGTACTGGACAGATCGAGTTAGCAAGAAGCTTGTCTTACAAAAAATGACAACGAGAACAACACATACTCAGAATCACGAAAAGACAGCTCAAGTTCCTCGGATACATAATAAGGAAAGAAGGCTTGGAAAAATTAACACGCATGGGGAATACTGAGGGCAAGAGAGATATGGGAAGGCAGCGAGCCACTTATCTGAGGAGCTTGTGTGAATGGATGGCGAAAAAGCGGGCGAGGCCTTAGCAAAGAGAGAAGAACTGTTAAGAAACTAACGAGAGAAAAAGTTGTGGAGATCCATGATCGACAATGTCGTGAAGGGACGCGAGACATGGAAGACGAAGAAGAATAGCTGATGAGATGAATTCCTCACGTACGAAACGTCACAAGGCTCTCGCTACTCTATCGCTATGTCCATGGAAAATGTTCTGACGACCTACAATCATTAGTTTGACCAGTTTAGACACTTACATATAAAAACCCACCATGATGCGTACACTAGGAAAAATAATCACAATTTCTTTCGTAATCTACACTTCTTAACTCTCACCCATACGTTCAGACAACTTCACTCACTAAACCTCTATCTTGAGTGGCTCTTCGGCCTTATATTGGTGAACAATTAATAAAGAAATATTAAAGGAAGTAGTAATTGATGATTATGAAGATATGCAAGCTAGGTAACGATCTACTCTTGACATGAAGGGGTTAGGATTATAGCGTTCAAGGAAGCACTCACGCGGGAGTCTTTTCCATAAAGTAGCGGTTCTCAAGAAAGAAAAAAGTCTGTCCGAGTTGAATTTCCTCTTTACAACTGGAATACGGAGAGAATAAGGATGTGAGCGATCATGACTCTCCACAACTTCCTATCCTTTGTTGCTATAAGCAATATTTGTTACTTTACTATCCTATCCAAACGCTGTTCTATCATCTATTTACGTAAACTTGTAAAGTAGTTCTTTACCTCTGTTCCTTCTGCCTTCAATATGCCCTGTGAGTTTTAAATTCTTCAAGCCCTCTTTCCTCATAATTTATCCCAGAAATTTCAAATGTCTCTTTCTGATCTATACAAGCGTCTTTCTCGTTATCATTTTCTTTAAAAATGATTTTTTTTTTACTTTTTTTTTTTTTAGTAAAAATAAAATCATCCCTGATAATGGCTAAAAGTATAGCTGAAACCGCTCGGAATTGCGAAGGAATCATATTTTTTAAAAATGATTATAATATATATATATATATATATATATATATATATATATATATATATATAGTTTATGCAAACTTAGGTAATCCGTATGGGTAGACCCGAGGAGGATGATATCCGGAGAGCTCAATGTAAAATTCAGAGCAGATATATTTGAAAGAAAAACTGTCCTCGTGAAAGTAGTGTAGCTTCTTCCTTTAAAGTCGGTCTCCACCCCTCCACTCCTTAGCCATCTATATCTTGAGACTAGACACAATAAATTCGAACAACATCTAGCCGACACATTGGAGTTAAAAATTAAAAATAAGAATTTGAAATGATACATATGACACATTCATATCCTCTTTCCCACCTCACTTCCTCACTTCGTTAATTTTACGTGTACTTGATGAGGTCCGTCAAAAATGTGTGAATTTCTTTTCATTTTTCATTTTTCATTTCAATTTTTGGAAGTAAAGTCTGATGATCCAGAGCCCTGTTAAAGGGGTTATGGTGAAATAATTTATTACATGGAACCTTAACGTGGTCTGTTTTTATTCAAACATATATATATATATATATATATATATATATATATATATATATATACTTGCATATTCATGTCAGATGTCTTGTTATTAGCGCTAGAGTTTGGATGCCAACAAGTTTCAAATCGACAGTATTTTCCGCTGAGATTTCGGCAGGTCCTCGCATCCCATATTGCTCATATGTTCCGCCGATGATATTCTCAGCATCCTTCTGTAGAACCATATTTGTGTTGCTTAAAATCTGCTCTGCTCTTTAACCCGTTTTTTTTTTTTTTTTTAAGCCCTGTCTCATTATGACGTCATGGATCAAGGCTTCCAATTGATTCTGCTTCTTTACTATCTAGGAGTTACCATATTTTGGGGGGTGTGGGAGGGTAAGATATGTCAGTGGTTTCTGGTTGCCGTCACCAAGTTTTTGAATGCTTTGCTTTGTATTTTGTTTAACGACAACTCCTTATGGATTATTAAATGCCGATTTAATGTAGTCTTCTTGGGATATGTGAAGTAATAAAAATATGTCGTTCTGCTTTCACAACTGAATACATGGTAGATGATGCTCAGCTTTTCTGCATATACTAGAAGCGGTGATAGGCATTTTATGTTGAAGTTTGGAATACAGTTTGATTTAAGAATGTCATGTTCTTTTTTTCCTACCAACGCCGACATACCAGTGTTAGACATGGCCCCTAACAAAAACCCTTGAGACGAAACTGATCACTTGTGAGGTAAAATGCCTGATGAAAGCAGTGAACAAGACCAGGCGAGACAAGATCAGGAATAAGGTAATAAGAGATATGGTAGGAGCAATACCAATCATATAACACATCGAACGACAGAGGATCAAGTGCTTCAGATACCTCACTCGTATGCCTATCAATCAACCAGCCCTACGAGCATACACCCTCAGGTATTCTGGTTGGAGAGCGAGAGGCAAACCAAGAAGACGCTGGATCAACTCAGTGGCAGACACTCCCATAGCCCACGAGATATTTCTCCTCCTCGCCTTGCCGCTGACGGACGACTGTGTCTCCCCGTAACGCCTAACAGCACAAGCGGAAGGAAAAACTAGACTAAACTATGAAAGTTCTTTTATGCTGGTTGATTTTGTTTAGCGGCATATCAACCGACAAAATGCCGACAAAATTTTTATTGCTGGTATTTTTTTTTTTTTTTTTTTTTTCCCAAAAATGTATTGCTGGTAATATTTTTTTCTTCAAAAATCTATTTCTGGTAACATTGTTTTTAAAAAAATTATAGCTGGTAATATTTTTTTCAAAAATTTATTGCTGGTAATAATGTTTTACAAAGTATTACTGGTATTAAAACCTATTTTTTACACTTTCATAGTGTTTTGACCCTGGTTTATTGGTTAACTATTTACCCATAGCTGGGACCCTAACAGTCCGGGTCTTGGCGGACCTTGGAACATTAGCAGTTAAGAGGTGGTTCCACGCTCCTCAAAACCTCCTTAACAGACGCCTTGCTGTTGGATGTAGTTTATTGTCTTACCCAGGACGCAAATCTTGTTGGTAAATTTTTTATAGAAAAATCTGTTGCTAGTATTTTTACTATAAAAATGGATTTTTATATTTTCATACTATCTTGCTTCTGTTTGGGGGTTCACTATTTACCCATAGCTAGGACCCTAACAGGTGCTACCACCTCAGGTCAACAACAGCAATTAAGAGGTGGTTTCGTGTTCCTCAAAACCGACCTGAAGCTTCACGGCCGGATGTGGTTTTCGTGATATCCATGAGTCAAGTTTTTGAATTCAGAATCCTTTTTTTTACACTAGCCGATATCCATTGCTAGAGAGTACCATCTTTCTTGTTAATTACTCATAGCTAAGCAGGGAGAAGATCTCTTTCTTAAGTATATTAGTTTGAAAATGAATACAACAGACGAAGCCGGAGTTTGAACTCGGCTCGATGATTCCATTTTCTGTTTGAAAAACCCGTTACGCCAGCCACACAGGTTTTTATTTATTTATTAGAAATTATTTTTTCTTTATGCGCCGTGTCCATCCAAGAGGTAGACTATCATGGCTCCCCACAACTTCCTGTCTCTTGTAGCTTTTAGTAAATATTGTATTTTTGCTATCTCTCTTAAATGCTGTTGCGCTATGCATTTACTCAAGCTCAGGAAGTAGGTTATGCATTGTTTTCACTGTCCGTCTTGTCCCCAGTCTGTCACATTTTTCAAGCCCCTCCACCTTCATTATTATGTACCCCATAAATTCCAGCTGACTTTTATTGATGTTATGTTTTCATTTTGTTTACAGTTTCTCTAAAACCTCATCGTTACTCACATGTCCGGTCCATAGTATCCTCAGCATCCTTCTGTATAACCATATTTCTGTTGCTACAAGTCTCCTCTTTATCTTTTGTCTCGTTTGAGATTGTCCAGCATTCACTGCCATGCAGAAGGACAGATATTACGTATCAGTTCAGTACCCTTTTCTATGTTTCTAAAGACTTTTTTTTCTGTCTCTTCATACTCTGCTTTGCTTTGGAATGCATTTTTGGTTATCCCAATGCGTCTTCGGATTTCATTGTCTCACTTTCCGAATTCTGTTAGAACGCTTCCAAGATATTTAAATTTTTGTATTAGTTTGATTTTGGTATCACTGATTTGTAATTTGTATTCAAAGAATTTCACGATTTTTCTTATTTTCATATTCTGATGAATCTTAATTCTTCAGTTAATGATTGAATAAGCTCATGGCGAATTCTACGACAATAAATATCCATAGAAATTCCCCTAATTACATCCTGAACTATTTGAGCTTAACAACTTTAACAAAATATTCCAATAACAATCATAAATATGAATGCAGGTCGTTATTTTAAGAAGTAAGGGGATACAAATGAAAAGATTTTAAATTGACAACTTTTTCTATTTCACTGAAACAGACGTTAAACACTTCTATCTTCCCGCCTTTCTTTCTTTTTTTTTTATTTTCTCACTGAAATCAAATAGCGTATCTCATATGTCATTTCTGTTTTTCCACACGATCAAAACTAAATAGTCCATTATTTAATAGGTGTTAGAAGGGCGTAACAGCCGTGCTAACTAAATAATGTTTTTGCTTTCTTATTCTCACTGAAAACAAGTAGCGTTTTCTCATAGGTCTTTCTCGTCTTTCTTCGCTATGAAAACGGAATAGTCCATTATTAATTAGGTATAGACAGGGCGCCAAAGTCGTGCTAACTAAATAATGTTTTTGCTTTCTTATTCTCACTGAAAACAAGTAGCATTTTCTCATGTGTCTTTCTCGTCTTTCTTTGCTATCAAAACGGAATAGTCCATTATTCATTAGGTATTGACAGGGCGTCAAAGTCGTGCTAACTGAATAACTTTCTTTTTCTCACTGAAACCAAGTAGCGTTTCTCATATGCATTTTCCGTCTTTCTTTGCAATCAAAACGGAATAGACCATTATTTAATAGGTATTGGCATGGCGTAACAGTCGTGCTAACTTAGTAACTTTCTTTCTTTTTTTCACTGAAATCAAGCAGCGTTTCTCATATGTTTATTCCGTTTTTAATCGCTATCAAAACGGAATAGTCTATTATTCAATAGGTATTTACAGGGCGTAAAAGTCGTGTTAACTGAGTAACTTTCTTTTTATCATTGAAACTAAGCAGCGTTTATGTGTTTTTTTTTCCGTTTTGCCTCGCTATCAAAATGGAATAGTCTATTATTTCATAGGTATTGACAGGGCGTAACCTATGTACGCGCTAAGAAACCAATCAGAATAAGTTATGATAAAACACTCGGTGTATTAGGTTGGTGCAAAAATTATGACGTAATAATGTCGTTTTTTGACGTATTTTTTAGCGTCAAAAAACGACATTATTACGTCATTATTTTTGCACCAACCTAATAATTCTTTTTTTTTTCTTTCTTTCTTTTCTTTCTTTCTTTCTTTCTTTTTTTTTTTTTTTTTTTTTGAAAGATTGAGAGTTAACGCATATTAAAAATAAATAATAAAAAAATCAGCGCTGGAAAATTTACAGAATCTTTTTTTTTTTTTTTTAGTGGAATTTACCTCGTTGGTAAACACGAAGACGAGTAAAAGCGACGAGTGTCAGTAAACGAGATGAGTTACTTGCAAGACTTCTTAATTGCTAAGCTGGCAATCGCAAGAGCCATGAATGATGAAATATTGACACTTTCATTCATTTCCTGTTTTGATGAAACATCATCATCCCACAGAAAGGCAATATCGGAAACTAATGGAGACAGAAAAAGGATTCTTTAGAGATTTAAAACGATCTTCAAACCTCCGTTCAATTTATTTATTATTTCCCTGTCATGGAGACAGGTATATTTAAAGAGTGGCTTAAGAAGTGTTCGACTGTAAGGATTTGAAAAGTAACCTATAACAGACGCGAATATAATATCTGGAAATTAACCATTAAAAATATCATTCGATATTAAAGAAAAATTTCGCTTCCGGTCTGGAAAATGGAATAAAATATCTTATCAGATATGGTTCAACAATATTTCCATATCGAAATGATTTTGGAAAAATACATAAATGAAAATAGTCTGTGGTAGGGAATGGGTAGGGAAGGTCATTCATTTAGGAAAACAAAGATTAGATTGACTGAAGATTGTTGATTGTTGATATTATCATAAAGTGATTGGCGTAAAATGATGCTATTTTTTATCATGAAAAGACTGGATCAAAGCACTGTTTCTCTATTATAATTGGATTGAATCAAAGCAATGATCCTCCTTACCAAATTCTTTGTGTCAGTTTGATCTTCTCTTTGTTATAAGGTTAAAGGATTAAAGCCTTCGGATCAAGACAATAATTCTCACTATCATGAAATGTCTGCATCAAGGAAAAGACTCATTATAAAGGGATTGCGTCAAAGCAATGTTTCTCCTTACAAAGGTGTTTCTGTCAATTTAGGACTTATTAAAATTGTATATATAAAAATTCATTACTTCACTGGATAGCGATTAGGATTGAGGACTCGAAGAGACGAGTTCGAATTCCAGTCGAATCCATCACATTCACTTACGCGCCAATACCCTTGGGAATGGTATGAATCCTCTTCGTCTCTCCCCAGCTATGATTAAATAGCAGGACAGACCGGGTTATATAGCCTTGGATGGTAACTGGTCTACTGCAGAAAGAAATGGCTCACCTCATGCGGAAAAAAATCTGCCTCGTCAGTCATGTATCGAAAGATATATGACTGACGAGGCAGATTTATCACGCATGGCACATAGCTGACTGATATATATATATATATATATATATATATATATATATATATATATATAAGAAAATAAGAAGAAGACCAAGAATAACAAAATATATCACCGTAAAGATAAGAAAGAAAAAACTAACAAAAATGAGACTAACTGGTTTCCGATCCTCGCTCTTCGGAGCAAATCGAGGACAAACGCGTAATTAGGGTTCATTGTTCTCATTTTTTCAATTCAGATTTATACCGTGATTTATTTTATTATGCTCTTCTCTTTGTTTCTTGATTTTTATATGCAATTTTAATAAAATCTTATACTTCCATATACTGTTGTATATATCTGTTATATACCATTATATACCGTACTGTTATATACCGTTATATACCGTACCTATGAACACTAATGGGTATATGTCCCAATCTTCATGAATACGTTGGACAGTAACAGTGGTTTAACTACTTCACGGCGCTGGCGGGTATTGTATTTTGTTGATATTATATAGATTACTATTTCGTTTTCAATTATTCCTCATTTCTAGGTCACAACAACATATGATGGTCTCTTCCGTCGTATCCGACTTATGAGAGTCAAGCAGCTCAATTCCTAGGAACCAACAGCTTGACACCAGCACATATGATTTGATTATAGTGGTGAAGGCTTTCAGAACCAACCAGACTTTTTGAAGGGCCAAATACAGAGAAACACAAGGTCCCCAAACGACCCTCTGCATATATATATATATATATATATATATATATATATATATATATAAAGACAAAAGGATTTTTCTTTAACGGCGCGTTTCGTCCTCTAATGAATAAGTAAATATTATATTTCGCAACAAGTATTTATAAAAAGTACTTATTTTGCAACCGTTTTTGTGGTTAGGTTTAATATATATATATATATATATATATATATATATATATATATATATATATATATATATATATATATATATATATATCGGGTGTAACAGCAAAATTGTGCAAATCCTCTCATCGTTTGGGATAATTGTTCATCCCACAAAATGTTTAATATCTAAAAAAGTCATTAAACTGATTGAGTTTTTTTCCCAGGTTTTCAGGCGTTTAGCCGTCTTGACATCATTTGTCATAAGAATCATTGAAAAACCTTTTGAGTTATTCAGCTAGAAAGAGAACAGGTTAAATTTTTTTCATGTCAGCTCCACTATATCTTCCCAACTGAGCAATAGTGTGAGGAAAAATATCATTCAGTTCTTCAGTAATTGTATCAACATTCATACTTTGGCTTCAATCTTTAAAGTCTATTCAAGAACAATCAAAAGAACGGTTAATAAGTTTAAAAAAGGAGGAAACATCAGAGAAAAAAAAACTGGATCTGGAGATCACAACAGCAAGAGAGATCAGTATTTCAACTTAGATCTAAATACATTCTTATTGTTCAAAGTAGAGTTCAATAGTTTTATAAAATCCTCGGAGAATTCCAATACGATATTTTAATTATTTTTAAGATACAACGGTTCAAAGCTTAATCTAACAATTGGACAATTTTGTTAATACACGGTTTGGACGATTTTGCTGTCACGCCCGGTTTTTTTGGATTTTTTTTTAAATCAATTCGTTCCAAGCAAAGTGATGAAGCCAGTAAATGCAAGTGGCTGCCGAGAATGAAAGAGAATGAGATGACTTTAGTCGCTCAGCTAAGTGCCATACGTAATAAACGCTTGGAGCGATGATATCTGTTTCGATTCTTAACTGACGAAGCAGAAGATTTTCCCGCAGTAAGTTGCCGTTTCTTTCTGCTGTAGACTGATTGTCAAGCAAAAAGCTATAGGACCCAGTCTATTTTGTTATTCAGTGCATAACTGGAAGTGAAGAGATTGATTCATTCCATTCCCATGGGTATTTGCGAAGAAAATTAATGTAACGTACCCGACTGGAATTCGAACACGGCTCTCCAATGTCTCATTCTGAGTCGACATGTATTACACCACAACGCACGTCCTATGATTAATAACCGGAAACCCAATTCTAAACAGGAAACAAGGGATAAATGTCTCTCTCTTTATATAATGATTTCTGTTGATTGACCCTAAATTTCGTATAATGGATTTCAAGAAATGTTGTGATATCCTTGTCTGCCAATTCATTATTGATCGATATTATCACTCAAAGCCGACAGTCCTTTGTCTTATTGATTTTTTTAGTCTTATGTACACCTCTTAATAATATCGATCTTGGATTGATTTTGTTTACCAACATGACAGCACATTTGACTTTTTAAAAGAATGCATCTAGAAGCAAATTTTACCTTAATGCAAGAGATGGATAACTGAATAGCTGTATTTCTTTCTTCTTCTTCTCTTTCTTCTTCTTCTTCTTCTTCTCTTTCTTCTTCTTCTATTCTTTTTCTTCTTCTACTTCTTTTTCTTCTTTTTCTACTTCTTTTTCTGTTTTTCTTCTTCTTCTACTTCTTTTTCTTCTTTTTTCTTCTACTTCTTTTTTCTTTTTCTTTTTCTTCTTCTTCTACTTTTCTTCTTCTTCTACTTCTCTTTCTTCTTCCTCTATTTCTTCTTTTTCTTCTATTTCTTTTTCTTCTACTTCTTTTTCTTCTTTTTCTACTTCTTTTTCTTCTTCTTCTACTTCTTTTTCTTCTACTTCTTTTTCTTCTTTTTCTTCTTCTTCTACTTCTTTTTCTTCTTCTTCTTCTACTACTTCTACTTTTCTTTCTTCTTTTTCTTCTTCTACTTCTTTTTCTTCTTCTTCTTCTACTTCTTTTCTTCTTCTTCTTCTTTTTCTCCTTCTTCTCCTTCTTCTTCTTCTTGTTCTTCTTCTATGTGCTATGTCCCTTCAGTGGCTGGAACATCATGAATTACCACTATTTCCTATCCACAATTTTGTAGCTCTTAGTAAATTCTTTTCGCTCTCTCTCTCTCACTCTCTCTCTCACTCTCTCTCTCTCACTCTCTCTCTCACACACACACACATTCTCTCTCTCTCTCTCTCTCTCTCTCTCTCTCTTCTGTAATCAGTGTCCTTTTTGTTTCCATTTTCTCTAAAACTGGTCCTGCCTCATTTGTTCCCTCTACTGTATTATCAGTATCCTTATGTAGAACGCTGTTTCTATTGTCCAATCGTCTCTTCTTCACCCGGGGAAAATATTGTCCGGCATTCACTGCCATATAGTAGAACTTATATTTCATAACGGGTTAGTGCTCGTTTTCTGCCTTTCTAACAAGATTTTCCCGTTTCTTTATACGTTGCTTTGCTTTTGGAAGACATCTTTTGCTATTACAATGCGCCTTCGGATTTCGGTGTCACATTTTCCTTCCTCTGTTAACCAGATATAGTTAACATAAAATCTTGGTGAAGTTTCGTTTGGCAAAAAGTTACAATAAAATCACTCTTGGCAACCATCAAACTCTCAACACTTTAAGCTTTCTATTTTCTCTAAAAGCGCGACGTTGCTCCCATATTCACGTCATGGTCTCCTCAGCATCCTTCTGCAGAAAAAAATGTCTCTTCTTGCGAGGAAATTGTCCAGCATTCACTGCTATATCGGTGACCCGGTATTACATAGCAGCTAAGTACACTTTTCTTTGTTTCTGGCGTGAGTTTCCTGTTTCTTAGTACTTTGCTGAAAAGCAAATAGCACCAGCTTTTGTCACTCACATATAAGAATAACATATTGGATTTGATCAAGTTATCAACAATCGTCTGAGCCATATTTTGCCTCTCCTTTAGCAATGTTTCTTCAAGGTTTGCCACTGACATGATTTTGGTTGCACGCTCTCGAAGTCTTCGGTCAAGGTACTCCCAAATATGTTCTATTGGATTCATGCCAGGATTTTGGGCTACCCATGGCAGTGACTTGATTCCTTACGATTCCTTCCAGACCTTTGCTACTTTGCTCATATGATATGACACTCCATCTTCTTGAAAAAGTTAAACATTCTTGTCAATCTGATTGGTTTCGAATAGTGGGAGTAGTTCTTTCTCTAATATTTGACAGAATTTTGAACCATTCAACCGCTCGTCAACAAGAATCAGCTCAGATTTCCCTCCAAACCAGACAGCACCCCACACCATTACTCCAATCCCTCCATGTTTCACAGTCGCCTGCAGACAATCAGTATTTAAAATCTCATTCTGATTTCTCCAAACATAAACCTACCTCGAATTAGAATATTGGCAGAATTTACTTTCATCTGATCAAATTACAGACTGCCAAAATTCATAATCTTTGCTCTCGAATTCTCTCACCCAGTCCACACGAATGTTCCTGTTAACCTCTGAAATCAAGGGCTTCTTTCTTGCAACTCTTCTTTGATAGACTAGCTCTTTCAGAGTCTTTCTCGCTGCATTTGGCGACATTTTCATGCTGTTGGCGACATCTTTGACGCTCTGACGACAGTTTCTGATGACTTCCCTCTTCAGTGCCCTTTTCCTTCACTCAGACACGATGCTTGGTCTTCTTAAACGTTGTTCCACACGACAATAGCCTTCTTCATAAAATTTCTTGACAATATTATTAACCGTTTGATGATTAACCTGGAAAAACCTAGCAATTTCTCTATTTGAATTGCCCCACTGATGCTATCCTAATATTTGCCCTCGTTTAAATTCACTAATTTCCTTACTTCCGCAAACTTTCATTGTAAAATATAAGTCAACTATCGTTCATAAATGAGAGTAGCTTGATACTAACACGGTATTGTCTGAAAAAGAAAGAAGAGACGTTATTAAACAAGTCAAAATTGCTGTAATTAAGGGTGGCTAAAAACTTATCATAGCCCACTGTTTGATTTTAAAGCCGCAGAGGTATTCATTCAAGCGAATCTTGTCTTGGGCAAGTAAATTTGGTGGAGCTCATCCCTCAAACCACGGCCGATGTCCCTCAACTTGAAGCCTCACCTTAGACAAGGACGCGTGATTGTTGATTCCATCGAGAGAACACATCAGTCCTGGTAGTTGACGCAAGTCTAGGAAGCCCTCTGCGCAGCAGTACCGTACTGGCTTCTTTTTTTTTTAACCATTTCATCCCCAACGTTAAAATGCAAGGAGGTACTTAGTGTGAAAAATATGAGAAAAATAAAACATTATTAGGAAGTGAGAACAATAAAATAACAGGAATCAATAAGACAGAAGATAACGATTGACATTGCATTTAAATTTTTGAAGATTAATCTTGACTGGAAAGCAAGATGCTGAAAGAAAATTCTACAAGCAAGAAGTGTGATAGAAGAAACAACTAGCATAGAACTTACGGTTACATCTATCCATTTCAGCTGTAAAATGATACGGCCTATGCCAATCTAGCACTGAGCTTAAATTCATAAATTTTAAGCACCATATAGGAAAGCTCATCAGAACAATTATTATGAAAGTATTTATAGAAAAAGCACAGAGAAGCGCTGGGAAAGTTATTGAAGCCGAGCTACCAGATCAGGACCGATAATATTGCAGATTATTTTTTGTATCTGATCAAGAACCTCTGAATATATAGCAGAAGCACCGGGCCATATGTGGCAGCAATGCTCAACGTACGGACAAAAATGGTAGACTTATAAATACGAAAGATAGATTCTGGAGAGAAAGATTGTCTAGCGCGACACAATGGGGCAACTTTCCTAGCAGCAGACCTAGTAATTAATTTGATATAATCTTTTAGTGGGAAATTTTATCCCGAGAAGACGCAATGGATCACTCTCTCTGGAGGTTAGCAACAGCTCCGATCATGAAAGGTAAAAAAAGGCACTCTAATTCGATAAGAGAGCAGTTTCGTTTTTGGAGTATTATACAGGGTGTTCAGAAAGCCACTATACACTTGTATTTTTATGAGGCGTTTCAGTATAGGATACAGGAGAATATGAATGAAAATAATAAACAAAGTTAGCATCAATACAGGCTTGAGCCCTTTTTATTTTGTTTCTGTTGCCTCAAGACTCTTCTTATGAGGAAATTGTCCAGCATTCAGTGCCTGATCGGTGACCCGGTATTACATAGAAGTACACTTTTCTGGCGTGATTTTCCTGTTTCTTAATACTTTGCTGAAAAGCAAATAGCACCAGCTTTTGCCACTCATACATAAGAATTACATATTGTGAGTCGGTGTGCAATTTTTAGCGGGAAGATTCTGTAAACGAGGTGTTAGGACAGATAAATATTTTCAGGAGCAAATTACTTAAATTTTTGTATCATCATCATGTGTGGTCGTAGGGTCGCTGCAAAACCGATTACCTGACCAGTTTCCTCTTATATGAGTTGAAAACCGCAGAGGTATTCATTCAAGCGAGTCGTGTCTTGGACAAGTAAATTTGGTGGAGCCCATCCCTCAAACCACAGCCGATGTCCCCCAACTTGAGGCATCACTTTAGTCAAGGACGCATGATCGTTGATTCCATCGAGAGAACTGATCAGTCCTGGTGGTTGACGCAAGTCTAGGAAGCCCTCTGCGCAGCAGTATGGTACTGGCTTTTTTTTTTTTTAATCAGAAGACGAAATGGATCACTGTAGTGGAGGTTAGTTATGATGAAAGGTAAAAAAGGTACTCTAAGTCGATAAGAGAACAGTTTTGTTTTGGAGTTTCGTTTTTTACATGGTGTTCGGAAAGCCATTATACACTTATATTTTTATTAAGCGAAACATTTCAGTATAGGATAGAGGAGGAGAATATGGATGAAAATTATAAACAAAGTAACGCCTGTTAGCATCAATACAGGACTGAGTCCTTTTTATTTTGCTTCTGAACACCAATCTCTGTTGCTCGCTTGAAGAGTTGGTAAGCATTTTGATTTTTATCTGACGGCCTTATTAGCAATTAGCAGCATAGCCCAGCATAGCCCGGCATTGTCCGTGCTTGATTCAAAAATCGTACGACTCATAAAGCAATCACTGTCACTTGACTTAAAATATTTTTGCCCTTCCTTGCCTTTCAAGGAGTGCCCTTTGCCGTGCTGATGTTGCTAAATGACTTACTTCTTGCCTATCTCACACTGCGAATTTTTTCGAAGCTCTATACTAAACATTAAATCTGTTACGAAAAAAGAACTAAACAAAATGAACACAAAACGATCAGCTTTAAAAAAGGACTCGTAACTGGAAAAACCGAATGAAAAAAGAATGTTAACAACAAATACTTTTTTACACCCAACCCAGTTCTGCGGAATCAGATTCAACGTTGAGTTTAATCAAGCGAATGAGCCAATTGGAGTAAAGTGCCATGCAGATTTAATTTTTTTCCCACTTGTGACGAATGCAGCTATCGATTTTTTTTTGCATGCTAGCATGCTAGTTAACATTCGTATCAGTCAGCTGTTGGCTCTCACGCTGGCCAATAGAATCTTCCTGCCTATTCGTGGCAGCCAGCTATAGGCTCTCACATTGGCCAGTAGAAAATGGCCGCAAACTACATGAAAACTGTCGTAGAAACAAGAAAAAATCGATTATTTCCACTATCGATGGGAGTTGGGAAAGGCAAAGTCGGTCTTGGCCTTCCCACTAACTTGGTGCATGTGCATGTAAATTTTGGTGAAAATCCGTTGAAAATTGCGGCCGTGCATTCGTTACACACACACACACACACACACACACACATCCTGCCTTTCATAGATAGAGATTTCAAGACCATTATCTTTCTGTTGTGCTAACTTTCGTAATGATTTTCTTGGAGTCTGCTGCATACTGTCAGAAATATCCAACAGTTTCTCCGATAGCTTTGCTGTTTTTCCACGACGTTTGGCATCGTTCACTGATCCTGTTTCTTAAATTTTATTAACAAGGTTACGAACTTCCTGGCGATGTGTAATAGGTGTATCTGAAAACGTGCCAGCAAAACGCTGTCGCACCAAATCTGTGCATCTTGCAGCTTCTCTCGTGATCGACAAGAGATACGCGTTCTTTAGTTGTAAAAACCATATTGAGGTGAAATTTGAAATATAAAGAATACGTTTAGAAAAGTTCTCAACAGCTTTTCGAACACGCTGTATTTCGATAAGAATTATCGATTGGCGTTGCTTTGTAGTTTTTGTACTGGAACATTTTTACGAGCAAGCATCTCACGACCGAGTTTAAGTGTAGCCGGCTGTAACCATTGATTCAGTGAGACATACCTTCAGATAAGTATGTATGTTGTTTCACTTCCTGATCTGATCATTTTCTGCCATGTGACGAACTAAAAAAAAATGAACCACCTTGCTTAAAAAAAATCGATTTGCTAATTTATTTTTTTTTTTTTTTTTTTACTAAGAAGCTGTAAATATTCGACAATGTACTTTCAGGTGTAGAATCTGTGGGCATTCAAATCAGGAATGTAAGTTCTCTAATTTCGAAATTCTGTTAGTCTTTTTTCATAGGCCAAACGCTTCCAAACATCAACTTGCTTGCACGACACAGGAATATTAACCTATATTCCTTAAGCCAGCAAAACTGTTATTTGAATCATAACATATTTAGCACAAATCTCAAAATCTGTTATTTGAATATTAATACCTGTTAATTAAATCTTAATCTCCGTCACTCAAATCTTAAGTTATATTACTTTAATAATGAGCTCTGTTACTGCAATTTTAAGATTAATCATTTATAAGGTTAAATAAAAATAACATATAGTTGTGTGTATTTGATTCAATCTTCTGTCAGTATGCAGATGGTTTCTTCATAGTAAATATTCAGGATTATTTTAATGTCCTTCTAAAATAGATTAAGTTTTACAAGCAGTTCAGGTGTGTCTTTGAATTCATTACAACAAATTCACAGTTATTTGAATCTTAAGATCAGTGACATAAAACTTGAGAAGGGAAAGTTAGCATGGGGTGGGGGTGAGGCGAGTTCCAATTGTCGCTTAATGTGCTGCGTTCACTTTCTCGCCGATAGCCTTCGTATATATTTTTATCTTGACTAAACAGCTCCCAACATACTGTTATTCTTCTGATTGACTTGAATCATTCATCATTCATTCAGTCAGTGGATTTTGTGCCTCAGGACCTCACCACTCCCGTCCATCAACCAATTATGGTTCAATGTGACATTCAAGGCAGAATATTGCAATGGCTTGCCAGTGTGTTTATGCACCGGCGATGCTGAGCTTACCTTGTTCCTCCTCTCAGAAGTTAAGGCGGCAAGACCTACAAGGCCGCAGGTAGTTTGAATTCAGATGTTCTCTTCTCCTAGACTGCTGTGATTCAATGTGACATTCAAGGCAGAATATTGCAATGGGTAGCCGGTTTGTTTATGCACCGGCGATGCTTAGCTTACCTTGTTCCTCCTCTCAGAAGTTAAGGCTGCAAGACCTACAAGGCCGCAGGTAGTTTGAATTCAGACTTTCATTTCACCTAGACTGCCGTGTTTCAATGTGACATTCAAAGCAGAATATTACAATGGCTTGCCAGTTTGTTTATGCACTCGTGATGCTGAGCTTACCTTGTTCCTCCTCTCAGAAGTTAATGCGGCAAGATCTACAAGGCAGTAGGTTGTCTGAATTCAGACTTTCTTTTCTCCTGGACTGCCGTGTTTCTGTGTGACATTCAAGGCAGAATATTGCAATGGCTTTCCACTTTGTTTATGCACCGGCGATGCTGAGATTACCTTGTTCCTCCTCTCAGAAGTTAAGGCGGCAAGACCTACAAGGCCGCAGGTAGTTTGAATTCAGACTTTTCCTTCTCCTAGACTGCCAATGGTATGTCGAGGCTGTATATTGTCAAAACTACATTGTCCACCCTATCGGCTGTACCAATAAGATCCAAAAGAATACAGGACATTACATTTGATGCCGATTTGACTGCCGGAGTTGCACGAAAAATTCTCAGTGTTGTCTACCATCCACCTTGGCGGGTTCACTCCGGGTTTTCTGTCAGTATTTACTTCCATAGCCTTTTCCGTATTTTGGATATGACCGCGAGTCAACGGAGATTTAAAATCAGGATCTTCCTACCCCTTTGACTTGGATAGTATGACTTCATATGCCAAACTCCTATCGTATTTATTAAATTTTGTAACATTTTGATTATACTCATTCTCATCTTCAGTATATCTCTACTCATCTTGAAACATAAATTAAAAGCTCTCGACTTCAAGCAATCTTTAACATGAGAAAATTGCAGGTCTATCTTAATATGGGATACTATTTGTTTAAAATTTTCAAGTTCCCAAATAAGCATTCATGCAGGTGACGCAACCATTTCTTCCTGTCTTAGTAGCAGTTCTCGCTGAAATATACATAATTTTTTCCGTATAGAGAAAGGCTTATAACGAATAGTTGTTACATTCATGTGGGAATCAGCCGGGTTCAATCCTTGGACCTACATTGTTTCTTATCTTCATCAACGTCCTTCTTGATATCATCAGTTCCCAACTAGATATTTATGCAGATGACGTAACCATTTCTTTATGTCTTAGTAGCAAGTCCGACACATCCGACAAAGTCAAAATGGCAGTTGCTCTTGTAAATGACCTCCAATCATTAATTAACTGGGGCTAAGAAATAGCTTGTAACGCCTCCAAAAGAAAAATTCTTTCATTTAATCAACATAGAGAACCTATTCTGTTTTCCATCATCATGGCTGATGCTAACCTCCAGATGAGAAACTCTTTGCAGCTTCTTGTGATCACGTTTTCTACTGACATGAAATTGAGTTATTATACTGAATCAATTGTTAGGTCTACTGCTAAGAAAGTCGGTTCACTGTATCGTGACAGTAAATTCTTTCTCGCCAGAATGCATCCTGTACATTTATAAATATGCCATTCGCAAAAGAACAGGTTTGGAGAAGTTAGAAGATGGCGATTGATGTTGAATTTCCATTTTTGAAGATCGTCTTTAGCAGGGAAGCAAGAAGCCAGGAGATTGTTCCACAGAAGAGAAGTGGGAGATAAAAAAATTATTAAAAAAAAACTTACGGTTGTATCTAGCTATTTCAACGATTAAACTTTGAGACCTTATTACCAATCCTGTAGTACCCTTGAATTCATAAAGTTGAGGTACCAAGGAGGAAAGATTATTAGAATAATTGTCATGAAAATATAAAAGGTTGTGTATGTGTGTGTGTAACGAATGTACGGCTGCAATTTTCGACGGATTTGCACTAAAATTTACACGCACATGCTCCAACTTAGCGGGAAGGCCAAGATCGACGTTGCATTTCCCAACTCCCATCGATAGTGAAAATAATCTATCTTTTCATGCTTCTACGGCAATTTTCATGTAGTTTGCGGTCATTTTCTACTGGCCAGAGTGAGAGCCAATAGCTGGCTGCCACGAATAGGCAGGAAGATTCTACTGGCCAGCATGAGAGCCAACAGCTGACTGACACGAATGTTAACTAGCATGCTAGCATGCAAAAAAATCGATAGCTGCATTCGTCACAAGTGGGAAAAAATTAAATCTGCATGGCACTTTACTCCAATTGGCTCATTCGCTTGATTCTGATTCCGCAGAACTGGTTTGGGTGTGAAAAAGTATTTGTTGTTAACATTCTTTTTTCATTCGGTTTTTCCAGTTACGAGTCCTTTTTTAAAGCTGATCGTTTTGTGTTCATTTGTTTAGTTCTTTTTTCGTAACAGATTTAATGTTTAGTATAGAGCTTCGAAAAAATTCGCAGTGTGAGATAGGCAAGAAGTAAGTCATGTAGCAACATCAGCACGGCAAAGGGCACTCCTTGAAAGGCAAGGAAGGGCAAAAATATTTTAAGTGATAGTGATTGCTTTATGAGTCGTACGATTTTTGAATCAAGCACGGGCAACGCCGGTCCATGCTGCTAGTAACTTATATTTTTTACGAACTTCAATAAAAAAAATGCCACGTATACTATGTCTTTGGTGAGGACAACAATCGCTGGTACCATTGCTGCAACTATTATCATCATTATTGTCACCATCACTATTTCTATGTGGAGTCCTTTGTGGATTAACCCGCCTTCTCCGCCAAGGGACTTCGTTTAGCATTCTCCAGGTGGCGTTGTGTAAAGCAATATGAAAGGAAAGAGCTCAAACCCCCTCTCTTTTTTCCCATTTCAGCCTCACGATGCTGTAGAGATACGACGTCGCATTTTTCCCTACGGGAAGATTCTTAGCTCGTAGCCGAACCACGGGATTCATCGTTCAATGAGGATCTTCTACAAAGAAATGTCTTCATCGGCAGCATTAAACTCAAAAGGAATTGTAAGTCAAGTTGGTATATCCCTCAAGAAGAGATCATTAAACTGAACTTGCATATTCCCGTGAAATCTTTTTCAAATATTTCTCATATAATGCAAGCTCATCGTTGTGCACCCCGATAATGTCACATGGACCATAAGGGTTCAGATGGAATCCGAATGAGAATCACTGCTCCAAATTGGCCTTGTATGAGGTCAACAACGGCAAGAAAATAACTAAAAATAACTGTAATATCGAAGATCAAATGACCCTATGCAGACTTTTAGGAATAAGAATTTATAAGCATTTTATATTCATAGTCACTTTATGATCCAAATATTTCACAATGATTTTTTATTATCTTACTATTTACTTGAAACAGTTTGTGACCTAAGTACTTATCTGACACATTTTATGATCCAACTATTTCCCAATGTCTCTTTATGACCCAAATATTTCCAGAGACTCATAGTTATCCAAATATTAATCCAGAAGTACTTTCTGACGCAAATGTTTTACCAGGATCAGTTTATTATCCAAATATTCGCAGACACTCTTAATGACGCGAATACTTCCTTGAGACAGGTTATGAACCAAATGTTTCCCTAAAACTCTTTATAATCCAAATATTTTCATGAGACTCTTAATTATTCAAATATTTTCTGGAGACACTTTATGACTCAAATATTTCCATGGGGTACTTTATCATTCAAATAGTTTCCAGTAACAATTTGTTACTTTATTATTCAAATATTATCCAACAGACTTAATGACCCTAGGGTCACATTCTGATTCAAATATTTCCCAAATACAGTTTCTGATCCAGATATTTTCATGAAGCACCTAGTTATACAAATATTTTCTCATATACTTTGTGATCCAAATATTTCCTTGAGTCACTTTATAAGACCCGTATTGTTGAAACTACTTTATGATCCTGTTTCCATAAGACTTAATTATTCAATATTTTCTGGAGACACTTTATGACCCAAATATTTCCATGGAGTACTTTGTCATCCAAATATTTTCCAGTAACAATTTGTTATTTTATTATCCAAATATTAGCCAGCAGACTTAATGACCCTAATACTTCCCGGGGTCACTTTCTGATTCAAATATTTCGCAAATACACTTTCTGATCCAGATATTCCAACGAGGCACCTAATTATATAAATATTTCTCATATACTCTGTGATCCAAATATTCCCTTGAGTCACTTTATAAGACCTGTATTGTTGAAACCACTTTATGATCCTACTGTCTCATGTGAGATTTTCTGATCCTATGAGACAAGTCATCAATTTAGGATTTATAATCAAATTTGTATGGAGCTTAAAACATGATCCTTAATGCCATATTCTTGCTTTTGGGGGTTTTCTTTTAAATCTTTTTTTCTTTTATTTTTTCGTCTGTACCCGTCCAGTTTCTTTCAGCTACATTATTTAAATACTTTACAGTATTCGTCACCCTTTCCTATTTTGAGGATTGTAAAAATAATTTTTGTTTTCTTTTGGCGAGTGAATATTGTATTAACAATTTTTGAAAGGTAATAATGATTGTCAGATACCAAAGTCTTACAATTTAATCCATAGTTGTGTTAGAATATTCGTACCTTTTCCAAGGATATTTGCGCATAAGTGAATGTAAGAAACCCGACTGGAATTCGAACTCGGCTCTCCGAGTTCTCATTTTGAAAAGTTAACAATTACACCACCCGCACTTTCAAGCTTATAACACCTGGTATTCCCAAACTTTCACCCATCTAGTTAGTGACTAGGCTCCAACTTTTCTTAACTTCGATCATCGTACAGGAAGCGGTGTTTCAACAAGATATGGCCATTCGCCACATATATGTGAGCGTGTTGAAAATTAGGACAATAATACTGACAATGATCAATCAGGTGTGATAAAATTGAGGGAAGCAATTGTATAGGTCACCCATCTAGGTACTGACCAGACTCGACGTTGGTTAACTTCTGTCGTCACATAGAAACCGATATTTCAACAAGTCTTATATATATATGTGTGCGTGTATTGAAAATTAGGACAATGATACTGGATCAATCAGGCGTGATAAAATTGAGGAAAGCAAATGTTTAGGTCGCCCATCTAGGTACTGACCTGGCTCGGCTTTGCTTAACTTCGGTGATCACACATGAACCGGTATTTTAACAAGCCCTGCATATATGTGCGTGGGTGTCTCTTGAAAATTAAGACAATAATACTGGCACAGATTAATCACATATGATAAAATTGAGGGAAGCAGATGTATAGGTCACCCATCTAGGCACTGACCAGACTCGACGTTGCTTACCTTCTGTCATCACATAGGAACCGATATTTCAACAAGTCTTATATATATATGTACGTGTATTGAAAATTAGGACAATGATACTTTCAATGATCAATCAGGTGTGATAAAATTGAGGGAAGCAAATGTTTAGGTCACCCATCTAGGTACTGACCAGGCTCGGCTTTGCTTAACTTCGGTGATCACACATGAACCGGTATTTTAACAAGCCCTGCATATATGTGCGTGTGTGTTTCTGAAAATTAAGCCAATAATACTGGCGCAGATTAATCAGATGTGATTAAATTGAGGGAAGCAAATGTATAGGTCACCCATTTAGGTACTGACCAGACTCGACGTCGCTCATCCTCTGTCGTCATACAGGAACCGATATTTCAACAAGTCTTACATATATGTGTGCTTGTATTGAAAATTAGGACAATAATACTGACAATGATCAATCAGGTGTTATAAAATTGAGGAAAGCAAATGCTTAGGTCGCCCATGTAAGCATGGTGGAGTAATGGATAGCGGCTCGGATTGAGGAATCAGAGAGCCGTGTTCGAATTCCAGTCAGATCCATTACATTCACTTACGTGCTAATACCCTTGGGAAAAGTATGAATCCTCTTCTCCCCCCTCACCTAGCTATAGCCTTGGATAGCAACTGGTCTACCGCAGAAAGAAATGGCAACCTACTGCGGGAAAAAATCTGCCTCGTCATCATGTATCGAAAGATACATGATTGCCTAAGCGTGTATCACGCATGGCATATAACTGACTGATGTATTTACTGACCGGGCTTGACTTTGCTTAACTTCGGTGTTTCAGAATGATGTATCCTTAACCCACTCTATCGGAAGTAAAAAAAATACAGTTAAAATTTATTATAAAATATTATAATTGTCACTAATAAAATATGTTCCGTCCTATCTGAATTAATTAGTGTTGAACTTAATTAACACTAAGGGATGTGTGCATCTAAGCGCGTTTTAATGGGATCTATTTTTTAATGAGCTTTTCCGACAAAAAGCCTGACAGAAATCTGTTGAATTTTATTAAAAAATGATGCAAAAGAAAATAGCGTGCATTGTGTCTTAACGCTAAAATCAATTCTGTGTCAAAACTGACCTGATAATCGACCTTTCAAGTAGGGTTTTCATTGATAAACTATTGATTTTCATTGATCAAATCGTTGCAACATCACTCTTTCTTTCGAATTATTTGTCGCTACAAATATGCCCTTTGCCTGATGATGAGTAACACGCCAAGGAATCGATTTTACTTCGGCGCCTCCAAAAATTCGCTAAAAAAAGAGCATACCATCATGAAAAATTGCCCTAAGCTTGAAATTTGATCGTCAAGATGTTTATGTTATTACTAAGACGAAAGACGGAAGTATTTTTGGTTATTTTATTAAATTTTGTACTCCTTTCTAACACGTTCGAAATTTTGGTTAAAACCATGTCTTGTGTTAGCGTGTGGGTCAAAGGACAGTATTGGAAATTTAGCAACGTTTTTGTCATTAAAACGTATTGATTTAGAAATTCATTCAAAAATCAAAAAATGATCGGATTTTAATTAAATTTTCTGAACTTTTTCATAAATGAATGTAATTATTTTTTGAATTTTTTTTATAAAATCTTGCTAAAAATATTATTTCATCTGTTAGCCACAATTATTTAATTTCATGAAATTTCTAGAAATTAAAATTCCCCCCTCTTTATATTTATATTAGTTAAAAGCAGGACTCCTATAATTTAAATCATTAATTTGTTTTTGTCAAACAGAAACCCCATTTACTGAATATATGCTCTCAATTATAAAATAAAAAATGCAAAAAAAAAAACTATGAAATTATTTAATTAGAAAAACTTTTAATTGCTTTTATAAATAAGATATATTAAAAACGCTATTGTCTTAAGAATTTCTTTTTCAAAAAATAATGAATTTTTAAAAGAATTGTTTCAACTTTTTAATCTTAATTAAAATTCCGTATTAATTTCAGCGTTTTAGTTGATATTATTATTAAGTAAAATCTATATTTATTAATTATAAATGGAAAACCTTAGCACAAGTCATCAAACACCAATACTTTTAAAAGAATTTCGAATTTTTTGTATTTCTATAAACGTGCCGATTTTTGTAAATATAAACGATTTTACACGATATTATCAGAAAATAAGAGGCATAACTATAGTAAATTTAATCTCAGAAAGTATCTAAAATTCAATAAAATCTCAGATTACGGAGAATATTTTCTTAAAGTTTTAAGATTACTGAACCCCTTAGAACAAACATTAGATAAAAAATATATCACCAAGCTGTCAAATATGTCAACTGCTTAAATAAGCAGCTACCGCTCTGTTAAAAAAATGTATTTCTGCAATATTTCAAATTTAAAGTAAATAATATTTGTTTCAAATCAGATCAGTTATACTTTAAATCAGCTAACATTTCTCAAATAAAGTTTCAGCAAAATATATTTTATTTTTGGAAGATTTTTTTAATAAAGAGAATTATATTGCAATCAAAAACGACTAAAAAAAGGGCGCTAATCAGGTATTTTAACAAAAGCAAAAAAAAAAAAAAAAAAAACTCCTTCCAATCAATTTAAATTAGTCTTTGAAAAGGAATGGAAATATTAAATATAATCTCTTCGCTTGAAATTAAATCTAAAAGAAAAGCTTCAAGAAAGATTTTTTAAAAATTCATTTTAAACCTTATTTGTCACATTTTCTGTGGTAGTACCGAATATCTTACTCGAGTCGTCAATTGAGCTATGATTGGCAAATGAAACAATTGACAATATTTCAATGTGTGCATAAGTAACAGGTCTCTAATAAAGCGTGGCTAGCGTAAAGCTTAACCTGCCCGGAGGTCCGCGAACCGTTCAAATACTCACCAAAGCCATGTCGCTCAAATATCCTTAGCAAAAGTATGACACCATGTCTTCTGCTCCTCAGTCACAAGTGTAAATAGCGGCGTTGTCTGGGATCTTCAGTCCTGTTTGGCAACCATTTTAGGAGAAGCGCAACTCTGAATTAAAAACCGTATCTAGCTCTGGTAGGTCAAATACTTGAACAGCAACCAACGTCCGCTCGGCATAGTTGTGTTATAAACCACAGTTTGGTTCTGTTAAAGATACGCAAATGCGTCAGTGTAGACGGACATGCGCGGAAACGGGCAGCCATTCTAAAAATGAGAAATCACGCTGATTGCAATTTGACTTGCAGACAGCTCTTGCATTCTAGCAGTCACCAGAAGAGTTGTTTTCGACTTGAAGGCTCATTGCAAATCAGTGTGATTTCAAGCCGAGACATATTCTTTGGATTGAAAAAAAAGTCTTTACTTTTTACGGTTTATCAACCTTTTGTTGATCTATTTGAAACTGAAACATATCTTTTAGAAAATCTTATATACTAGCAAAGAATTTTCCGTTTGGGTAATGACCTGATGCAGAAAGATTATAGTTGAATCAATTGCTAGATCAGCTGCTAGGAGAGTTCGTTCACTCTGTCGTTCCAAAATCTATCTTATAGATTTATAAGTCTACCATTCGTCCATACACTGAATATTGCTGTAGCGTTTGGTCTGGTCCTTCTGTTTTGTATTTATAAATTCTTGATAAAATACAAGGAATAATCTGCAGTATTATTGACCCTGATCTGGCATATCAGCTTCAGTCACATTTCTAACGTTGTAACATAGCTTCCCTCTGTCTATTCTATAAATAATTTCGTGGTAATTGTTCAGGTGAGCTTTCCTCTTTCATAGAGACAATGAAGTATTATAGTAGGTGTAGTAAGAACGGTAAGTACGAATGTGTTGTTAGGAATATTGTTTGTATGTTTGGGCCAGTGTTTGTGGCTAGCTAAGTTTAATATTAAGGCAGAAGAAGGCCGTCCTTTTCCCCAATTCCCATTTTTGGTCTTGTGCCAAATTTTCTGTATTAATACGGAAATCGCTTTCCTCTTTACTTAGTTTTTATGAATTTAAGCGCAGTACTAGATTGGCGGCTAGGTCTCATCTTTTTACATTTGAAATGTCTGGATGTAAGTGTAATGCTAGCAGTTTCTTCTCTCGCACTTCTCACTTGTGAAAATCTCTTCCAGGTCTTTGCTTTACAGTTAACATTGATTTTTAAAAAATTAAAATGCAATGTTAATCCTTATATTGTTTTCTCATGTTCTCTCACTCTCAGTAACCACCTTGCGTCTTGGGAGTTTTATTGCCTTGCTTGGGGTGAAATTATTAAAATAAAATTTCAAAACGCGAACGTCTTCTGATTTAATATTGTGATTTTTGACAACTCTCAGACATAACAAGGAAATTTGTCAAAGAATCATTTCAGAGCACCGGCAATTCAACAAGCGAAAGGATCAGAGAGGATAAAGAATCGGCGACTCAATTCCCGCTCAGCGTCAGTAAAAGATAATAGGCCGAATCCGATAAAAGAAATGGACAAATCGATTTATCAATTGTTAGTTTTATGAATAATTTATTGGCCGATATCTTTCGCATTTATATTTAAATTATTGATCTGTTTTGCTTGGATTGAGATCATAACCGCAATAAATGTAAAATATTGAAAAAAAAAAATTAAAAAAAATAAATATTCAAGAGTCGAAAAAAAAAATAAAACGTATTTATTTTATAGCCCTCAGCGGTGAGTAATTGAATGAGAGAAAAAACTATGTAACGTGTTTCGTCATCCAGAAGGACTTCTTCAGATTAAATAATGTCTTTATTGCAAGGGAAAGAAATACAACAATCGTTGGTTATAATTACACATCGAGGCAAATGCCGAAGATGAAGGAACGCTTAAATTTGATTTAAAATTTTAAAAACAACATCAATAAAAGAAAAGCAGAAGTGACGGAAGCTGAATTGGGTCGCCTTGGTTGTGCATCTAAAGAAATCGGACGCCTAGAATTTAAAGTTTAAATTTAAAGTTAAGCCTTCCTTCATTTCTCTCGATGCATGATCATAACTGCTCGCATTTCGCCCGCCCTCCTCGATTACATATACCGGGTGTAACAGCTACGTTTTTATCATATAGATAGGAATCGTCACTTAGAAATATAATAAAGAAATACACTACCCCAATTGACCCGAATAAAAAAAATCAAATTAATTATCTACTACAAAACATTTAAATCCGCTAACTTATAAATAAGAACACACCAGTAAAATCAAAATTACAACGAACGAACATTATTTATGAGTTCAAATGTTCCTCAAGAAACTGTGTTCCTGATCAAACCGAATTCATAATTAGATTGGTCACACGACTACATGTCTATCTAGACGCCTTACGTTACATCTATCAGACCACAGTTCTATTAGAATTCATTTAAACACGCACACAAACTTACAAGACTCCATATGAAACATACTAGTTGAAAATACAAGCATAATAACCTCATCCATATGTAAAAAAAAAGATTAAAAATAATGGAAGCCTTAATAATAAAAAAAGAAAAAGCCAACACTTAATAATATTAACTACGAACAAGGCCACAATGTGTTAGTCGTGTTCAAAAAATAAAACATCTCTATAACACTAAAAACATGCACACAACTGAAAATTAAACTGAAAAAAACTCCTTGATAATGGCTAAAAAGTATAGCCAAAAGCGCACTAAATTATAGAAGATTTTATGTCCCCAAAAGAAAGCACTTGTTCGAGCACGAGAAAAATTAAATAAAAAGATTAATCGTTGTACCTTATATATATCAGGTCATCCCATAAGTTCTGTCCGAATTTTAACTTTTTGTTAAAATGAACGAAATTTAAAGAGTATTTTATAATGTCTAATGGAGCTGAACATTATTTTTATGTTTAGATGCATTTAAACTGATCATATTTTATTTCAGAGAACAATATAATTAAATTTTGTTTGATTAAAACCCTGCTAACATGGAAGTACCCAAGAATCATTTGAGGCACATAATACTTTATGAGTTCAAGAAAGGAAACTCAGCAGTCGAAAGGAAGTCATAGATAATCAGGGAAAATACACTGTTGATTGAATCTGTAATTAAATGTAACATTTGGTCACTTGTTTTCTTTATTCAAAATTCGGACAGAACTTATGGGATTACCTGATATATATATATATTCTTGTCGTACGAATCACTGAAAGACCGTTTGAGTTATTCAGCTTGAAAGAGAACAGGTCGAAATCATTTTGTGTCAGCCCAGCTATCTTCCCAGATGAGCAATGATGAAAGGAAAAAGATCATTCAGGCCTTTAGCAATGGTACCAGCATTTATACTTTGGCTTTCATTTTTAAAGTCCATTCAAGAACCATCAAGCGAGCGGTGAATAAGTTTAAAACAGTAGAGGGGAAAACTAGATCAGGAGGTCACAGCAGGAAGAGGGATCATCATTTCAACTTAGTGCTAAAGAGATCAATTAGAAAAGATCCAGCTCAATCCATAAGACGTTTGGCACGTGTGAGAGAAGTTTCACCTATGACAGTTCAAAGAGCAGTGAAAAGACTTGAAAAGGAAATCGTATGTGAAACTTGTGAGGTATACTGTTACTCTAGGATATAAATTTAGAAGGTTAAAGAGGGTGAAGATCATCTTGAATAAGTTGGAAAAGGATCCTGAAATATATATATATATATATATATATATATATATATATATATATATATATATATATATGAATATATTAGAACTTTATTTCAATCCTTCATGAGTTTCCGATCCTTAGCAATGATTAATTAATGATGAAAATATCATTTTCGTTTATGATTGATTTCATCACGATTCTTCTGTTAAGCGTGGAGAGTAATTATACACTCTTATTGCTCAAAGTAGAGGCTAATAGTGTTATAAAAACCTCGAAGAATTCCAGTAAGATATTTTTAATCATTTCTAAGACACAACGGTTCAAATCTTAATCTAACAATTGGGTCATTTTGCTTTTACACGATTTGGACAATTTTTTTTATATGGTTCCATCAGTATTAACGTTATTTTTTTCTGAAGAATGCCTTTCGAAGGTGAAAATGAGGAATTTTTCCCACTTTGTCATTTAGTGATCCACTAGTTTGATATAGAGATTTTATATATTATTTTCGAGGTAAAACTGCGTCATGCGTTTCGTTCTCTAGGACATAATCGAATTAAAATAACTTTTGGTTCAGGGAATTGTATTTCTAGAGGACGAAATGCGTTACACAAAATGGTTTCCACTTTTCTCGTTCATTTACCTATTTTTTTTTTTTTTTTTACCGTTTCACCCCAAGCAAAGGGTGAGCGAAAGTGAAAGAGAATGAGAAAACTGAGACTGGGGGAGAATTGAGAAAATGACAAAGAGAAACAGGGTTCCTTTAGATAGAAAATAGCGATTTACGTTGCATTTAATTTTCTGAAGATTATAGTTATCAGGATAGCAAGGAATCGGAAGGAATTTCGTCTGGTGAAAAGTGCGAGAAAAGAAACTGTTTGGGTAGAAGTGGCGGTTGCATTTATCCAGTTCAATGAGATTTACTTGCCAATCTAGTTGCACGCGTAAATTCTTGTAGTCGGGCTACTATAGTTCATCAGAACAATTGCCATGAAAATATTTGTCGAAAAGACAGAGGGAAGCCGCATCACGTCGGTGAGAAAGTGGCTGAAGTCGAGATGCCATGTCAGGATCGATTATATTGTAGATCCTTCTTTGGATTTTGTGAAGAAGGTCGAGATGTACAACAGGGGCACCAGACCAGATACGGCAACAATATACGGATGAATGGCAGATTTATAAATGTGGAAGATGGATTTTGACGAGGAAACTTTTCTGGCATCACACAGTGAACCAAATTCCCTTGTAACAGACGAAGCAATTGATCCGATACAGTCGCTTAACTTCATATCATTGGAAAACGTGAGGACAAGAAGGCGCAGTGCTAAGCTCGCTTTACAAGCAAATTCTTGCCCTAGTTAACCATTGATTAGAGACCCTTTTCGAGAACATTTGCCACTTGTCAGATCTGTCGGATTTGCTCCTAAGACAGCAGTACATGGTTCTGTCACCTACATAAATGCCTAGTTGAGAAATGATGAGATCATTGATGAAGATCAAAAACAGTGTAGGTTCCAGAATAGAACCTTGGTGGTAACCCAGCTTTAGTATGAAAAGATAAAGAAAATCTTCAGAAATCTTATGAGAGAAAAATATGGGTTACTCCCAGAGGAAAACCGTAATTACATAGGATGTGCTTTGAACTCTCGGCCACATGACCAAGCAAAACTATTCAGTTTGACTTGGTCATGGACGTTCTATGTTTAAGGCATTATTCAATGCTTTTAAACAGAGATTTTTCTGTCTCTCGAAATTTTTCTCGACCGCTAAACAAAAATAAATAAACGGTTTACTCAAACACGAGTATCCACTAAAAATGACATATATATATATATTATAATTATTTAATTAATAATTATATTAAAAATTATTTAATTAATAATTATATAAAAAAACCTATAATTTAAGCACTACATCGAGCACTGTTTTTTTTTTTAAATGAAAAAATAAATGCTAAAGAACTTTGGATCATTAATCTAACTGTTCTTTCCTATTACATCAATACACAGACACACACATACATACATACATAGATACATATATATATATATATATATATATATATATATATATATATATATGTAAATGATATAAATAGTGGTACTCGATTGGAAAAACCTTAGGTATTTCGGCTTGTAGTTGAACAAACCAATATCCAAAGAAAAATGTGGAATAAAAGAGAAAGAACTAAGAACATGAAAATGAGGTGAAAACAATTGTCCAAAATTCCAAAATGAGTAAAGTAATTACGTAAAGTGCTCAATACATGATGTAGAGCAAACATATATATATATATATATATATATATATATATATATATATATATATATATATATATATATATATATATATACCCAAGTATAGGATTGGCGTATAAGGAATAAATTTCAATAACCAAAAAATACTATTCTTAAAAGAGTGCTCAATACACAGTAGAGCAAATATAATCATTATTCGAATTTGATTGATTTGAACTTTTTAAAACACTTTATTCTACATTCAACACCATCACTTGATAAAATACCAGAAGTGTTGAAACAAAATGGCTATTTTGTAGGGATTTTCTAACATTTTTATGTTATAATTTTCGAATAAATGATTATATATATATATATATATATATATATATATATATATATATATATATATGAAGAAATATAGTCTTAAGGCGTGCTATATTTATGTGATAAAGTGCTCAATATCAGTGATAGAGCGTGTGTAAATATAAAAGTGAACATCGAAGTCAACACTTTGAGGCAACAGTCTGTTTCATGCTATATGCAATCGTCAGGCCACGATTGCATATGGCCTGGTATATGTGGCCTGACGATTGCATATAGCATGAAACAGACTGTCGCCTCTAAGTGTTGACTTCTATCTTCACTTTATATATATATATATATATATATATATATATATATATATATATATATATATATATATGGCTATTAGACTTTCCTTTACGGGGTCTGCTCTGAAAGTATCGGTACATTATCGCCATGATGAGACATGTAAACCATTAAGATTGTTGTGGCACCACCTGTACTACAGCCATAGCTACAGTGGTGTGTCTAGAACCAGATAGCCTAACGGAGCCTATCCCTCCAAGACGGCTTTGAATTCGGTGTTTTCCTTTCAGTTTTAGTGCGCTGCCGGGAGTTATTTTCGTATTTTAAAATTACCAATGGCGACACGTACTTGAATCGCTTGGGAATGCTACGAAGCTTTATTTAGTTCCATGCTAGGATATGTAAATACAAAACAAAGAATTCACTCGCGAAATGGCGTGTCGGTGGTTCTGAAAACGTTTAGCATTGAATTGAAGGCGTTACTACTCATTCTAAACATTTAATGGAATTTAAATGGTATATTTATAAATCAGCCATTCGTCCATGCATTGAATGTTGCTGTCTGCTAGTTCTGCTTTGTATTTAGAAATTCTAGATAAAATGCGATACGGGAATTTAAAATGTAGCTGAGTTTGCTATTTCAAATCCAGTCCGGCAAACCTGCTTATATCAATATTCGATTAATATGTGGATTGTAAGTGGTGGATCACTTTTATTTTATAGCCAAGTCATCAACAGGCCGCCCATTTTTGACCATAAAAGGTTCCACATTTATCTGATGAGTTCAGATTGGCAGATGAGCTCAGAAATGACCAACAATATGTTGCCAACTGGGACAAGAAATGGCTTGCTAATTTTGAAAACCCTAAAAGGAAACTACTCCCTTTTAATCGTATTCAAGAACTTATTTTGCCTTTCATCAGAATAACTGATGCTAACCTCCTGGAGAGTGACACATGGCGCCTACTCGGGCTAATATTTTCCTCTGGCATGAAGTGGAAAGATTATATTGAATCAATTGCTAGGACTGCCGCGAGGAAAGTTGATTATCTGTGTCGTGCTAGACAATTTTTCACGCCAGAAGCTATCTTATACATTTATAAGTCTGCCATTCGTCCGAACATTGAATATTGCTGTCACATCTGGTTTGGTGCTTCTGTTATGTATTAAGAGACTATTGATAAAATACAAAGAAGAATCTGCAAAATTATTGGTCCTAACCTGGCATCTCAGACGCTTTCCTATCGCCGTAATGTAGCATCTTTTTTGTAAATATTTTCATGGCCATTGTTCTAGTGAGCGTTCCTCTTAAGTATCTAGACTTTATAAATTTATGTATTTAGTTTAATTACTAGATTGTTGTTAAGGTCTCATCATTGTACAGTTTAAATGGCTAGATGTAACCGTAAGTTCTATGCTAAAAGTTTCTTCTTTCGCTTGTGGAAGTCTTTTCCAGCTTCATGCTTTACGGTCAGTTTTGATCTTCAAATATTTAAATGTTATGTCAATCGTTATCTGATGTCTTTTTATTGTTCTCTCTCCGTAATAATGTTAATCTTATATTCTTATATTCTCATATTCTCATATTCTTATATTCTTATATTCTCATATTCTCTTACACTCGGTTAGCATTATTGCTTTGATTGGGTTGAAAGAATTCTGAAATCATGTTTTTTAGAAGTTGATACTAAGAATGGAGTTCGAAACTATTTGCTTTTTTCATGATCTAGCTTTCAGTTATTTTCCTCCTTCTTCTGCGTACCGTGTCCCTTTAGGACGTAGGCGATTTACGATTTCCTCTCATTCGCAGCTCTTGCCAATGTTTACCTATTTATTATTAGGTTGGTGCAAAAATAATGACGTAATAATGTTGTTTTTTGACGTATTTTTAACGTAAAAAAAACGACATTATTACGTCATTATTTTTGCACCAACCTAATATTAGGTTGGTGCAAAAATAATGTCATTTTCTCACATAGTAACATATGTGAGAAAACGACATTATTTTTGCACCAACCTAATATATTTCTGAAATGTCATTTGAGGAAAATTATTAGGTTGGTGCAAGAATAATGTCGTTTTCTCACATATGTTTCTGAATTAATTCATTGATATATATATATAGACATGTTATATATCATTTTGAAGCGCGTTTTTTCGCTCTATCGAATCGTGTTATTCGTTACCGTTCTCAATCTCTTCATTCATTTTTTTTGCAGGCTTTTCGACAGCATGGACAAAATTCAAATCCGCACGATTTTCTTGTTCCAGTTCAAACTAGGCCGAAAAGCTGCCGAGACAGCTCGTGATATCAATGATGCGTTTGACCCAGGAAACCACTAACGAACGTGTGGCACAACGATGGTTCAAGAAATGTCGCAATGGTGACGAGAGCCTCGAAGATGAAGACGGTCGCGGCCGGCCGACCGCGGTTGATAACGAACATTTGAAAGCTTTAATTGAAGCCGATCCTCGCAAAACCACACGAGAAGTTGCTGTTGAACTCGAGGTCGACCACTCAACAGTCGTTCGCCATTTAAAGCAAATAGGGAAGTCAAAAAAGTTGGATAAATGGGTGAACGATAATAAAAAAAAAATCGTCAATAAAAACGACATTATTTTTTAACCAACCTAATAACTCTCCGATTCCATCTTCTGCCATCCATTTACACACGCTCGTCAGATAGGTTAGTCACTGTTTTTCTGTTCCTCTTTTTGCCTTCAAGATATGATGCATCGAATTTGGAATGCCTTCTTTCCTCATTGTTGTTATGGGGTCCACCCCTTTTTCATAGAAGTGGACTCGACCAGTGTGTACTTTTACTGCTGCCGGGGAATGCCCGAGAGTGAGTAAGAGAGATACATTGATACAGTGAGAGAGTGAGGTAACCGCTTTGTAGGAGTCACAGTTGCGAGCACGTAGACTCAGAAGGAAGTCATACTTCGATACTGAATTTCCCAGACTGTATATATATTATTATTACTACTAACTGCATTTCTGGATCTACTAAACGTATTACCAATTGTATTATTACGTCAATACATTTATTTGCTATATTTCATTCCTGCGTTTGTCATTCATTTGAGACCGGATTTAATCCCAGAATCCACAACAATTATGTGCCACAAAACTTTCGACTGTATCTTTTTGTTGTCATTGTTGTTTCAATTTAGAAATTTTCATTTTCCTTAAAACTTCGTATTCTCAGCATGCTCCAGTAGAGCCACATTTCTATTACCTCAAGTTTCCTCTTCGTCTTTGAAGAAACTGCTGAACTTCCACTGCCATAGAGGAGAATTTGAATTAGTTATCAATTTAGCACTCTCTTCTTTGTTTCTAATGACATTTTTCTGTTTCATTTGTGGCAGTGAATTCTGAACAATCTGCTCACAGATGTAGAGCAGACTTGAGGGTGCAGAAATATGGCTCTACAGGAGGATGGGCCGAATGTGTGAGCAATGACGAAGTTTTAGAGAAAATGGAAACAAAAAGGAATCTTATCAGGGTTTCTCTAAACTCTGGACACAAAGGAAATCTCATTAACCATATATATATATATATATATATATATATATATATATATTACCTCCACAGATTAAGTATGGTTTTGTCAAAAGAAGAAAGAAATGAACTTTATTTATTTCCTGGGGTCTGCTTAAAGGAGAAGGTGTACTCAATGAAAATCACTGATGCAACACATTTGATTAAACGCATAAAGAGTGAATCTACTAAAATTGACGGCAATTTGTTAATAAGAAATTGCTGTTTTGTTAATATTATTTTATTTTCCCGTTATAAAAATGCGTGTCGATAATCAGACGCTCCGGAATAATCATTTAAAAATGTTATTGTTGAATCGTTAAGCTTCTTTTCTCATAATAAATATTGATTAAAAAAAGCCTGATGATTATGCACCAAACCAATAGAATAAAAATAATCGGACTATTTATGCAATGACATATCTCAAAGTTTACGATGCATATAGGTACAGATGCATTTATGTATATAGATGTACCATATATGATGATAGATATGAAAGTGTACATGTAAATATTTACGTTAAACACATAACTGTAATATATATATATATATATATATATATATATATATAGGGTGTCCTTAAAGTTTGGACACATAGGAAATCTCATTAACTATATTTTTACATCCACAGATTAAACATGGCTTTTGTCGAAAGAATAAAGAATCGACTTCTTTTTCTAAGGAAAGCTAAAGGAAAAGTACTTAATGAAAATCACAGATGCAACACACTTGATTGAATGCAAAAAGAGTGAATGTGTTAAAATTGACTGCAATGTAGACTTACTGCATCGAGATCAGCAATGGAACCGTGCGTTTTTTTCTACCATCTGACGTGGGCCTACTTTTGTTGAATAAGTTTAAAAAAAAAAAATAAACAAAAGTAGGCAAACGAAAATGATTCAACCGCCACAAATACCTCAATAAAAAACCTTTTAAACTTTATAAGACAAAATTCTTAGCAGACGAAATCTCAGATATTTTTTCAGACTGTCTCAAACAACGTAAGACAGTTATTGTCGTTGCTATCACAAAGAGAATTTCCTGGCTTCTCTGATTGATTTGCTAGAAAGATGTCGGGTAGTGTTCCAAAGCATTGCCCGTGTCAGTGTCCTCTGTTTCTAATGCATTGTGGGCAGGTTTTATGGGTTTTGTATGCGTGCATAATTACTTAGAATTATAGCCTAAAGAAAAGGAAAAGTAGCTTGAGCAGATAAAATCAATAAAATTAATGAGTGGTTTCCTTGTTTGGCATGAAGAATCACTTCAAATAATGAATGCGATTAAGAATGCAATTCAGTCATGAGGATTATTGTCGCCTTTCTGGTTGAAACATCAACGATGTTCGTTGTTACAATCTAAACATGATTGATTGTTGAAATTCATTTCTAAGTTGCATCCCATTTTATTTTGTTTTATTACAATGAATTAATACAGGCTTTTTCTAATATATATATATATATATATATATATATATATATATATATATATATATATATATATATATATATATAAAAAAATATATATATATATTAGATATATATATATATATATATATATATATATATATATATATATATATATATATATATATATATATATGGCTGGTGTAAAATGACAACTGGAAAAATCTTAGATTTTGCCGACGCGTTTCGTCTTCCGACGTTTTCAAGGCAAAAATGAAATCGAAATGTTTTATTTTGTTATAGTTACATTAAAAATCCAAATTTAAAAAGATAGACGCTTCTGCCTAAGCCTTTTTTTTAGATCTGGAAATTTAACTATATATATATATATATATATATAGTAAAAAATATATATATATTAGAAATATATATATATATATATATATATATATATATATATTTATATTAGAAATATATATATATTAAATATAGATATATATTAGAAATATATATATATAAAATATATATATATATATATATTAAAAATATATATTAGAAATATATATATATATATATATATTAAAAATATATATTAGAAATATATATATATATATATATAAGAATATATATATATATTAAAAATATATATTAGAAAAATATATATATATATTAAAAATATATATTAGATATATATATATATTTATTAGAAATATATATATATTTATTAGAAATATATTATATATATATATATATATATATATATATATATATATATATATATAGTTTAAGAATGACAATAGGAAAATAAATCTTATTTTTTTGCCGACGAGTTTCATCTTCCGATTTTATCAAGGCAAAACCGAAGGGAAATGTCTTTGTTTTCATAGTTACATTAAATCCAGAATTTAAAAAGAGACAGACCTCTTTAATGTAAGTATGAAAACAAAAACATTTCTCTTCAGTTTTGCCTTGATAAAATCGCAAGACGAAACGCATCGGCAAAAACTATGATTTTTTTTTCTTATTGTCATTCTTATAGCAATTTTTCTGTGAATTTATATATATATATATATATATATATATATATATATATATATATATATATATATATATATATACACATATATATATATATATTAAAAAGAAAAGAAGAGAGGTGCCGTAAACGTTTTTGGTTGTAATGTGGATTTATTTAGAAAAAAATATTATGCTTTGTTTTACATAATTTTACTACACGTGTTTCTGATCTCGTGACGGTCTTCAGGTAAAAGCGGAGATTTCCACATATTAAAAATAATTAATATGTGGAAATCTCCGCTTTTACCTGAATAAAAGACACAGCATTTCTTGTTGACTGCAGTTGAGGTAGTGTCCCTACAACCCTAAGCTGTTACAGTATTCATGATCTTGATATATATATATATATATATATATATATATATATATATATATATATATATATATATATGGGAACGATCTGGCGGAGGATGAGCCCAGCGTGCGACACATTTGTAAAGTGCCTCAAACCATACCACGGGTTGATCCAAGCCTTGTGAGTGAAATTGGGTAGACGTAACTTTTCGGACTGTCGATAGCTGTACTAGCCCAAAGTCACAAAGCATCGGGACCGAGGGTTTGAGTTTGCTGGTATTGTTCAAATTGTTAATCATTCTGGATAACACGCTCTCTCCCAGAAACTGTAACTAAGGTCTGCTCAGCATAGTTGCAGTATAAACTGAACAAACACAAATGTGCCTGAGCTAGCCGCCCTAGTAGAGGGGTATCCTCGAATACGAGTGGCCAGCTATTATACATACATACATATATATATATATATATATATATATATATATATATATATATATGAAGAAAAATATACGGAAAAACAACCAAAAATCCCAATATGCAATTATATGATCTATATCCATTTATTTGCTTACATATATATATATATATATATATATATATATATATATATATATATATATATATATAGTGTGTGTGTGTGTATAGTAGCAGCAGCTCATTGTTCAAACACATATTGTTCAATATAACAGAAAACGAATGTCTATTATGTTTTATCATGAGCCTTTCCAAGCATCGTATAATGGCTTTAGTTTCAAGAGAAAATGAAGACAAAAACTGTCCAATAGAGGAGAGAAAGGGAATAGGGTGATGATCCCTATGGCCAGATATAAGCGGGTTTCAAAAACAAATTATCTGCTCTTTCAAACATGACTGACTGTTCCATTTTTTTTTATTGATCAATCATCTTTCCCGTGACTTTTCACTTGTATGGTCAATTTCTGTTTACCATATACTTGTAATATTGTCTTGTTCAAAAGCAATGAAAGTACAAGACTGAATCTTGTTCATGCGATTGCATTTTACGTCCTGAGTATGACGGTAAACTACATCCGCGTCCTGGGCATGGCGATAAACTACATCCGCATCCTGGGTACGGCGATAAACTGCATCCAACAGCAAGGTCTCAGATAATGTTTTCGGAAAAATAATGTTGCCAGCTATAAGTTTTTGAAACAACAGTGTTGCCAGCTATACATTTTTTGTAAACAATAATGTTGCCAGCTATATGTTTTTTGAAACAATAACGTTGCTAGCTATACATTTTTTATTCCATACAAAATAGGCATTTAAAATTCATATAAACTGGATTTGGCATTAAATAACCCACAGTGGTTGATATGCCATAAAACCCAAACAAACAAACAAACAAACAAACAAACGATTGCATTTTATTCAAGTTCAGACATTGTCATTTATCACTGGCCAGTGGATTTGTGGATCTAGATCCTTCTCTGAACATCGACTCTACATTTTTGTATTGATGTAAGAGACTGTCTTTGATGGGGTGGTTTTTTTTTATATAATTTGTCTTGCAATTTTTTTTTACGTGCAGACATCCAAGGTACAGCTGTTTTGATTGTGTGTTCATATGTCAAGGCTGGAGATCATCCCTGGACCTGACTTGTTCTGGTGTAACATTGAATGGAAAGTCTATTCTAGCATAATCTAAGTTGAGTTTTGTACATACTATACTATATCTATACTATCTCAATGGCCAAAGGTGGCAGTGCCAGTTAGGCTGGCATAACTAAGGCAAACCTCAACCGACCAAGCATCTGACAGCTCAATGCAACCATGTTTGCCAGATCTCACCTGTCTCAATCCCTTTTGAGCTGCGGGGGAGGCGCTTCTGAACAAGTGTGTATGTTTCTCCGTTGTGCAGAGTTGTCCACCAAAATCAAATTCACATGAATGGCTTTGTCAAACTCTTTGATTTATTGTTATCTCCACCACCATCATCAGGGGAGAGAAACGGAATAGAATGATGATCCCTATGGCCAGATATAAGCGGGTTTCAAAAACAAATTATCTGCTCTTATAGGCAAAGATTTATACGATCTCAACTACGAAAGCGAGTGAAGAGGGCAGCGTCAGACGGAATGGTGTCACCAACGCGGAACGTGACATACCAAGCAAACCGACAGCCCGACGCAATCAGCTTTGCCAGATCTGGCCTGTCTCAATCCCCTTTGAGCCGCGAGGGAGGCGCTTCTGGCCAAGTGTGAGAGCTTCTCCGTTATCCAGAGTTGTCCACCAAAATCAAATTCCCGCGAATGGCCGCGTCAAACTCTCTCTCTCGCAACCATCTCCGCCACCGCCACCGGTATGTGTGGGGAGGGTGTTAGAGAGAACGAGAATTGGGGAAAGGATGACGATCCCGATGCTTGGATGCGAGCGGGGGCCGCCGACGCCGACGACGCCGACGACGATTGGTATCCCCAATAACAAACAATGAACATTGATTGTTTGTAATCAAACGTGAATGAGAAGCCCCTATCCAGATACAACCAAAATATTCGGCCCAGTTAGAACGTTCGCTTTCTGACCATGAGACCCGGTTTCGAATCTCACCATGTCCGATTTGTCAGGAAGGAGACTCTCTGATGTTATAGGTCTGGAAAATGCCTGAAAAACAACCACCACGGGTTGACCCAAGCCTTGTGAGTGAAATTGCGTAGACGGATCATTTTGAGGACCGTCGGTAGCTGTGCTAGCACGAAGTCACAAGTCATCGTGACCGAAGGTTTGAGTGTGCTGGTGTTGTTCAGATTGTTAATTATTCTAGATAACACGCTCTCTCCCAGAAACTGTAACTAAAGTCTGCTCAGCATAGTTGCAGTATAAACTACAGGTGGACTCTGTGGGTGTAAAACAAATGCGCCTGAACGGGCGTCTTCAGTAGGGATTGACTAGCCGCCTTAGTAGATGGGTATCCTCGAATACGAGAAGTTAGCTATATATATATATATATATATATATATGTGTGTGTGTGTGTGTGTGTGTGTGTGTATTAGGTTGGTGCAAAAATAATGACGTAATAATGTCGTTTTTTGACGTTAAAAAATACGTCAAAAAACGATATTATTACGTCATTATTTTTGCACCAACCTAATATACATATATATATATATATAAATATATATATATATATATATATATATATATATATATGCATAAGCGTGTTCATACAAACACACAAAAAATCGGGACAAAAAATAATATTCGTTCTTCTTTAATTATTACATATACAGGATGTGTCCCGCCCCCAAAATTGACATTGAATATCTAAGTACATATCCCAGGAAAACGAAATGAAATAGCCTTCATCGTGAACAATATAAGATTTATTTATCAAAATTCAAATAAGATATTCAAAGGGATGTAGAATTTAGAACTGATTTCACAAAGCTTCATAATTGTTCAATAGGCGTACCACATTGGGAAACGACACGCGTCAAATTGGTAGCCCAGCTCCTACCAAACACGCCGTAGAATATCTTGCGTAACATCCTCCAGCACCTCGGTGATTCTCTCCTTAAGTTTCTCTAAGCTTATAGGAAGAGGAGGGATATAGACCTGTCCTTTTACATTAAAAAAAATCACAAGGTTTCAAGTGAGAAGAACGTGTCTGAGGTACGCACGTGAGTGAGACGGACTCGTATCGGGAGTCTGTAAATTACAGTTATACAGGATGTCCCAAAAATTTGAAACATGTAAATTATGAATATTTGAGTAACTACATGTCTCAGGCAAACGAAATGAAATAGGCCTCATGTTGAACAATAAAAAATGTATTTATCAAAATTCGAACAAGATATTCAAAGTCATGTTGATTTTAGAATTGATTTCATAAGGCTTCCCAAATGTTCAATATTTGCACCAACAGTGACACGATACGCGTCAAGTTGGTTGTCCAGTTCCTGCCTAACATGCTGTAGCATGTCTTGCGTAACATTCTACAGTGTCTCTGCTTAAGTTGCTCTAGGCTTAGAGGAAGTGTGGGGATATAGACCTGTCCTTTCAAATAGCCTCATAGAAAAAAAATCACAAGGTGTTAAGTCAGCTGAACCTGGCGGTCATTTCAACAGCACATTGTCATTATCACTGACACGCATGGCCCATTTTCCTGTTAGATTCTCATTGATATGAGTCTGCACATTTTTTTAAACTTTGAGATCATTTGAGTAAGAATTGGCTTTGTTATGAGACTACAAAATGATTCCAATTTTGAGACAAAACCCTGTATATTAAAGGGGGTGGGCACCAGAAACACTTTTTTGTGGGTGGGAACACCCTGTGTAATCGTGGAAGGAAATTATGGAAAAATTAAATGTCAAACGATTCCAAATAGTCTTGAAAATAACCTCATTCTTCCTCAGACGTTCGGTCAAAATGTAATACCTGTTGGTCTTTAATTACAACAGATATAATAGAAGTCCGCAAAGGATGACAAAATGAACACGACAGTCTCACGACAGTCTCCTTCCTTCTCCATCGTGATACGAACGTCTATCAAAAAATAATACCTGTTCTTCGTTGATTACAACAGATTTAATATTAGAAGCACACACAACATATAACATAGTGAGCACAAAAGTCTCAGGATACCAAATATAAGTTCGTGCAAATCTCTTTGTTTTCGACATTTACTTCATCTAAACGAGGCGAGTAAGACCCACACGGGTATCGACAACGGCAAACGGGGGCCTCCGACCACTGCGCACGTGCACGATACCCGGCGCCAGCGGTGGTGGCGCCCAGATCTGAGAACCTCACCAGACCGTTCGATCGGCAATAGCTTGCATTCTTTACGGGTACGCATGCGTGTATAATTCAGTCAGTTATGTGCCATGCATTATACACGCTTAGGCGATCATGTATCTTTCGATACATGACTGACGAGGCAGATTTTTTTCCCGCAGTAGCTTGCCATTTCTTTCTGCAGTAGACAAGTTGCCATCCAAGGCTATAAACCAGGTCTGTCCTGCTATTTACCCGATTCCGACATCCGAGCCGTTATCCATTACTCCACCGTGCATAATTAGTTGTAATAAAAGGCTTAAGTAGATTCAGTAGATATAATCGATACAGCAAACGCCTTTGTTTGATATAGGGATAGATTGATTTGTTTTTTACAGTTTATCAACCCTTTTTAGGTTATTTTAAGCTGAAACATATTGAATTATTAGAATAATTCTTTTTTTTTTGCAAATGAATATTGCATTAACATTTTTAGAATAATTTTTACAGATACATGTCCTACTATTTAATCCCTACCTGTGGGGAGAAGAATTCATAAGCTTTAACATTTAATCATACCTGAGGAGAAGTAATTGATTATAGAGGATTGCGAACAAGAGTAAATAGGCGTGTTTGAGGAAAGGATACAGAGAAGGGCGTGGAAGAAGATCGAGGTATCAGAAGATGTCGATTGACATTACACTTAATATTTGAAGATTATAGTTATCAGGGAAGGAAGCAAGAGGAAAGTAGTTCTACAAACGGGAAGTGTGAGAGAAGAAGCTATTGGAGTGAGAAGAGACGGTTACATTTAACCGTTTTGATAGTGAAAGGGTGGGACCGAGATGCCAGTCTAGTACCTCGCTTAAATCCATGCAGTCTGGGAACCAGCGAAAGTAGCTCGTCGGAACAGTTGCTGTGAAAATACTTGTAGAAGAGACAGAGGAAAGCCGTGACACGTCTGCGAGAAAGCGACTGTAGATGAGATGCCAGATCAGGACCTATTGCATTATTATTTAATCCATACCTGGGGTTAAATCATAGCTTTCTTGATGATATCAGATATCAGGTCTTAATATTCACCTCATAGGTAGAGGGAATTTGCGCGTAAGTGGATAAAAGTAACCCGACTGAAATTCGAACCCGAAATTCCGAGTTCACATTACACAATCTGCTTATCCTTAATAGATGGAAGCATTGCAAATAATGAATAGGATTTGCAACGCGATTATAATAGTTAATGTTGACTATCAAATATTAATAATGAAGAGTAGTTAATCTTATGTCAGTTGTAGGTCACAAGCGAACACATTGTCACCAGAAAGAGGTTTGAAATTTGTTTGAAATTGGCAGGTAGGAAAAAATAAAACGGAAAAATATTTAAACTGTCATCGAAATTGTCAAACAATACTGGACGATTTTCAGATGTCAGTTTCGGACGACAGACTGAATTTCTACGGCGTTGGCACACAGATTCTCGTACACACACGTACACAACAGAGCACTACACGTAGAATACATGCCCATATATGGAATAGGTATACACGCGCAGAAAGAGAAAGCGAGAGAGTAAAGAGGTGGGGTTGCGCGTGATTAACTCCCATAAAAGGAAAATGCGTATGTGGCGTCGCGTGGGCCAATCAATAACGGATCGATAGTCCCATTCACAGACCGACTTCGATAGCCGGGGAGACACTTCTCAATGGTTGCCTACGTCAGAATGACGTCAAACGCATCACGATATATACGTCACAATAATTGAAATCTATAGACAGGCTCAAAGAAGGTATAGACGTACGTGTATCTACATGTGCATTATGCTTTCTTTCTTTGTTTCTTTCTTTGTTTCTTTGTTTCTTTCTTTCTTTCTTTCTTTTGCGATTGGTGTGCATTGATGAGGTCCTGTAAAGAGCTCATGTGACTGATTTTGATGCGATGATTTCAAAAGAGACTCGAACACCGTTCTGTAATATCTGCTTCTTCTTTTTCTCCCTTTTCTATATACATTTCCCTTCATGACGTGAGCGATCATGGTTCTCCACAACGTCCTATTCTTTGTAGCTCTTAGCAATGTTCGATATTTTACCATCCCACTCAGTTCATGTTCTGCCATCCAATAACAAAGTTTCTTAGGTAGATTACTCGCTGTTTTCCTCCGTCCCTTCAGTGTCTGGACGATCATGGCTCTCCACAACGTCCTATTTTTTGTTGTTCTTAGCAATGTTTGATATTTTACCATCCCACCCAGTTCATGTTCTGCCATCCAATAACAAAGTTTCTTAGGTAGATTACTCGCTGTTTTCCTCCGTCCCTTCAGTGTCTGGACGATCATGGCTCTCCACAACGTCCTATTTTTTGTTGTTCTTAGCAATGTTTGATATTTTACCATCCCACCCAGTTCATGTTCTGCCATCCAATAACAAAGTTTCTTAGGTAGATTACTCGCTGTTTTCCTCCGTCCCTTCAGTGTCTGGACGATCATGGCTCTCCACAACGTCCTATTTTTTGTTGTTCTTAGCAATGTTTGATATTTTACCATCCCTCCTAGTCGATGTTCTGTCATACAATAACAAAGCTCCTTAAGTAGGTTACTCGCTGTTTCCCTCTGTCCCTTAAAGGTATAGAGGATTATGGCTCTCCACAATGTTCTATTCTTTGTAGCTCTTAGCAATGTTTGTTTTTACTCTCCCTCCAAACTCATTAGACAGATTTCTTACTGTCTACCTCTATCACTTTTGTCTTTCGTATGCTCTGTGAGTGTTAAATTCTACGAGCCTTCTTTTCTCATTATGTGCCTCAGAAAATTAATTTCAATAGTCTCTTTCTGAATCTATGTATAAACGTTCTTTTTGTTTTGATTTTCCCTAAAACTTCCTCGTTGCTTACATGCTCCTTCCATGATGGCATTATCGGCTTACGGCCATATCACTGAGAAACACCGGTTCTCGTATGACCAGCAACTTTGAGCCTGGTCAGTAACTAGATGGGTGACCGCTTGGGAATTTCAGGTACTATAATCGGATGCGGCTGATGTAATGGATAACAACTCGCATGGTGGGGAAAACATCAAAGAATCACACCCCAAGTCAATGAGCTTCTACAGTGTTATCCTGGCAGCATGTGAATGAGCATTGTCATGAAACAGAATTGGACCTCGTTGATTTATCAGTGCCAGTCGAATTTTGCTTAACTAAATGTGACTTTCATCCACTTCCTGGTAATAAACTTTGACTTTAGATTCCAGAAAGATGTAATGGATAACTCCAAAGACAAATCACAACTTAAAAAGAAGTGAAAAGTGTTTGGGTCCTTCGTCATGATCAAGCCATTCAGCCGATCGTTTACGATTCTCATAAAGGATCCATTTGTCATCACAAATCACTATTCAATCAAGTAATGGATCGTTCGAAATTCGAAGATGCTGCATCAAACACACTTCAAAACTTCAAACCCTTTGACTGACCCTGATTTCAAGTGGAATACGTTTATCGAGTTTCTTCAACCTTACCAATTCTCTTGAGATGGTCCGATATTGTTGAAGTGCTGCCATTCATTATCTGAGACATTTCTCTGGAACTTTGACGTTTTTTTTTGTTTTTTTTTCGACTATTTTTTTTTTCAGATGTTCAGTTTCATATGGATGTCCTCTACTACATTGATCTTCAAGACTCGGATCTCCACTGTGGAACTCCAGGAATAGGAGTCGTACTGTCCGATCACAAGTGGATCCCTCATCCCAATTCACTGTTAATGTTGGCAGCAGTTTGAGATCCAAGCTTGAACTCATGCAAAAACAAATGTAAATGCATCTTTTCTTTTTTCATCTTCAAGATGAGGAGTATACAGGGGGGGGGGGCGCAAGTAGGTATACAATAACGAAAAAACAAAAGGTATTATATTGATTATATAAACGTGTCGTTAAAAACTCATGTCGATAATAAACATATCATTTCCTAAAATATTCAAACTTTTTGCCCCCGCCATTCACCACCCCCCCTCTGTAACTTTTTCCTTTTCTCTTTTTTTTTTCACACTAAGGTTCACCCTGTACAAGGTTCAAGAGTCACTCAAGGTAGAGGGTTACGTTAAGGGCTAGTTTATATGGATAGAAGGAAAAGATACCGGTAAACTCTACACATGAACAGGTTAAGAATACATATATATATATATATATGTTTATAATAAACAGTATTAAACAACATTTAGCGGCCTGAATCGGAGGACTAGTATTTTCTGTGGAAATTTCTCGGACATTCACCCGGTATATGTTGTTTAATACTGTTTATTATAAACAGAGCATTTACTTAAATATTTGTATCTATAAAAAGAATATTAAACATAAAAATGTCTTTAAATATATATATATATATATATATATATATATATATATATATATATATATATATATATATATACTGTAAAAGAAAGCAAAAATAATAGCACCCTCGGTTAGATTTTTTTTTTAAATCACGCAGATACCTAGGTTTCAATACTTGTATGACTTGCCCAGAATATCAGTACCCATCCTAAGTGTACCCGTAAAGAAGCAAATATATTTATAGTCGGGTAGAAACGTCGGGTAGAAACATCGGGTATTATCGGGCAGTATTTCACCCGGAAGCCGGAAATAATGAAATCTATTCATCTGCGTAATAGAGGCTGAATTAAATACTAAGTACATGATTAAATGCCAAACAATTTTTTTTCATTTCTGTCTGAAAAGAAAACAATTATTCAACTATAAAGGTCCTGCCAATCTGGGCAGAAGCTTTGGCCTCTAAGTACATATTTCTTTACTCTAACTACCAAGCCTGTTGACTGACTTCCCTGTGTACGTGTGCAAGAGAAGCCAGAGTAGCAGCAACGTTGAGTGACTTGTACTCTACCTCGTAGGCTGAGCTGCCCCAAAAGTAGTGGGCGGCGAGGTGAGTACAACCAATGAGAATTGCTGGTACCATTGACGTCACGGCCCGAGTACCGATAGTGGGCGGTAGAGGGCACTGGCATTCTTGTGACGCCAATCTGGATTTTTTGGGGGGAGAAAGAAGAAGAGAAAGAAGAGGAAAAGTGTAAGACTTGTTAACTGAGGAGAAATTGCTGTTGACGTCAGAGAAGTTTTTATTTTTTTCTTTGTGGGGAAGAACATTCAGTAGGACTAATATTAAAGGTAAAGTATAAGAATTGTTTTAAAGAGGAGGAATAAATTATCGTTATCACAGGTATGAAATATTGAACACTGAAGAATTCTTTGTCGCATCAAATGGTTATATTCTCATATAGTCTTGTCTGTAGTAGACTTTTTAGTGCATTAAAACTCTCATGTCCATTAAAAATAAAAAAAAATAAAAATTAATTATACTGTCACAAATAATTACAATAAAACAATTATAACAATTATAATTATCATTAATACAATTCAGCTTTTCTAAACCAGTGACAATCAGCCCTACCCTTCTCCTCTACGATACGCAAAAACGTGACAACTCTCACTATCGGTCATCGACACGAAGGTCATCCAAAATTGCGACTCACTTGCTTTTCAAGCCACAATATTAATATATGTTCCTTCTTAACACACATAACGAAAATTCGAAATAAAAAGCAAACTCCAGAGTTTACTTTTTTCTCCAGCTAAATTATCTGGACACTCACTCCATATATATTATTTACTATATTGTCAACATAGAAAGAAAGAAAAAAAAAATTTTATATAAAAGAAGTTAATATTAACCAGAAAGAAGCTTATGCAAAAATGTCTCTCTCTTTTTAAATTTTGGATTTAATGTAATTATGAAAACAAAAATATTCCGCTTTCATTTTTGACCTTGATTATGTCGGAAGACGAAACGCGTCGGCAAAAACTAAGATTTTTTTCCTATTGTCATTCTTATACCAATTTGTCTTATTCACAGAATTGTTCTGGGAATTTCTACCATATATATATATATATATATATATATATATATATATATATATATATATATATATATATAAATATGTAATGAAAAACAAATCACTTTAATGTACCATTACGATAATTTATTTCACCTAAATCCTTTTTTAAGGATTCAGGATCATCAGGTAAATCTTCCAACAACGAAATGAGAAAAAAATTTTTTTTTCTCATTTCGTTGTTGGAAGATTTACCTGATGATCCTGAATCCTTAAAAAAGGATTTAGGTGAAATAAATTATCGTAATGGTACATTAAAGTGATTTGTTTTTCATTACATATTAGCTCTGTCCTAACATTGAGCTCTCAGGATTTCATCCTCTTTGGATTTACCAATTCGGTTTACCAAGTTCCTTATAACTTAAAAAATTTATATATATATATATATATATGTGTGTGTGTGTGTGTGTGTGTGTGTGTGTGTGTGTGTGTGAAAATATATAGAAAATAGGAAAGAACGGGTTAGGTTAGTAATCCAAAGTTCTTTAGTAGTTTAGTTATTTTTTTTTTAAATAATGCTCGATACAAAAGTAGACCATAAATATAATTATTTATTTAAAAATATGATTCCAACACGCTACATAAGAAGTCTCATGTTTCAAAAACAAGAGCCGAAAACTTCAATATAATTATTAGAATTAAATTGAGTTAAAGTGAGCTCTACATATATATATATATATATATATATATATATATATATATATATATATGTGTGTGTGTGTGTGTGTGTGTGTGTGTGTGTGTGTGTGTGTAGCGTTAGGTAAATGAGATAACTAAATATTAGCAACCGTAAACACGTGTGCTGGCGTGTAGACGTTGGTAAATAAATAAAGAATTATCAAATTTAACCAATAGGTGCAGACATAATACCGCTCAATGTGATTAAACAGAGATAAGAAATATATGTTAATAAATACACATATACCTACGTTTCATGTGCGACTCGAGTTTCGTTGGTTAACCAAGTCATCGGACACGAGATAGCGCTTTTTATTGTCTATAAACAATAAAAAGCGATATCTCGTGTCCGATGAATTGGGTAGCCAACGAAACTCGAGTCGCACATCCATCGTAGGCATATGTGTATTTATTAACATATATATATATATATATATATATATAAGAAATAGTATAACTGTTCCTCTTGTGTCTAATATAACTATCACTGTCAACCAGATAATAAATAATACTTTTTTTGTTGTTTCCACGTTTTGCTGTTTCTCATTATCTACAAGTATCTTTGTCTGTATAAATGTTCGGGGCTTTATAATCCTTTTTTTTTTAATCATTACACCACAAGCAGGGTAATAAAGCCACTAAGACACAAGGGATTACTGAGTGTTACAGAATATGAGAAGTAAACACTATTAAAATGAGAGTGAAATACAAGAAAAAGAATTCATCAGACAATAGATAACGATTGACATTGCATTTAAATTTTTGAGAATCAAAGTTGACTGCGAAGCAAGAAGCCGAAAGAGAGTTACAGAAGCAAGAAGTGCGACAGAAGAAACTGTTAACATAGAACTTACGGTTACATCTAAAAATTTCAGCTGTAAAATGGTGATACCTCGCTACCGAATTGGTATTGCTACTTAAATTCGTAAAGTCAAGGTTCCATAGAGGAAAACTCATCAAAACAATAAGACGACAAACTACATCTGACAACAAGGTCTCTCATCCGCTTTTGAGGAGAATGGAACCACCTCTTAATTGCTGATGCTTCCAGGTCCACCTCGACCTGAAGGGATAGCCTCTGTTGGGTCCCAGCTATGGGTAAATAGCTAACTACAAACTGGAAAGTGAAAATTATTACCAGCAGTAAATTTTTGAAGGAAAAAAATTATTACCAGCAATACATTATTACTAGCAAAACAATTTTTAAAATAAATAAATAAAAATATTACCAGCAATGCATATTTGAAAAAAAATATTACTAACAATATATTTCTGAGGAAAAAAATATTACCTACAATACATTTTTAAATGAAAAAAATATTTCCAGCAATACATTTTTGAACAAATATATTACCACCAATACATTTTTGAATGAAAAAATATTACCAGCAATACATTTCTGAATAAAAAAATAATACCAGCAATACATTTCTGAATGAAAAAACATTACCAGTAATACATTTCTGAATGAAAAAATATTACCAGCAATACATTTCTGAATGAAAAAATATTACCAGCAATACATTTCTGAATGAAAAAATATTACCAGCAATACATTTCTGAATGAAAAAATATTACCAGCAATACATTTCTGAATGAAAAAATATTACCAGGAATACATTTCTGAATGAAAAAATATTACCAGTAATACATTTCTGAATGAAAAAATATTACCAGCAATACATTTCTGAATGAAAAAATATTACCAGTAATACATTTCTGAATGAAAAAATATTACCAGCAATACATTTCTGAATGAAAAAATATTACCAGCAATACATTTCTGAATGAAAAAATATTACGAGGAATACATTTCTGAATGAAAAAATATTACCAGCAATACATTTCTGAATGAAAAAATATTACCAGGAATACATTTCTGAATGAAAAAATATTACCAGTAATACATTTCTGAATGAAAAAATATTACCATTAATACATTTCTGAATAAAAAAATAATACCAGCAATACATTTCTGAATGAAAAAATATTACCAGTAATACATTTCTGAATGAAAAAATATTACCAGCAATACATTTCTGAATGAAAAAATATTACCAGTAATATATTTCTGAATGAAAAAATATTACCAGCAATACATTTCTGAATGAAAAAATATTACCAGTAATACATTTCTGAATGAAAAAATATTACCAGGAATACATTTCTGAATGAAAAAATATTACCAGCAATACATTTCTGAATGAAAAAATATTACCAGTAATACATTTCTGAATGAAAAAATATTACCAGTAATACATTTCTGAATGAAAAAATATTACAGCAATACATTTCTGAATGAAAAAATATTACCAGTAATACATTTCTGAATGAAAAAATATTACCAGTAATACATTTCTGAATGAAAAAATATTACCAGGAATACATTTCTGAATGAAAAAATATTACCAGCAATACATTTCTGAATGAAAAAATATTACCAGTAATACATTTCTGAATGAAAAAATATTACCAGTAATACATTTCTGAATGAAAAAATATTACAGCAATACATTTCTGAATGAAAAAATATTACCAGCAATACATTTCTGAATGAAAAAATATTACCAGTAATACATTTCTGAATGAAAAAATATTACCAGTAATACATATTTGAACAAAAATATTACCAACAATGCATTTTTGAATGAAAAAAAACATAACCAGCAATACATATTTGAATGAAAAAATATAAAAAAATATTACCAGCAATACATTTTTGGATTAAAAAAATATTACCAGCATTACACTTTTGAACAAAAATATTACCAGCAATAAAATCTTGTCATCATTAAATAATACATCGAGGTTGATATGCCGTATAACAAACCAACCCAAACCCAATGTTGCAGCTACTGAATGTATCAATGTGCATTTTGTGTTTCATTCCGTTTTAAGAACTCTACATTAATAATACAGCAACAATCCCACGACAAGCACAACTATCTTGATTCCATGGAGCTCAGCTTTTGGGATCAGTTACGAAGATTTAGCCATGTCAATCCACTGCATTTTGCTTTGAACATTGTCCTATGTAAACCAATTTCATCATCTCACGTTATATATTTGATGAACAGTTCCTTAGGGTGATACATTCATCATTTAAATTGGTGTCTAAATTGTAAGGCAATGTGAGAGGATATGAGAAATAAAAATCAAGCAAGGCAGTGTGATAGAATATGAGAAATAAAAAAACTAGGCAATGTGAGAAAATATTAGAAATAAACAAAACAAGTAAGGCAGTGTGAGAGGATAGGAGAAATAAAAATCAAGGCAATGTGAGAGAATATGAGAAATAAAAATCAAGTAAGGCAATGTGAGAGAATATGAGAAATAAAAATCAAGTAAGGCAGTGTGAGAGAATATGAGAAAAAACATTGATATTAAGGAGAGGAACTAATAAAAAATCAGGAATTAAGAAGACAGAAGATAACGATTGACATTGCATTTAAATTTTTGTTGATCAAATTCGACAATGAAACAAGAAGTCGGAAGAGATTTCCAATAGCGAGAAGTGCGATTGAAGAAACTATTGCCATAGAACTTACATCTAACCATTTCACCTGTAAAAAGATGTGACCTCGCCACCAATCTAGTACTGCACTTAAATGTCATCAGAATTACCATGAATGTATTTATAGAAAAGTCACAGGGAAGCTGCACTACAACGGTGGGGAAAGTGACTGAAGTAGAGATGCCAGGTTAGAGACAATGATATTGCAGATTTTTGTCAATAATCTTTAAATACATAGCAGGGACCCAATAACATATGAAGCAGCAATATTCAAAGCAAGAACGAATCGTAGACTGGTAAAATTTTGAAGATTAAAGTTGGCTAGGGAGCAAGGAGCCAGAACGGAATTCCACAAGCGAGTGATGATAGAAAAGAAACTGTTAGCATAGAATTTACGGTTACATTTCGCGAACCCAACTGTAAATTGGTGTGACCTCGTCGCTAATCTAGTACTGCTCTTAAATGAAAAAAAAGTCTAGATACTCTAGCGAAAAGCTCATACGAACAACTACCATGAAAGCATTTAGAGAAAAGGCATAGGAAGGCGACTCGACGGTGGTAAGAAATTGACTGAAGCCAAGACGACGCCATAGCAGGACCATTAATTGTTTATTCTTCTTTGGACTTTATCAAGGAGCTCTAGATGAATAGCAGGAGCAACGGACCATATATGGCAACAATATGCTAAGCATGGAAGAATGGTAGACTTATAAAGATATGATAGATTCTGTCGAGAAAAATTGTTTAGCATGACACAGTAAACCAACTTTCCTAGCTGTAGACCAAGCAATTTATTGGACATAATCTTCCCGTTTCATATCAGGGGAAAACGTTAGAAGGAGCAATGAATCACTCTACTAGGGGTTAGCATCAGCCATAATGATCGGAAAGTACAAGGGTTCTCTTGGTCGATTAAAAGAGGCCAGCTTCGTTTGGGATACGTCAAAATTAATAAGCCATTCCTTGCCCCTGTTAACAACAGAATGTAGATCGTTTTTTTTAGATCAACCGCCAATTTCACCTTATAGAACCGCTCAGATTTACAATCCAGTGTTACAATTCCCCTACAGAACTATGCTGTTGTCCAAATCCTGATTAAGTTAATACCGGGATGTGCCATATGTTATAAAGAGGCCGTATCTTTTTATTTTTTTTAATTCTCATATATATTAAATCAAAAATTATTTACTAGTATACTGACAGAGATTATGCTTTCTCGACAACTAAAATCTTAACAACTTCAAGTCTAAGGTAAACCGGTATCTTTCTCTTCAAAAACTGCACTTCTTACCTCCTACACTTACTGCACATATATCAAGTTCCTTCAGTAAACCTCTGTCTTGAGTGATTCTTGGGCATTGTATAGCGTGAATATTAGTAATATATATATATATGTGTGTGTGTGACGTCATTTGTTTACATTTGATACGCCATGAGCAGATATGAATGTACGTGAGAGATTCATGGAAGATTGAAGCTTAAATACAGTAAATTCAACCTTGCTAACCGAACGCTCCTTCGTGGCCAGATCGGTAAAGGCACGTCAAGCTAAATGACGGTTTCGTATAGGATACATGTTCGAATCCTGTCGGAGGACGAATATTTTCTCTGAAAATTTCTCGGTCATTTAGGCCGGTAAATGTTGTTTAATACTGTTTATTATAAACAGAGCATTTACTTAAATATTTGTATCTATAAAAAGAATGTATCAACATAAAAATATATATATATATATATATATATATATATATATATATATATATATATATATATATATATATATATATATATATATATATATATATAAAGTATAATGAAATGAGGAAAAATTAAAAATGCAGCATCCTCAATTATGTAAACATTCACATTGTCAGATTGAAAGATGCCAAAAAGCTATAAGATCGGGTAGGGGCTGTAGCACATTTTATAAAGGGTACCTAAATCAATAAATACATAGAAATATTAAGTCGTAAATTATTTACTCGCATAAAGGGAGAGATTATAATACAGGTAAATATTTAAACTTCTATCAACATAATGAACAAACGTAATTGACCTGAAACTAAGGCACGCTCGACATAGTTGTAGTATAAACCACAGATTGGCTTTGTGGGTTTTGTAGAATTAGAAATGTGCCTGATCAATTGAGCAGGCTAAGGAACTAACATTTTACAAAATTAATTTAGTATGGGACAGCAAAAAAGCCGATAAGGTCGGACAAGCAAGTGCAGGTGTGGCAGCACATTTTATAAGTCAGTCAGTTTTGTGCCGAGGGTGATACACGCATAGACGATCATGTATCTTTCGAAACATGACTGACGAGGCAGATTTTGTTGCCGCGGTAGGTTGCCATTTCTTTCTGCGGTAGACCAATTGCCATCCAAGGCTGTAGAACCCGGTCTGTTCTGCTATTTACCCGTAGCTGGGGACGAGGAGAAGAAGAGGATTCATACCCTTCCGAGGGGTATTAGCGCGTAAGGGAATGCAATGGATTCTATTGGAATTCGAACTCGGCTCTCCGATTCCTCAAACCGAGCAACCGTGGCTCCCATCTATTTATTTTATAAAGGGTACCAAAATCAGTAAATAGATAGAAATATTAAATCATACATTCTATACTCGCATAAAGAAAGACATTATAATACAGATAAATATTTAAACTTCTATCAACATAATAAACAAACGTAATTGACCTGTAACTAAGGTCCGCCCAGCATAGTTACAGTATAAACAACAGATTGGCTTTGTGGGTGTTGTGGAAATAGAAAGGTGCCTGATCAATTGAGCATGCTCAGAAACGAACAGCCATGCTGAAGATGATAAATCACACTGATTTTCAATGTGCCTTCAAGTCGAAACAGCAATGATGATTATGACGATAATGATAATGATGATGATGATGATTAATGGAGGTCAGAGTGCAAATCCAGGTGAAAAACCGTGCCTCCCATCAATTTATTTTATAAAGAGAACCTAAATCAATTAATACATAGGAAATATCAATTCGTATCATTCTCTACTAGAGAGATTATAATGCCTGTAAATATTTAAACTTCTATCAATATGATAAACAAATGGATAGCGTCTCGGATTGAGGAATCGGAGAGCCGATTTCGAATTCTAGTCAAATCCATTACATTCACTTACATGCTAATACCCTTGGGAAAGATATGAATCCTGTTCTTCTCCCCACAGCTATAGGTAAATAGCAGGACAGACCGGGTTTTATAGCCTTGGATGGCAACTGGTCTGCCGCAGAAAGAAATGACATCCTATTGCGGGGAAAAAATCTGCCTCATCAGTCATGTATCGAAAGATACGTGATCGCCTAAATGTGTATCATGTGTATGGCACATAACTGACTGCATGGAACTGCAACTAAGGTTTTCTCAGAATAGTTGCAGTATACACAACAGATTGGCCCTGTGTGTGTTGAAGAAACAAAAATAGGCCCGGGAAGATGGACGATTGGAACGGAGCAGCCACGTAGAAGATGAGAAATCACAATGATTTACATTGGGCCTTAATGATGATGATGATGATGACTAATGGATGTCAGAGTTCAAATCGAGGTGAAAAACGAGGATTTCGGATTCTAATTTCTAAAACAGGTAGGCTCGATCCGCAGCATATGAATGAATTTCTTCTCCCTCAACTGTGGATCAAACAGCAGAGCAAACTGAACTCGCTAGTCGTGGCTGTCTACCAGTATAAGAAAGGAACAACTCTGAATTCAAGACTGTGTGTAGCCGTGGTACATACTTAAAGCGTAACCACATTCAGCCGCAAGGCCTTTGATCTGAAGATTGGAAGTTTTTAGGAGCGTGGAAACACTTCTTAACTGCTGCTATTCCCAGGTCCCCACCCCACCTGAACCGAGAGGTAGAACCTGTTAGGAGTCCCAGCTATGAGCAAATAGTGAACTACCAAATAAAAACAAAACCCCATGAAAGTATAAAAGCGCACTTTTTAGTAAAAATACCAGCAATACATTTTATATAAAAAAAATTACCAACAATATCTCTTTATAGTAAAATTAATAGCAATAAATACATTAATGAACATGAAAAAATCCTTTCATGGCATTAATCCATATAAGATCCTACAATTTCTTAAAGAAATCAAACTGTATTCCCAAATATAACATCAATGAAACTACAATATAAAATACACATATCCCTGTCTCTTGTAATTATGTCCACACAAACATGTATACGCACAAAAGCTGAGAATTATCTACCATGTGTTCAATCGGGAAAGCAGAATAACATATATCCTGTTTTTATTACTTCAAGAAAATTAAATTTTGGCACTTATTACTTCAAGAAAATTAAATTTTGGCATTGAATGGCCCATAAGAACTTGATATGGTATTAAACAAACAAATTAGATCCAATTAAAGCGTAACTAATGTTCACTCAGCATCTTTGCAACATAACCGCAGGTTGGTTCTGTGGGTGATGAAGCAAACCAAATGGGCCTGAATAGACGGGCGTTTAGGAAGTGAGTAGCCAGACAGGAAATCACTCTGATTTGTAATGTGTTTTCAAGTCGAAACAGTCCGGATGATGACGATGCACATTTTCCTTTCTCGAAACAGCACTGACGACAGAGGAAGGATATTCCGTAGAATAAGTTATAAAGGATACCCGAATTTAATAAAGGCACATAAAAATTGAATCATGAGTTGTCTGCAAGCAGAACGACAGAGCTTGTAAAATAGCTAAATATTTTAACTTCTGTCAACAAAATAAACAAACCAAGAAAAATATGAGGCAGATGATTCTGACGAAATATTTCAGTATAAATAAAGCAAAAAGAAACAGCTGGAAGAATTCGAACCACAGAATGATTCCCAGACTTAACTTTACATTTTCCATCTACTGATATGCAAAAGTTTGGGGTAAACGGCATAAAATGACTATACAATTATTTTATTTACATTAATTACATTATTTGAACTTGTTGCCATATTCACAAGGTTTTGGACCCTCTTTAGGTGACTGGCATTTTGAACTGAGTTTCATTCATCAAATTGTTCTAGTTCCATGTGGCATGCCTCTTCTGGATGCCTCAGCAAAAGTTATCTCTGCTCACGCTATGTCTATTACAGATGTCTCGGTTACCTCCCTTTTAACACATCGTTTCAAGTTTTTCTTCACCTCGGCTGTAGCCAACTCACAACTCTTTGGGTGAAATCACTGGATTCAGCCAACGCTTTTATCCAGTGGTTCATGTGACCGTGAAGACAGCTTTACGAATTTTGGGGACTTATAAACCTAATGTTTCAGTAATCATTTTTTACCAGAGCTTATATTACAATTTCATTGTAATTATTATTTTTCCTAAGCACTCCGTCCGTCCTGGGTATGACGATTAATTACATCCGCGTCCTGGTTTAGACGATAAACTACATCTAGCAGCAAGGCCTCTGATCAGGCGGTTTTGAGGAGCATGGAACCACTTCTTAATTGCTGGTGTTTCCAAGTTCACCCTGACCCGGGCTGTTAGCACCTGTTAGGGCAAATAGTTAACACTCAAACTTGTGTAAAAATAGGTTTTAATACCAGCAATAATTTTTGAAGGAATAATTATTATCAACAATACTTTAAAAAAAATGCCAACAATACAAACAGCTATACATTCTTTGGAAAAAATATGACCAGCTATAGATTTCTTCAAGGAAAAATATTCACAGAAATAGATTTTTGAAGAAAAACATTACCAGTAATAAATATTTTGTCGGCATTAAATAACCCAATGAAGTTGATATGCCGTAAAACAAAATAAACCAAACAAACTAAACCAAACACTGGTTTCCATATTGTATTCATTTCTATGCTTGGCCAGCTTAGGAGATTTCTGTGGCATAACATATACGCTGATTTCTTAAGATGAGGACAACAGTCCAAACAATGTAAATAGTGTAAATAATTATAATACTTCATGTTAGAAATATAGACATACCTTTATTTTATTAAGAATTTAAGATTTTTTTATCAGTATGCTTTATCGGTAGAGTCTGCGTCTTGAGGATTAGGAAATAAGTTTTTGCGTTTTCGTATGTGTTGTGTAGCGGAAGATAAACCGTTTTAAGCCGATTGAAGCTGAAAAAAAGGCCATGCAAAACTAATGGTTCAATAAAGGCTCTGAAATGATAAAGTCATGATAATATGTAAATTTGTAAGTCAAACTCATCCCTGTTTTTTTGTTTTTGTTTTTTTTTAACAGGAGTTAAACAGGTTTATCCCTTGTCTCCTGTTTAGGATTGGGTTTCCGGTTCCTTCTAAAATCTTAATTATTCTTTTTGCCTCCCAGTAGCAGCCTTGCGTCTTAGTGGCATTATTGACTTCTTTGAGGTGATTTGACAAAAGAAATTTTACGTTATAATAATAATCTGTAGAGAAATGAGAAATGCTATAAGAACATGGACGTAAATTTAGTGTGGATGTTCTATCGATTAAAGCACTTTCTAAACATGTTCGTTATAGTGAATTGCTTTCTCTCTTAATTAAAGTAGCATTTTTTTAATCAAAATTATGGCCAGATTCATTATGGCGACAAACTAATGAACTGAGCGCGTTGTTTTGTAAAAGATCCCTTTTGTGTCCATATTTAAATTCCTTGAAATTTCTCCCATGTATAATATACACACATCTGAGTTATCAGTGACAATATAGATCTTCATGCTGGTTGAAATAGCTATTCGTATGAGGTACATTTGGATTTCTATTCTATGTAATATATATATATAATAAAATTACCTTAACTTATCGCCTCCCAATGTCCAGAGTGTATATTCTGGTTGTTTGTTCGGATTTTAATTCAGGAATTCCTTTTGTTGTATACATATATAAGCCAAAGTAATTTAATTTGAGTTATGATTCCCACTTATCCTTAGAGATCCCAAGGCATTTTCCTCACACACAACTTTAAGTCTTTCTTTCATTCTAACCTGAGGAAGACAAAGAGAGCATGCACTCTCCTGCGAAACACGTCGTTAATAAATTTTACACACACATACGCACCCAACCCCCCCACACACACACACACATATATATATATATATATATATATATATATATATATACAACCATGGACAAAATTATGGATCACGTGTAGAAATGTTAGAAATATGATTGAAACTAATATATATACAACTTTGTACAAATTAACTGAAACAACCGCTTTAGTTTCCTTTGTTTCAACATACGGCTAGTTTTACACCCACTGGAGTGACAGGGTGTAATCAATTTCTATTTTTCCTCAGATTGGGTCATTTGCAGTGGTGTGGAGTAATATGAATCCGTTTTCGGAGTGTATGATGAAAGTTGTTTGGCTTTGAAAAATATTGCGTCATCTGTGATGGCATCAAGTTTTTATCACGCCGAGACATTATTGTTTTGATTGTCGATTAGTTGTCCTGCGGACATTGTCTGTGATGGATGTTACTCCAAGGAAGCGTACGAAAATTGTAACGCACGAACACAATGTCAAGCCTTACCAGTGAGCAAATCAAAGTACTATCGACTGGCTCGGAAACTCTCCTGATTTAAATCCAATCGAGAATTTGTGGTCAGTCTGCAAGGAACGACTTTGTGGAATGGACATACGAATTACTTATATCTGCATTGGAAAAATATGAAAAAAGTCAATAATAACGGTATTATTCGTTTTGTTTCAATTAATTTGCACAAGGGTGTATTAGCTGAAAACACTATAATAAGCATTCTTGAATTGATATTACACTGGCATTTATGGGTACGAATAATAATTTTTGTTCATTTTTACTTATTTAGCATAAGTGGCAAAGCCATTTATTTGAAATTTAATCTGTAGTGATAAATCTTTTCTAATTTTTTAGTAACATGTTTAGTATTAATTTGTAAGTGCTTCTTTTTTCTTGAAAAAGTCTCTGAAGAAAAACATTCCTGAAACTAAAAGGGCTGAAATCATTACATTGTTCAAAGAAGAGTTGTCCCAAGTCAAAATTGCAAGAAAAGTGAAATGCTCAAGAAATGGTGTACAAACAATCATTAAAATATGTAACGAAACCAATTCTTTCAAATATTGTGAGGTCCAGGGCTGGAAAAGGTGTACAAACTCAAGGGAAGACTGACTGCTGAAGAGGGTATCTCTAGATGATAGGAAAAAAACTCTTCTAACGTGACTGCTGAATCTCGAGAAGCAACAAATGAAATGATATCGACTCGCCCAGTGCGAAGAAAGTTAGTAGAAGCTGGCCTCAAAGATTGTAAAGCTAGAAAAAACATTGTTGTCTGAGATTAATAAGAAAATAGACTTTCTTTCGCAAAAGACCATGGGAATTGGACGGCTGACGATTGAGCCAAAGTTATCTGATCTGACAAAAACAATTTTGAAGTAAGTTCTTTTATTAATTGAAACTAATTAATTAATACTGTATTTTTATTGAATAGAAAATTATCCCTAAAATGTTTAATTTTATTAGATTTCTGCAACCCCTGGATTTTTTTATGTACATCAGATTTGGGGAAGCATATGATGTTCAATGTATTGACCTAACTGTAAAATTTGGAGGTGGGAGCATAATGGTTTGTGGCTGCATGTTGTCTTCCCGGGCAGGAATGTTATTCACATGTGAGGGTAGAATGAATTCCAACACATACACAAGCATGTTTATCCAATGTTACCAACATTCATTAGAGAAAATTTTCAACAATAACATACCAGATGGATTAATCTTCCAACAAGACACACATCCAGAGTTTTGAAGGGTTGGTTTGAAAAGAAAGAAGTGAGGGTCATGAAGTGGCCTCCTCAATCCCTGATCTGAATCCTGTTGAACATCTGTGATCATGCTTAGGTACAAGAGTCAGGGTGCCCAAATATTCTTCAAGACGTGAATTAGTTCAGGAAGAATGGCAGAAAATCAAGCCAACTACTTGTGCTAGTCTGGTTTCCAAATAAAAAATCTGCATAAAGGCAGTTATAAAAGCAAAAGGTATCCACACCAAGTATTAAATATAGGTTAAATTTACTTTAAAAGCTTTGCTCTTTTTCTTTAATTGATAAAATAAATGAGTTTCAATTATATTTCTATTATACACCTACCCCATAACCTTTTCCATGGCGGTATACATATATATATATATATATATATATATATATATATATATTTTACATAAATTTCTAAAAATACACCACCCCGCTTCTTCCTGCGTAAAACCTAATTACAGCTTCTTTCTCTTTACTTCCCCCTTCTTTCTTTTTTTTTTCTTCTCCCCTTCCATTTCAATATATCACTTCTGTTAAGTTAACCGTTTAAATAGGTCATGGTCTGGTCCCTCCTCCCCCAATACTAAGTATGATTGAAAGAAATATTAAAATAAACCCTCTCTAAAGTCGACCATGTCTCTCCCACCACTCCTCGCTACCCTCTCTGTTAAATTACATAAACTTGGTACTACCCGTCAAAAGTGTGAATTTTCATTTCATTTTTCGTTTCATTTTTGGAAGTGTTATTTGAGGATCCAGCGTCCCTTAAAAGGGCTCTGGTGAAATAAATTATTATATTATAATGGAACTTTAAAGTGGTCTGTTTTTCTTTAATATATATATATATATATATATATATATGGGGGGGGGTCTTAATTATAACGTGTAATTAATAGTAATAGGCAATCAAGATGGAATTTCTCTCTGAATTTCTGGGATGAGGGGTTATCATTATTTACATTCAGACTAATATCCTCATCTTTGTTGTTATTATCACCTTGTCGCCTTCTGTCTGAATTTCTGGGATAAATTGTTAACATTAATTAAATTTCAACTAATATCCACACCTTTGTTAAACTAGCTAGTCCTCAATATCCATCTTATGTCTACGGTCCCAGTGGGTGATGACTTGTTTTCCAGCTTACACGCCTTTTCCCTACAGACGGAATGTCGCAACTCCATCGTGGTTTCCTTGGAAAATGTTCAGACTAGTTCAACTTTTTCGTTCCACAGTTTCAGACCTTTTCAACTAAGAAACGCCATGTTTACGTCCACAGAGTTGAATCACCCTTATTCTCCCCTATATTCCAGTTGCAAGAAGGACGTTTCAATCAGATAGCTTCGTTCTAAAAACCGCTCCCTTGTGGAATAGACTCCCGCGTCGGTGCTGCACGCGACAATCTTCACCTCTTCAAGTCTTCAGTCAGTTTTATCTATCCTCCACATCTTCATAAGATTCACTTCTTAACTCCTCTTCTTACGTTCATATCACCGAACCGCATTCAGTAGACCTCCACCTTGAGGGGTCCTTGTATTGGGTGAACATTAATAAAAAAAAAAAAAAAAAAAAAAAAAAAAAAAAAACATTAAAAAAGTTGATTTTGAATAGTAATCTTAAGTTCAATCTCTGGGCCGGGTAGTACCGATTTCGACTCAAAGAATTCACAAGAAATAACACAGCAGTACTAGAAAAAAAAAAAGAAATCATTAACAAGATAGGGTATCCGTAGACATTGACATTGGAACGAGTTCAATCTCCGTTGAATCAATAAAAGGTTTGGTTGCTAATTTCCTGAAGTTTACTCGGATCAAAATGATCCCTGAAGAATGCAGGAAGACACAAAGGTCGAAACGATGGGATGATAGCAACACAGATTGATTTGGGTTATTTTTACGGCTTACCAACCTCTTTACATGATATTTAAAACCGCATAATATTTTTAGAATGTAATATTTATCTGAGATAATAATGATTTACTGATAAAATTCCTATTAATTAAACTATACTTAGTGGCGAAGAGTGGTGTCCGTACCATTCCCAAGGGTATTTGCGCGTGAATGAACTCGACTAGAATTGGAACTCGGGTCTCCAATTTCCTACTCCGTACCGTTTTCCATTACACCATCCGCACATTCTATCTATCTATCTATCTATCTATCTATCTATCTCACTCTGTTCATCTATGTATCTGTTTTTCTATTTATTTATTTATGTCGCTCTATTCGTCTATCTATCTATCTCACTTTGTTCATCTATCTATCTGCTTATTTATCTATCTCGCTCTGCTCATCTATCTATCTATCTATCTATTGTTATAAAATAAAATAAGACATATCTCGGCTAATACTCAATACAGGCAAATACTCAAGAGCGAGAGCCGGATGTGAATGGGACAAAGCCCCGTCACAAAATGACCATTATCTTCGTTTACAAATGTTCCCGACACACGAGTTCCGGTCGAAAAATAAAATAATATTTAAAGTGTTCTATTTTGCGTCCAATAAAAATGCTTCCCTCCTAATTATACTCGCTTCGTTTTTCGAGCCTGTTATCACATAAAAAAACGCTATAAAAGGGGTCACACGGAAGTTCAACAGGCAGTCACAGGTGGCCAGGGAACAGACCTGTCACGGTCAGCAGCGGTCAGCAGCTGTCAGCAGGAGAGCATCAACCAGCGTCAACATGTGTGAACTACTATGAGAGATCGACCGAGATCCGAAGCCGACCTATGAACTATACCACAAGGTAGCTGTCCCAAACCCTCACGTTCCTGTTGAAATGAACCACGTAAATCAATTTCTGCTGTTGTCGTATTTCTTTCTTGCAACCATACGCTTGTCTATAACACTATCTATCTATCTAGCTAGCTAGCTATCTATGTTCATCTATCTATCTGTTTATTTATTTATCTATCTCGCTCAGTTCATCTATCTATCTATCTATCTATCTATCTATCTATCTATCTACCTCTGTTCGTCTATTTATCTATCAATCTATTCGTCTATCTATTTATCTATCAATCTTTGTTCGTCTATCTATTTCACTGTGTTCATCTATCTATCTATCTATCTATCTATCTCTGTTCATATCTATCTATATATCTATCTATCTATCTATCTCAGCATATTCTAATCTATCTATCTATCTATCTCGGAACCGGTATTTCAACGTGATGTGACCGTGAGCCGAACACAGATGAAGTCTATTAGTCCCCAATGAGAATGAGATAAAATGAAGGGAATCATAACATTTGAAGATTTCTTTCAATTTTCATGAGCTACTTGAAACAGTCGTGAATATATTTTGTGTTAGTTGCTTGAATATGAAGTCTGGTGACGGTGATCAAGTTACACTTTGTACAGGGAGATGGCAAATGGCAAATGGCAAATGGGAATCGCGTGTAATAGCGAGAAAGATGAGAACGAGCTGCGAAATATAAACAAATAGATGGTTAAGCGATAAAGTGGGGGAGCAAGATTTGAAGAGACTGAGATGTACAGATAAGAAACTGATAGAAGAATAGTTATATCAGCTGATGTAGATATGGACAGCGTAAGATATATATATATATATATATTTATAGATAGATAGATAGATAGATAGATAGATAGATAGATAGATAGATATACGGAAAGAGTGAGATAGATAGATAGATAGATAGATAGATAGATAGATATAAACAGACTGAGAGGGGAAATATGAAAGAAATGAACATCGATCGAAAGGTGAATGTGGTAATAACGTAAGCGTTAACGATGATTATGACGTGTAAATATACGAAGGTGATAATTCTGTCTGGTGCTGATTAAAACACCGTAGATGATCTTATTGAAAGTCCTTGTGACAGGACAAACACGATCAATGATTATATGCCGTCATCGTTGTAGCCTTGAAAATAGCACGATTAGTGGTAGTAAGAGTGATAGTGGATACAAAATAATAATAATAATAATAATAATAATAATAATAATAATAATAATAAAATGTAGGTTCTGTGATAATTACCCAGAAACAATCGATCATCTTGTATCAGGTTGCACGGTATTGGCACCCAGTGAATATAAAACCCGGCATGACAGAGTGGGCCAATATCTGCACTGAAAAATCTGCAACTTCTACGGAAAGGAAACTGAACATCACCCAGACCCGCTTACGGAGATAGGACCTGTTACAATTTTATGGGACTACACAATACACACTGACAGAACAATCAAAGCCAATCGCCCAGATATTGTTATTAGAGATCGCACACAAAAACATATTGATATGACAGTCCCTGCAGACTGCAATGTATATTTGAAGATCTTCAAAAAGATATCAAAATATAAGGACCTTGAAATCGAAATCTCAATAATGTGGCACATTGGAACATGAATAATCTCTGTTGTAGTCAGAGCCCTAGGATTGGTTGGAAAAGATTTCAGTAGACTAATTGAAGGGATTCCTGGAAGTCTATGCCTTAAAGAATTACGAAAAATTGTTCTCACGAGTACAGCTCACACCTTACGAAGTGCTTTATCTATGTCATTTTTTCTTCTTTTTTTTTTGTGTGTCACGGGAAAATGTCATGATGCCATTTCTAACCATGGGTCTCTGGGCGGGACCCGGAACGAAATGTGTACACACCAGAAATCAAAGGAAATAAAAAAAATAGCATCGATAATAATAGGCCTGTACAAGTATTCTTATCCTTGGTGACAGAAAGTTATGGTTGCATGACCAATGTCAATGTTTCATGTCCATTTTACAAGTGGTCGAATGAAAGCAAAGCACGAAATCCGGAAATGTGATTTAAATATACGTTAAGTTTAACAGTATCAGAAGATCAAGTAAAAGCTGAAGCAACAGAGACTTAAGTCGGATTTAGACTTGGGATGAAAACTTGTAACCATAACTTTCTGTCACCAAGGATAAGAATACTTACCAGAGAATGGATGCCGTTTTTTCATCCCCACTGTGAATCCGACTTAAGTCTCTGCTGCTTCTGCTTTTGCTTGCTCTTCTGATACCGATAAACTTAACGTATATTTAAATCACGTTTCCTGATTTCGTGCTTTGCTTTCATTCGACCACTAGTAAAATGGACATGAAACATTGACATTGGTCATACAACCATAACTTTCTGTCACTAAGGTTAACGATACTTATCAGAGACTGGATGTCGTTATTGAAGCAGACCTCACCGAAAGAAATAAAAAGATGCTGGAAAAATTATCTCAACCTTAACAGAGAACTGAATATAAGTGGAACATGAAGTTGACGGCACATTTGGATTAATTCTTTTTAAAACAATTAGATGATCTAGAAATCAGAAAAAATGATAAAACTGTTTACATCATTACTAAGATCAACTAGAATATTGAGCAACTTTTTGAAATGTCATCTGCCTTCAGGGCGTAGGTAATCATGGCTCTCCACAGCTGTCTTTTTCTTTATCATCTGTGAACTGGCATGTTTTATTGCGTAATATAATGAAATGTTTCACTGTAGAGTTTTAAATTCAGAAACTTAGCAGATTTGCCGCTACCAAGGTTATATAATCTAGTCTAAACTGCTATTTAATGCATCACTCTCCACATTTTCTTTATTGTCTGTAAATTACCATGCTTTCTTGAAAAAATAGGGGCGTTTGTTTCTTGTTGCTTTCTCTTAGACTGACCACCACCCAAGGTTAAAGAGTTCAGTCTAACTTGCTATTTAACCCATAGATGTGGGCGAAAAGACGGATCCATCCCTTTATGGAAATTGAGTGCAACGGACTAGGTCCGAATTTGAATGCTGGTTAACCGATATCATTTTCTGCACGAGGAACAATGACGCTACCAGGACATCCAAATTTACAAAGTTTGAAGGGTTCCTGTTTTATCTGTTATTTACCGATAGCCAAAAGAGACTGGCAGAGCGGTGACTTTTTCGAATGCATTGGTGCAAACCAAATGCAATCTGCCCGGGTTAGAGTTTGAACTTTGCTCGCCGATTTTATTGTGTTACGCTACTCACCTCTTAAAAAAAAAAAAAAACCACTTAACTCCGGTAACAATTTCCAAATAAAATTCGTATGATTAGGCGAAAAAATCCTCAGCTATTCCATCTCATTCTTTACCTCCGAAATAATTACAAGAATATTTTAAACAGACATTCTGAATGTAAAATTCAGTTTCGGATAAATGTCAGCGAAAGTAACATTTTTGGAGTCATTTGCCGTCCTTTAAAAAATACTTTTTTTACTCTAAACTTTCATTCCCTTAACTTAATATTGATTTACAGACACAAGTCCTACTAATTAACCCATAGCTGAGGGAGAGAAGAGGCGGATTCGTATCTTTCCCAAGGGAATTTGCGCGTAAGTGAATATAATGAGCCCAACTGGAATTAAAACTTGACTCTCCGACTTCCAATTCTGCACCGTTATCTATTATACCACTCGCACATTCAAGTATACAACACCTGGTATTCACAAGCGGTCACCCATTTAGGTACTGACCAGGCTCGACGTTGCTTAACTTCGGTTGTCGAACCAGTGTTTCAAGGTGATATGGCCGTAAGAGGAGGAGGAAAGAAGTACAGTTTATGATGATATGTGTTAAAGAAAACGGTTAACCTTATCCTTGAACTGGTTTAGATTATAGTGATCGGAGAAAGCATCCTCTTGGGAATTGGGAAGAAGCTATCCAGATTGAAATTATTTCTTATTAATGGAACACGAAGGTATTGCAATTCGTCTGGGAAGATTATATGTGTTTTAAGCCATTCCCAAAGGCGTTAGTGCGAAGTGAAAACAAACTGTCTCTGCCAAAGTTTGAACTCGGCTTGCCGATTCCATTTATCGCGCCAAAAACCGTACAACTTACAAAATGTCCTTTACATTGTACAAAGGATGGTTCTATCAGTGATAAAAAATATCGCAGCAACCATTTGTACCCTGGAAGGTTCCACCCTCGTTTGAGATGTCAAAGTCTGAATTTAATCTTTCCATGATTTTTTGTTTGTATTAGATTTTCTAGTAATAATTTCTATTTTTTTTATCACCAGTCATTAATAAGATATTCATTTATTTTTGTATATACTTTCATTAATTATTTTTTATCTTCTTGTTTCGACGACTCATTTGTCACGACACACGCAGCAGGCATAATTAATTGACTGTATGTGGTGTGATAATTTGATTCCCAGAATGACTGTAGCGTGTCGCTAGAGTAATGTGTCAAGAAAATATTTGCACCAGAGCACGTCCGGGTATGTTCAAACTTACGCGTTTTTTAGATACAGAACAGATGAGGCATTCGCTGGCGAGTAGTAGAGGAAGTAGTACGTGTTCTTGTTATATTATCGGAAAATGAGTAAAAGAAATTGGGGTAGCGGATTAGCATCGAGATTTGTGTAACGTTTGGTAAAAATGCGAGTGAAATCATAACCTTATTAAAAGCGGATTAAGGCGAACAAGTTATAAAGAAATTGAACGCTTTTAGTGATAAATGCGGTTCATATATAGGCGAAAAGATTGATGATGCAAGAAAAAAAAGCTGTCACATCAGGGAAGCCAAACATAAAATGAAAAAAGAAAAACAAAACAAATAAACAAATGCAAATTTGGATAGAGTATGAATGTTGGTATGTTCAAGTCAAAGATTAAATTAGGTGCCTTCAAAAAAACTGGCTTAAAATGAATTTTTAAAAATGGCAAAAAAATGAATTTGCAAAAATGTCATAAAAATGAATTTTAAAAAATAAAAAATCTTTCTTTAAGCTTTTATTATCATTTTAATTTCAAGCTAATTGATTCAATTTAATATTTTTAATAAGTAAAACACTTTGATGTATTTCAAAACCTAATTTGACTGGAAGGAGTTTTTTCTTTTGCCATAATAGCTGACTAGCGCCCTTTTTTTAGTCGCCTTTCATCTCAGTATAATTCTCTTTATTAAAAAAAATCTTCCACAAATAAAATATACTTTTATAAAACATTATATGAGGAATATTAGCTCATTTAAAGTATAATTGATCTGATATGAAATAAATATTGTTTACTTAAAGTTTAAAATATCACAAAAATTCCTTTTTTCAACCCGACATTAGCCGTGATTTTAAACTGACAGTAGATGTTTTGATGATAGGTCTAATGTTCTTCTACGGAGACTTTATCTGTAAAACATAATTCAAGAAAATGATGTGAGCGCCCTTTTTTATATAATTTTTAAGTATTCAGTAATCTTAGAATTTTAGGGAAATATTGTTCGTAATCTAATGTTTTATTAAATTCTTTAAATCTTGGCTTTAAATTTATTATAGTCAGCGCTCTTATATTCTGATAATGTCATGTATGGTTGCCCGTACTTATAAAAATGGGTACATTTATACATCATACAAAAAAAAAAATTCAAAATTCTTTTTAAATTTTTGGTGTTTGATGATTTAAAGCTTTTTTATTTATGGTCAGTAAATATAGTTTTCACTTAATAACTATATCATCTAATAGGCTGAAATTAATACAGAATTTTAAAAGATTTAAAACATATTTATATTATAATTAAAATGTTTAAAAAATGAAGACAATTCTTGAAAAAATTCATTATTCACCGAAAAAATATTATTAAGAATATACTATCTTTAATATATTATATTTATAAAAGACATTGAACGCATTTTTTTAATTAAATAATGTCATAGTTTTATTGCATGTTTTATTTTACGACTCAGAGCAGATTTTCAGTAAATGTTATTTCTGTTTGACAAAAACAAATTGATGATTTAATTTGCCAATGCTTTTAACTATTAGGTTGGTGCAAAAATAATGACGTAATAATGTCGTTTTTTGACGTTAAAAATACGTCAAAAAAACGACATTATTACGTCATTATTTTTGCACCAACTTTATACATATATATATATATATATATATATATATATATATATATATATATATATATATATATATACACACACATATATATCCTGATGACTTCCCTATAAAATATAAATATGAAGAGGCGGGAATTTTAATTCTCGAAATTTCATAAAATTAAGTAATTAAAAATAAGATAACATGTAAACATTATTTTTAGCAAGATTTTAAAAAAATAATTTCATTCGTTTGTAAATAAGTTTCATTATTTCATTATCGAAAATAATTGTTCGAAAACAATTATTCAAAAAATATTTATTCGAAAAAATTTGATTCGAATTGTAAATTGTTTAAATGAAAATTAATGAAAAGGACAATTATACTAAATAATAATTATTCTAACTACCTATCTTTGAAATACGTGTGTGATCTTGCTTTGAGAGAGTCAATGCTGATTTACCCAGAACTAATAACTCCTCTGTAGGATGGCATACGGCTTTTTTGCAGCAAGTGTTATCCCATCATCCGACAATATGGAAATTCTTAGATGATTTTCAAACAGGACTTGCAAGAAATTCATAGTGCAAAAGTAAGAGCGGGTTGCAAAAATATCATAGGTGCCAAGAATTGAACGTAAATGGAAAACTTAAAAAAATAGTGGCATCCTTCTAAACCAGGGGTCGGCAACTCATTCGACCCCGCGGGCCGGACGAAGGCCATTAATGAAAAATTAAGGAAAATTACATATGCAGACCCCCTGTCAACCTAAATATTTAAAACCATAATGAAAATAAACATTGAGAAATCAGAAAAACAAAAGAAAATCTAAAATTAAAAAAACACCTAACAAAAATTACTTTTCTTCAAGGAACGTCAAAATACTTCAAAGTGAAAAAAAATCAACCGAAGTAAAATGGATGAAATTACGACGTGTAGGTTTGAAACTGTTACTGAAAATTGTTCCACAAACGAACCACACGCACACACATTAAACAAAAACGAAGCACATATACCCATACATACGAGTACAAATAGTTGCAAACATATACACTTAGGTACGTACACATGCGGTATCATCCACACATTCATGAGGCATGTATATATAATGTGCGTATATTTAACTGTCTTTAGATTTCTGCTACCTCGCATGTGAGTCCCTCCCTGGCCCCTTTCACTTTATCGTTCCTTTCGCTTCTGTTATCTTTTAATGTAGCCAAGGGTCATAACAAATATGTATCCATTATTTGACATTAAACGTAGGCAACGCAACTTGGTAAAATAAGTCTCATGAAAGATAACTGACAGATAGTCTAAAAATAGATTCATTGGTAATTAGGCTCGCGGGTGGGTCAAAATGCCTTCGCGGGCCGGATCCGGCCCGCAGGCCGTAGGTTGCCGATCCTTGCTTTAAAGAGTATTCAGTAGTTGTCAATTTGCGTGTGGTATTATATAACATAAGGTTCTAAGGATTTTCTCTTACTAAATTGTTTTATTAATGATATTTGTATTTTGAATAATTATCATTTTTGTATTTTCTCTTTTAATTTTTACATTTTTATTGCAATAAAGAATTTTGCATTTCGAATAATTATCATTTAGTGTAACTGTCCTTTCGATTGATTCTTATTAAAACAATTTACAATTCGAATAAATGTTTATCGAATAATTATTTTCGAATAAATGTTTATCAAATAATTATTTTCGAATAAAGGTTTTTTTAACGAAATAATTATTTTCGAATAATTGTTTATCGAATAATTGTTTATCGAATAATTATTTTCGAATAATGTTCACATAATCCTGAATTGCTATGTAATATCCATCCTCATCTATGACAGATAATGCTGAATAATATCCTCACAGAGGAAGAGAAGAATGGAGGCAACAGAGATGTGGTTCTATAGAAGGATGCGGATAATACCATGGACAGAGCGTGTGACCAACGAGGAAGTTTAAAGAAAATGTAGGGGGAGACACTTAGAATCAGAAAGAGTCAGCTGAACATTCTGTGACCCATAATGAGGAAAGAAACCTTCGAAAATCTAATCCTCACAGGGCATAATGAAGTTAAGGGTGACATTCAGAAACAGTAACTTACCCAAGGAGCTTGTGTAAGTGGATGGTAGAACACAGAACTGGGAGGAAAAATAAGGTGACAAATATTGCTTAGGGCTACAACGGATAGAAATTTCGGGAAATCCATGTTCGCTTACGTTCTGATCAGGCAGGGAAACAGCGAGTAATCTGCCTAACAAGTTTGTGTGACTGGATGACAGAACAGGAATTGGGAGAGATGCCGAAATACCACGGACGGATCATATTATCAACGAGGAAATTTGGCGCATAATGAGGAAAGAGGGCTTGGAAAACGTGATATTCACAGGACATATCGACGGTAAGAGACATAGGAAAAGGCAGCAGGCAACCTACCCGACAAGCTTTTCTAAATGGATGCCGGAAGGCGGGGCGGAGGACACGGGGCATAGCAAGTAGTAGATAGGATTGTCTATCGCCCGGTTCACACTCCTCCCACTTCTCTTGTTTCCTGATTAGGATTGGGTTTCCGTTTCCTTCTAATGTCTTCTCATTCTATTTTACTCCTCTTGCGTCTTAGTGACATTATCGCCTTGCTTGGAAAGAAACCAGTAAAAAAAAGAAAAGAAAAAAAGAAGACACGCTGCTCAGAGTTACAAGAGATAGGAAGCTGTGGTGAGCCATGAACGTCCACGTCTTGAAAGGACGTGGCATTGAGAATTGATCTCACTTCGAATTGGTTTGTTATTTGGTCATCCCTTTTTTATGCCTAAAATCAGAAAGCGATAATTGTAATTTCTGGAACACATAATTCGGGAAGAAGAAATGGTATATTTGACCCTCAAAGAGTCTAGTGAAAGACAGCGCAAAACACCGAGTAACTTAGCTACAAGCCTAAGAAAATAACGTTACCAGAACACTACTGCAATATTACAAAGGAGGCGCGAAAACTGTTTTTTTTTTATTTTTTATTTATTTATTTTATTTATTTATTTATTTTTGTAGATTCCTCACATGTCACAAACTTACTTTCCAACATTTCAAAATCCGTTTCCTTGTAATTTTCCATAAACAGAAAATGGATAATAAATTCAAGGAAGAACTTTCATTCATCATCTAAGTTAGGGATTCCCAATTAAATAAAAAGAGGATACGAGATGATATTTTATACCTTATGTTAAAATTCATTCCTAGTGATTATAATATTATAACCGCTAGGAGTGAGCTATAACAGTGGCGACGAGGGATCGAAACTCAGATAGAGTAAGAAAAACGTACTTTTTTTCTTTCATTTTTTTTTTTTTGTTTGCTTCGGTGCACATGATAAAAAGAACAACGAGAAATTAGAACCGCGTTGGTTTAATTCTTTTTCTCTTTGGTCTGAGTAAAAAGAGAAAAAAAAAAAGAGTAAAAAAAAAGATATTCTTCAAATATGGAAGAATTATAAGCCCAAATGGTAAAAATACAGCAACAGTAACAAAAGTAGTTGTTGGAATTCCAGAAACAACAACAAACTTTAACAGAAATAATACGGAAGAAAACGGAAAATTCCCTAAAATATTTTACTCCCGATGTGATGGCATATGCCATATCTGAATTCGCATATAATTCAGATGATGGAAGTACCTTTTCTGCTTATTTCAGAAGATACGAGCAAATATTCAAAGAATGCAGCGACTGGAAAGACAGGGAAAAAAACAAGACATTTGTTGAGAAAGTTAACACAGGGAGAACATGAAAAATACTGTCATTTTGTAATACCGAAAAAAAAAAACAGGAGAAATTTGTTTTGAAGGAATAGTAAATATTCTGACTAAAATTTTTAGCGAGTTAATTCCCTTGGAGTCAATCGGAAAGTATTCTAATGACGTCACAGCGAGTAGCCTAAGCAAGACATAATATTATAACCGCTAGAAGTGAGTTATAACACCTTATATATTTCTCATCCTTTGTTACTTCAGGCTTCACTTGTAGATTAATTCAAACTCAGAAAATTTAATAGGGAAAAAATAGTCCTGAAATATGAAAATAGGGAAATAATAAAAAAGTTTCCTGAAATAAGCATTTATTTTTAAGAGCTTTTTTGTAGTTTTTCTCTTTTTTTAAAAAAAAAAATTAATGTAGTGTTTGTCATATTTTGTTAGTTCAGTGTGCTCATGTAGTTTAACTAAAACTTTGGGGCATACTTGAAAGTTTAATAAGGAAAAATTAGTCCTGTAATATGAAAATAGGCAAATAATAAAAGAAATCTGAGATAAGCATTTATTTTTAAGACATTACATTACTTAGTATCTCTAGTGTTTTTAAAAAAAATAAAGGTTTTTTTTAAATATAATTAATAAATTATTCTTCTGTTGAATTTGGTGGCACCTTTTAGGACACATCTGTGTGCCTGGCTGAGAAACGCTGCCCTAATGATATTATATAGAAAAATTTATGTTGAATGTTATTTGTAATCTTTTAAATCTCTCTCTTTCAATTTCTCCACTCCTTTGGGCAGTATGATGAAATCCATGACAAATAATTTAGCAGTGAATCCGTCAGGAGGGTCCAAGCTGTTTGATTCTCGTTCATTTGCTCCGTCCTCTTCTACTAAACAGTCCAGCCATAATACAAAAACTTCTACCTCAAATAATTCTGCCACTCACAGTAGATCTTCTGCTGGCTCCTTTTCTCCTGTCATATATTGTGGTCAAAAGGTGAGTTATTTTATTTTATTTTTTTTACTTGTTTATGTAGGTTCATTTGAGAAAATTGATTAATGAATGTTTTTTTTTTTTTTTTTTTTTTTAGTTTTCTGTCCACTAGATGACTTTTTTATTGTCTGATTAAATTGCTATCCACAGCAAAGGTGTGTCTGATTGTCGTGAAGAAGTTGTAATGTTTCAGCTTCTGTCTCTAGTGACAGTTTCAAAATCCATGGAATGTAAAGATCAGATTTGTTCCATTCCTCTTATGAGAATGGAATTAAGCTGCCAATTTCTGAATTGAGAATGCTGGCATTTTCAATATAAGTTCAAATGTAATCGATATATTCTGATGACTGTGTATCTTTCAGTGTGTTAAAGACTCAATTGGGACTCATTTAGTTGCACCCCTCAAAAAAAGAAAAAGTAATCCAGAGACATTTTAAGCTTCTAACATGCATTTGGGACACGTCTAAACTGTTTTCGACCTCCTGAACCTGTTATTTTCATTATTAAAAACAAGCTGCAGTTGATAATGTCATTATTATATCATTCCTTTCCCTTTTAGACTAAATAAATGTCCTCCTCTTTCCATTTCTCTCACTCACACATTATCACACTGACACACGTACACACACGCTCATTCACTCGTAGCACGCCCACTCACACATTATCACACACGCGCGTGTGCGCGCACACACACATACATTGCTTGGTGTCTCTAGCTTTTTAAAAATATTTTTTTTTAATTCAAAAGTAATTCATACATTACTCTTAGTCTTATCTTAACCTGAGGCGCACCTGGCTAACTTTCAGGGCGCATTAGTGCGTTCGGGCGCACCGGTTGAGAAACGCTGCCCTATATACATATTAATCTAGCTTAAAAGCCGCTATCGCCTGCGGAGGGCTCTTGATTTGAGCCTTTATCAAAATAGCTAGGGTGGAGTAGATGCAATAGGCAACAATAAGCTACAGAAGAACTCAAAACTGATAGCTGCATTTAAGTATATCATCCATATTTAAGCTTACCTTTTAAAAATTCAACGATAATTCTTCTGCTGCCACTTAATTTAAAGATAATTTGATGGAAATAGGTCCATATTTTCCATACAAATAATTATTTTTTATTTCAATGGTGACTTTCGCTGGATTTCGCAATTAATTTCGATTATTTCTAAATTTATTTCAAAATTATAAAAATCACGCAAAAAAATCGCCGAAAACAATCGCAGTAATGCATCCAAAATTTCAGGATTGCGGGTCCCCATCCGGACCGGAATGGTTTTAATTTGCTCACGGAGTCCGCCTGATTTCAAAATGGTATGATATGTTGAGCTATAACCTCTTGGAGTAAAGTTGGAAACACGAACATTTTTATTTTGAAACATAGTAATTTGTGAAAGTTCGAGAGTTATGTCCCTTTAATTGGTTTTAGAGGTAGAAGCTAACATGGCGGATTCCGAAAACAGTTGCAATAATGAAAACTTTGGAATCTAAAATTTCAGGATTGCGGATCAGGGTCCGGAACGGAATGGTTTTAATTTTACTCACAGTGTTGGCCTGATTCCAAAATGCTATGATATGTTGCGTTACGGCCTCTAGGAGTAAAGATGAAAAAGTACGACACATTGTATCAATCAACTTTACTCCTGGCATTCGCAATTATTATATGGATGAAAAAAAAAGTGTTCTGATGTTATAATTAATTTTTAGTTACATCAATTCGCAACGTTAACATAACGTTGTGACAACGATGTGGATGAGCGGTCAGTTAGAAGACGGGGAAATAGTTAATTGTAGGGTTACAGTAACGCCAGCAAAATGAAAAAAAAAACCTTACCAACCAAAATACAATGTATTTTCAACGTTGTAAAGACGGTCTGTGTTAGCTGAGTAATGAATTAGATAATTTTTTAAAAAACTTAAAATTTCTCGAAACGAAAAGAGGTTTGGAAAATTTGACACTCACAAGCAAGTGAAGCAGAGAGAAACAGCGAGTAACCTACCTAACGAGATTGTGTAAATGGACGGCAGAAGAGGGTGTGAAAGTGATTGTTAAAAAGAAAACAGACACTGCTTAGATTTACAAATGATAGGAAGTTGTGGCGAGCCATCATCACCGACGTTCTGAAGGGACACGGTGCACAGAAAAAGAATATGGTAAAAAGCCAGAAATAATTCCTATAAGATTAGTTTTATGAGTAATGAAAATTTTACAAACAGCATTAAACGTAACATTGACTCTATTTTAAGTACTAAAAAGAAATGCTTAATAATTTTTATGTTTCTCGGTTTTAACAAATCCAAGCATCGCATCAACTACAAAATCAAAATATTGACCTGAAAACGAGACTCACGTAAAATCGAGATCCTCATATGGATGTCATTCATGGTGGCTAACTCGCACGGTAATGTTCAAACTATCATTTATGTCCAAACTTTTCCCAGATCAGGTAGGAATGACGCCGATATTCAGACAACTTACTTGGTGTTATGTTCCGTGCTAATAGGAATATATACTTGAAAAACAAGGTAAATAAGATAAGTAAAGGTTTACTGTAATTAACCAGTACAATAAGAATAAAGGTAACAGTTATGCACAAGGTCGTCGCAAGTCAATCCAGTTACGAGTGCTACTATTAGAAGGTCGGTAGTTCTCGTGTAAGTCTGAGTCGATACCAGCTAGTCGATATTAACCAGCCTCCCCACGAGCTAGGACGTGACACAAGGCCGAGTTTAATGTAAGACAATCCGAGTCCGTAGGCTCGGCCAAAAATTCCCCATAGACCCCGTATAAAACGGGGTCGGGTAGCCGTTTTCCGAGACGAGACTCTGTCCTTCGACATAGCCTCGACTGGGGGTCCTCTCTTTCCGGAGGCAGAGAGTTTGACCAGCATAGCTAGAACAGATCCCAGCTAGTCTCTGTAGTCTGTTGACTTACAGATACTTATAGGTCAGTTACTACCTATAGTATAGTTACTTATTCCATTATTCAAGGAGACATGGCACGGTGGATAAAGGCAATATGAGCACTGGTAAAAAAGGTTACTGAAGACATTAGGTTTATAATACCCAGAAATTCATACGGAGATGTCCTCAAGGACACATGGCACAGTGGATAAAGGCGTTGGTTAGAGCCAGTGACAAGACCCAAAGAGTGTGAGTTCAATACCCAGTGTAAGGCAGTGGAGAACTTTTAGAGGGAAATTAACAGGAGATAACTGATAACTGACATCCATTAAACATGGCACGTGGAACTAGAACAGTCTACCCAAGTGAGCGAAATAAAGGGTTCAGTTTGACATTCCAACGGCCGAAACGTTGTAATAAATATGGCGACAAAGATGAGGACAATTGTCCGAATAATGTAAATAATGAACAGGAATTAAGAAGATAACGAATGACATTGCATTTGAATTTTGGAAGATCAAAGTTGACTTGGAATCAAGAAGCCGGAAGAGAGTTCCACGTGCGAGAAGTGCGAGAAAAGAAACTGTTATCATAGACTAGCCATTTCCAGTGTAAAAGGATGAGACCTTTCTGCCAATCTAGTAGCATAAAGTCATAAAATCTTGGTAGCATACAGAAAAGTTCATAAGAACAATTACCATCAACTGACAGTTGCATCTAGCGAACACAACTGTAAAACGATGAGACATTGCCACCAATCTGGTACTGCGCTTAAATACGTAAAGTCGTCAGAATAATTACCATGAAAATATTTATAGAAAAGGCAAAATGAACCTATATTACGGTGGTAGGAATGCGATTTAAGTCGAGATGTCTGGTCAAGACCAATAACATCTACAAGAGAGCAACACTCCACGCCTTCTTGGCCTCACGTTTTCCACTGACATGAAATGGAGCGATTACATCGAATCAATTGCGTCTTCTACTACAAGGAATGTTCATTCACTGTGACGTGCCGGAAGATTTTGCTCGTCAGAATCTATCGTGAACATTTATAAATGTACCATCCGTCCATGCATTGAATACTTTTGCTGTATCTGGCCTGATGCCCCAGCTTTACATCTCGAGATTCTTGACAAAATCCAAAGAAGGGTCTGTAACGTAATCGATCCTGATCGGGCATATCGACTTCATTGACTTTCTCAACGGCACGACGTGGCTTCCCTCTGTCTTTTCTATAAATATTTTCATGGCAATTGTTCTGGTGAGCACTTTCCCTGGTGCCTCGGCTATATGAATTTCAGCATGCGACTAGATTGACGACATCTAGGTCTCAGCTTTTTACTGTTGAACCAGTTAGATGCAAACGCCACTTCTAATTCTACTCTAACAGTTTCTTTTCTACAAACTTCCCAGCTGTAGAATTCCCTTCCGATTTCTTGTTTCCCGATAACTAGAATTTTCAAAAATTAAATGCAACGTCAATCGCCATTGTCTGTCTTTTTGAATCCTCCTCTTTTTTTTTTTTTTTTTTTACTTTACTCAATCTTCCGCATTCTCAATTTTTTCGTTCTCTTTCACTTTCACTCCCAGAAATCCGCTGCGTTCTAGTGGTATTGTCGCCTTACTTGGAGTGAAATGATTAAAAAATACACTTTCTTCTTTGTATTTTATCAAGAACCTCTAAATTAATTGGCAGAGTCACCAGACCAGATCAGACGTGACAGCAATATTGAGTGCATGCACGAATGGTATATTTATAAACTTATGCAAAAAAGGTTATTTTAATGCATCATTTTACTTAAAATTATTTTCGCTGGTCGCAAAACAATAGTCAGTGTATTATTAAAAGTAATTAGACGTCAGTAATCAACAATGTCTTTTTCATAGCCATCCGTCACGAATATCATTGCCAACTAAGACTGTTTTTTACATTTATGAAATGGAGCGATTACATCGAATCAATTGCGACTTCTACTACAAGGAATGTTCATTCACTGTGACGTGCCGGAAGATTTTGCTCGTCAGAATCTATCGTGAACATTTATAAATGTACCATCCGTCCATGCATTGAATACTTTTGCTGTATCTGGCCTGATGCCCCAGCTTTACATCTCGAGATTCTTGACAAAATCCAAAGAAGGGTCTGTAACGTAATCGATCCTGATCGGGCATATCGACTTCATTGACTTTCTCAACGGCACGACGTGGCTTCCCTCTGTCTTTTCTATAAATATTTTCATGGCAATTGTTCTGGTGAGCACTTTCCCTGGTGCCTCGGCTATATGAATTTCAGCATGCGACTAGATTGACGACATCTAGGTCTCAGCTTTTTACTGTTGAACCAGTTAGATGCAAACGCCACTTCTAATTCTACTCTAACAGTTTCTTTTCTACAAACTTCCCAGCTGTAGAATTCCCTTCCGATTTCTTGTTTCCCGATAACTAGAATTTTCAAAAATTAAATGCAACGTCAATCGCCATTGTCTGTCTTTTTGAATCCTCCTCTTTTTTTTTTTTTTTTTTTACTTTACTCAATCTTCCGCATTCTCAATTTTTTCGTTCTCTTTCACTTTCACTCCCAGAAATCCGCTGCGTTCTAGTGGTATTGTCGCCTTACTTGGAGTGAAATGATTAAAAAATACACTTTCTTCTTTGTATTTTATCAAGAACCTCTAAATTAATTGGCAGAGTCACCAGACCAGATCAGACGTGACAGCAATATTGAGTGCATGCACGAATGGTATATTTATAAACTTATGCAAAAAAGGTTATTTTAATGCATCATTTTACTTAAAATTATTTTCGCTGGTCGCAAAACAATAGTCAGTGTATTATTAAAAGTAATTAGACGTCAGTAATCAACAATGTCTTTTTCATAGCCATCCGTCACGAATATCATTGCCAACTAAGACTGTTTTTTACATTTATGAAATGGAGCGATTACATCGAATCAATTGCGACTTCTACTACAAGGAATGTTCATTCACTGTGACGTGCCGGAAGATTTTGCTCGTCAGAATCTATCGTGAACATTTATAAATGTACCATCCGTCCATGCATTGAATACTTTTGCTGTATCTGGCCTGATGCCCCAGCTTTACATCTCGAGATTCTTGACAAAATCCAAAGAAGGGTCTGTAACGTAATCGATCCTGATCGGGCATATCGACTTCATTGACTTTCTCAACGGCACGACGTGGCTTCCCTCTGTCTTTTCTATAAATATTTTCATGGCAATTGTTCTGGTGAGCACTTTCCCTGGTGCCTCGGCTATATGAATTTCAGCATACGACTAGATTGACGACATCTAGGTCTCAGCTTTTTACTGTTGAACCAGTTAGATGCAAACGCCACTTCTAATTCTACTCTAACAGTTTCTTTTCTACAAACTTCCCAGCTGTAGAATTCCCTTCCGATTTCTTGTTTCCCGATAACTAGAATTTTCAAAAATTAAATGCAACGTCAATCGCCATTGTCTGTCTTTTTGAATCCTCCTCTTTTTTTTTTTTTTTTTTTACTTTACTCAATCTTCCGCATTCTCAATTTTTTCGTTCTCTTTCACTTTCACTCCCAGAAATCCGCTGCGTTCTAGTGGTATTGTCGCCTTACTTGGAGTGAAATGATTAAAAAATACAGTTTCTTCTTTGTATTTTATCAAGAACCTCTAAATTAATTGGCAGAGTCACCAGACCAGATCAGACGTGACAGCAATATTGAGTGCATGCACGAATGGTATATTTATAAACTTATGCAAAAAAGGTTATTTTAATGCATCATTTTACTTAAAATTATTTTCGCTGGTCGCAAAACAATAGTCAGTGTATTATTAAAAGTAATTAGACGTCAGTAATCAACAATGTCTTTTTCATAGCCATCCGTCACGAATATCATTGCCAACTAAGACTGTTTTTTACATTTATGAAATGGAGCGATTACATCGAATCAATTGCGACTTCTACTACAAGGAATGTTCATTCACTGTGACGTGCCGGAAGATTTTGCTCGTCAGAATCTATCGTGAACATTTATAAATGTACCATCCGTCCATGCATTGAATACTTTTGCTGTATCTGGCCTGATGCCCCAGCTTTACATCTCGAGATTCTTGACAAAATCCAAAGAAGGGTCTGTAACGTAATCGATCCTGATCGGGCATATCGACTTCATTGACTTTCTCAACGGCACGACGTGGCTTCCCTCTGTCTTTTCTATAAATATTTTCATGGCAATTGTTCTGGTGAGCACTTTCCCTGGTGCCTCGGCTATATGAATTTCAGCATGCGACTAGATTGACGACATCTAGGTCTCAGCTTTTTACTGTTGAACCAGTTAGATGCAAACGCCACTTCTAATTCTACTCTAACAGTTTCTTTTCTACAAACTTCCCAGCTGTAGAATTCCCTTCCGATTTCTTGTTTCCCGATAACTAGAATTTTCAAAAATTAAATGCAACGTCAATCGCCATTGTCTGTCTTTTTGAATCCTCCTCTTTTTTTTTTTTTTTTTTTACTTTACTCAATCTTCCGCATTCTCAATTTTTTCGTTCTCTTTCACTTTCACTCCCAGAAATCCGCTGCGTTCTAGTGGTATTGTCGCCTTACTTGGAGTGAAATGATTAAAAAATACACTTTCTTCTTTGTATTTTATCAAGAACCTCTAAATTAATTGGCAGAGTCACCAGACCAGATCAGACGTGACAGCAATATTGAGTGCATGCACGAATGGTATATTTATAAACTTATGCAAAAAAGGTTATTTTAATGCATCATTTTACTTAAAATTATTTTCGCTGGTCGCAAAACAATAGTCAGTGTATTATTAAAAGTAATTAGACGTCAGTAATCAACAATGTCTTTTTCATAGCCATCCGTCACGAATATCATTGCCAACTAAGACTGTTTTTTACATTTATGAAATGGAGCGATTACATCGAATCAATTGCGACTTCTACTACAAGGAATGTTCATTCACTGTGACGTGCCGGAAGATTTTGCTCGTCAGAATCTATCGTGAACATTTATAAATGTACCATCCGTCCATGCATTGAATACTTTTGCTGTATCTGGCCTGATGCCCCAGCTTTACATCTCGAGATTCTTGACAAAATCCAAAGAAGGGTCTGTAACGTAATCGATCCTGATCGGGCATATCGACTTCATTGACTTTCTCAACGGCACGACGTGGCTTCCCTCTGTCTTTTCTATAAATATTTTCATGGCAATTGTTCTGGTGAGCACTTTCCCTGGTGCCTCGGCTATATGAATTTCAGCATACGACTAGATTGACGACATCTAGGTCTCAGCTTTTTACTGTTGAACCAGTTAGATGCAAACGCCACTTCTAATTCTACTCTAACAGTTTCTTTTCTACAAACTTCCCAGCTGTAGAATTCCCTTCCGATTTCTTGTTTCCCGATAACTAGAATTTTCAAAAATTAAATGCAACGTCAATCGCCATTGTCTGTCTTTTTGAATCCTCCTCTTTTTTTTTTTTTTTTTTTTACTTTACTCAATCTTCCGCATTCTCAATTTTTTCGTTCTCTTTCACTTTCACTCCCAGAAATCCGCTGCGTTCTAGTGGTATTGTCGCCTTACTTGGAGTGAAATGATTAAAAAATACAGTTTCTTCTTTGTATTTTATCAAGAACCTCTAAATTAATTGGCAGAGTCACCAGACCAGATCAGACGTGACAGCAATATTGAGTGCATGCACGAATGGTATATTTATAAACTTATGCAAAAAAGGTTATTTTAATGCATCATTTTACTTAAAATTATTTTCGCTGGTCGCAAAACAATAGTCAGTGTATTATTAAAAGTAATTAGACGTCAGTAATCAACAATGTCTTTTTCATAGCCATCCGTCACGAATATCATTGCCAACTAAGACTGTTTTTTACATTTATGAAATGGAGCGATTACATCGAATCAATTGCGACTTCTACTACAAGGAATGTTCATTCACTGTGACGTGCCGGAAGATTTTGCTCGTCAGAATCTATCGTGAACATTTATAAATGTACCATCCGTCCATGCATTGAATACTTTTGCTGTATCTGGCCTGATGCCCCAGCTTTACATCTCGAGATTCTTGACAAAATCCAAAGAAGGGTCTGTAACGTAATCGATCCTGATCGGGCATATCGACTTCATTGACTTTCTCAACGGCACGACGTGGCTTCCCTCTGTCTTTTCTATAAATATTTTCATGGCAATTGTTCTGGTGAGCACTTTCCCTGGTGCCTCGGCTATATGAATTTCAGCATACGACTAGATTGACGACATCTAGGTCTCAGCTTTTTACTGTTGAACCAATTAGATGCAAACGCCACTTCTAATTCTACTCTAACAGTTTCTTTTCTACAAACTTCCCAGCTGTAGAATTCCCTTCCGATTTCTTGTTTCCCGATAACTAGAATTTTCAAAAATTAAATGCAACGTCAATCGCCATTGTCTGTCTTTTTGAATCCTCCTCTTTTTTTTTTTTTTTTTTTTACTTTACTCAATCTTCCGCATTCTCAATTTTTTCGTTCTCTTTCACTTTCACTCCCAGAAATCCGCTGCGTTCTAGTGGTATTGTCGCCTTACTTGGAGTGAAATGATTAAAAAATACAGTTTCTTCTTTGTATTTTATCAAGAACCTCTAAATTAATTGGCAGAGTCACCAGACCAGATCAGACGTGACAGCAATATTGAGTGCATGCACGAATGGTATATTTATAAACTTATGCAAAAAAGGTTATTTTAATGCATCATTTTACTTAAAATTATTTTCGCTGGTCGCAAAACAATAGTCAGTGTATTATTAAAAGTAATTAGACGTCAGTAATCAACAATGTCTTTTTCATAGCCATCCGTCACGAATATCATTGCCAACTAAGACTGTTTTTTACATTTATCTAAGTAGCAAAGTAATCGTCCTAAGTAATGAGGAGAATGTAAATCATAATATGAAGATTTTGATGGAAAAACTTTTTTTTATTACGTTTGGGTCATTTTTTCATCATAGTATGCTCTTTTTTCATCGGATTTTCTCGCTATATATATATATATATATATATATATATATATATGCAGAAATATAGTTTTAAAGTGTGCTATATTTATGGGATAAGGTGCTCAATATAAGGGATAGAGCGTATGTACATATAAATATAAAAGTGAACATTGAAGTCAACACTCAGAGGCGACAGGCTGTTTCATGCTAGGAGCAATCGTCAGGCCGCCGATTGCGTCTAGCATGAAACAGCCTGTCGCCTCTGAGTGTTGACTTCAATGTTCACTTATATATCTATCTACCTATCTATCTATATATATATATATATATATATATATATATATATATATATATATATCGGGTCGAGCCATCATCGGATTAAAGAAGGTACCTCTCTCTCTCTCTCTCTCTCTCTCTATATATATATATATATATATATATATAAATATATATATATATATATATATATATATCGGGTCGATCCATCACTAACACCTCAACAATCCTTCACCAAACTGCTATCAACTAAGATTGTTTTTACATTTTTGTAGCCTTTTATCAGTTGAAAATACAGTGTAACCCGGATATAAGAGACCCGAATATAAGAGAGATTTTCTCTGGTCCCAAATAGAGCCTGTGTTAATGTAAACAAAATAGACCAACCCCGGATATAAGAGAAACCCGGATATAAGAGACTTCTTCTCCGGTCCCGACAACTCTCTTATATCCGGGTTACACTGTAGCTTTAAGAAAAAATATTTCACTCTTTCCATTTCATTGCAGATAAAAATGGCAGCCAATATTCCTCACTTGAATTATTCAATATCACCTTCATCATCTGAAGATGGACATTCGCCAATAAAAAAAAGAGACTTGCACAAAAGCTACAAAAACCATAGGATTTTAACAAAAAGATTTTGATTAAAATCTTGCAGGATATCATTTGTTGGACGGAAGAAGTAGTGAGGCAGGCCAAGGAACGCAACGTTTGCTCTCAACCGAATAGATCTACATAATAAAATCTTATAAATACTTTTTATATTTGTTTATGATAAATTTAAATATAATTTAATTTGAATTCATGATAAATAATTTGCTTCATTTCAAGTTGCTGACATTTGATTGAACGCTTTCAGCCGACTTTTATAATCTTTAAATACTCTCTTTTAAATAACACACAAATCAATTTACTGTTTTAGATATATTATGAAATAAGTATCGCACTAATCGTTCTAAGTAACGCGGTTAGTCGAAATAAGTGCTGCCTAATGTGTTGCGATTAGAAATATGGCTTCAAGACAGGACCATTGCAGCCGGAGTGCGAGTGGGGGCCTTAGCATACCAGAAATTCTTACCAATCGTATATTTTTACATGGTTTTATTTTAACAAAATACAATAAAGAAAGAAATACAAGAAGGAAAAAAAAAAAACTATCAAAGCAAGGAAGAATAAAATGATCTTTTTTTCTTCATTAATGAATCTACATTTTCTCTGTAGACATTCAAAAAAAGATGAAAAGTTCTTTGTTTGTAACACAGAAGCTTCTCTCTATTATTTCAAAAATGAGTTCTGCCAATCTAGAAGTACTGGTAATTTTAAATATTCTTGCCGCTAATCATGTTGCTGGCCTTTGATAAATGAATGCTAAATTCTAAATATTTTGCAAAAAAAAAAACAAAAAAAAAACATTTGTCTCTGATACGGCCCCGAAGCCAATGAATTCTCAAGGTTTTTAAAGAAGACAACACTTCGACAGATTTTATAGACTCTCGCTACAGAATTTGTAAACAAAGACCTTTAACAAATAAATAAAAACCACATCACTTGAACACTTCAAATAGCGATATCATCAAAAATAGGTAGTGTGGGGTAGTTAATTTTGTTGGTTAGAAAAGAATCAGAAGGGTTTTTGATCAAGGTTGCATTTTTACATTAACACTCCACTTTAAATTTGTAAAGAAAACACAAAATGAATGACGAGAGATCAATGAAAATCAACAAGTAAACATGTATTAAAACAAGCATATACATATATATAATTCTGTCAATAACAATAAAGATTAAGTCACACGTAGTGGTTTCCCTTGTATTGTGTGAAGAACAAATGTATGTTGTAATAATGTCTTTTGTTTAAATTTGTTGGTAGTTTAAGAATGTTTGATGTTTGAGTTTGAAAGATGAAATATTTGTGCAGAAGAATGATATAGTTCGAATAGTTCACTTGGCTTGAGAACAGACATTACACTGTGTTTATATCTGTGTGTGTTTGTGAGTAGAAAATTGAATATACACATACATGGTTTAGGTTGTGAAAATTTATAATCTACTGAAGTTATTTCTTTAATTTCTACTTATATATAGATGTAAGGTGGCTCCAGGAACGAGAGTGGGAAGGATATTGAAGAAAGTGTCATTTAATGTGATTGGCCAAAACTCGACCAATCGTTGATTTTTTTTCTATGGCTAGTTTGGTGAAGCAAAAACACAAGAGATGTTGCTCGTGCGATGCGAAAATTGTCTGTACAAAAGGTATTGTTTATTTTCCGTCCAATTACTATTGAGTAATTTGTGGGCGTGGTGTACGTAGGCGTCCACTACAGTAGGACATCTAACTAGAAAAGATAATAATGATATAATGAAGATCTTTCTACACTACCGTGAGCAAAAAGGAAACTCTCACCAATACCAGAAAGAGCGATAATAACTAATGGACTTGAAGGGTATATTTTCTGAAAAAATTCTTTTAAGAGAAAGATTTTATAAATATTATTTAACCGACAGTCAAGTTAACTCACTGGTCAATGAATACCAAATACTCCCTTGCATGGAAATTGCTAATCTCATAATCCCCATTACCAGTTTGTTTACTAAATACAATAATTGCTATTGGACAAAAGTAATATTTTATTTTATTTTATTTTCCTTTCCTCCATTTTTATTCCTTTTCTCCATTTATCAAAGGGACGTAACCAAACATCGGTGTTAATATTTGAAGTTATTTCCCTTACATTATATTCAGCCAGTTTCTCTGGTTATACGCCAAAAGAAGAATTCAACACTCACAGGCTATAGCAATGGTAATTATTTGCTGTTTCCTTATATAAAGACAGTTGGCATTTATTCGTATAATGAAATTATTTACTACGCATAATTGCAATAAAATTATTTATGGGAGAGTATATAATACTATTAACAATGATTTCTAATAATAAAATGTAATTTCATAATAAAACCATTTACAATGTATTCTTATAATAATATTATTTAAAATAATATTAATAAAATCATTAACAATGTATTCTTATATTAAAATCATTAGAAATTAATCCTTATATTAAAGCTATTAACAATATTATTCTATTAAAATCTCGAGTAATGCATTTTTTAATTAAAATCATTGTTAATGCATTCTTATATTAAAGCCATTAACAATGCATTTTTATATTAAAATCATTGTTAATGCATTCTTATATTAAAGCCATTAACAATGCATTTTTATATTAAAATCATTGTCAATGCATTCTTATATTAAAGCCATTAACAATGCATTTTTATATTAAAATCATTGTTAATGCATTCTTATATTAAAGCCATTAACAATGCATTTTTATATTAAAATCATTGTTAATGCATTCTTATATTAAAGCCATTAACAATGCATTTTTATATTAAAATCATTGTTAATGCATTCTTATATTAAAGCCATTAACAATGCATTTTTATATTAAAATCATTGTTAATGCATTCTTATATTAAAGCCATTAACAATGCATTTTTATATTAAAATCATTGTCAATGCATTCTTATATTAAAGCCATTAACAATGCATTTTTATATTAAAATCATTATCAATGCATTCTTATATTAAAGCCATTAACAATGCATTTTTATATTAAAATCATTGTTAATGCATTCTTATATTAAAGCCATTAACAATGCATTTTTATATTAAAATCATTGTCAATGCATTCTTATATTAAAGCCATTAACAATGCATTTTTATATTAAAATCATTGTCAATGCATTCTTATATTAAAGCCATTAACAATGCATTTTTATATTAAAATCATTATCAATGCATTCTTATATTAAAGCCATTAACAATGCATTTTTATATTAAAATCATTGTTAATGCATTCTTATATTAAAGCCATTAACAATGCATTTTTATATTAAAATCATTGTCAATTCACTTTTATAATAAAATAATTTCCAATTCATTCTTCTAATAAAATTCTTTACAATGAATTTGATGTGAAGTCAAAGTTTAGCACTAGTCAGTCGCTAAGTTTGTCTTCAGTATTTAACAGACCCCCCCCCTGACGAGGACTATATGTGGCACAAGTTCGAGTTTAACGTGGTTTTATCCGAGCCCATAGGCTCGGCCAAAAATATACCCTTTGAATCCGCCTAGACGGGGTCAGGGCCTGTCTACCTCCCTGATGAAGCTTTGCCGAAGGGCAAAGTTTCGTCCGGGTTCCTCTCTGCCAAAGCAGAGAGTTCAACAGAAGTCAGACACAGAAGACGTTAAGCTTGTCTTCGTCCCACATTATTCTCAGTGACGAGTTATATAGGCTTTCTCTTGCACTTATGCAAATTAGGCATATTAATCTGTGTCACTAGACAATTATTATAATAAAGTTATTTCCAATGCATTTATATATTGAAATTTGTTACAATGCATTCTTTTATTAAAATCATTTATAATTCATTTTTATAAAATCATTTCCAATCCATTCTTATATTAAAATCATTTATTATTGATTTTTATAATAAAGTTATTTATTAGGTTGGTGCAAAAATAATGACGTAATAATGTCGTTTTTTGACGTAACGTCAAAAAACGACATTATTACGTCATTATTTTTGCACCAACCTAATACAATATATTAATACAAATAAATTATTTAAAAATCATTCTTGAAATGAAAACCTTTCTATAGGTCTAAAATATAAAATTGATTACATACTTCTAATAGTTACAGAACATCTATTTCATATCATCTTAATTAACACTCAAAAATATTTACATAATCAGAAATGCTATCATTAAGTATTTTTTATTAATAATTTCTCTAAGACTAACGTAATTTTTAACAATACTAAAATTTTCAACATTTATGTGGTCCGGGATATTTTATCACCATCTCCTGTCAATAATGGCTACAGAATTGCATTCAGAATTTTTCTTGGAAGTTTTCTCAGAAATATGCAATCTTTAAAGATTGGAATAGAAAATATGAATTAAGTGCTGATGTTTTCCTCCTGCTTAAAAAAGATGCTGATTTATTTTATGGTTGTAAGTAGATATCTCCAAAGTTTCGCTAAAAAATGAGCATACATGATGAAAAATGATCCAAATTTAATAAAAACAAAGTCTTTATGTCATCATTAAGACGAAAGACCATACGATTTTTTTTATTATTAAATTATATTTGTTAATCCTTTTTAGAAACTTGAAAATTTTAGTTAATTTTTTTTTCTTACATCAGTAGATGAGCATAAATTAGTATAGGAAATTTTAACCCTTTAATTTAGAAACTCTTACAAAAATCAAATAATTGATTTTAATGAAAATTTTAGTACTTATTTACAAATGAATGAAATTATTTCAGAAATTCTATTTTAGAAAATCTTGGTAAAAATATTTTTCTATATTTGTTACCCCAGATTTATTTTATTAAACTGAGAAATTTATTTTTTTAGGGCTTAATGATTATATTAGTTATAAGCAGAAGTCTTGGGAGAATCTAAATCATCAAATTTCTTTTCTAAGAAAGGACAGAAATTCTATTTTAGAAAATCTTGGTAAAAATATTTTTCTATATTTGTTACCCCAGATTTATTTTATTAAACTGAGAAATTTATTTTTTTAGGGCTTAATGATTATATTAGTTATAAGCAGAAGTCTTGGGAGAATCTAAATCATCAAATTTCTTTTCTAAGAAAGGACTTCCTTTTACTGAAAATCTGGTCTGAATCATAAAATGAAAAATGCAATAAAACTAAGATATTATTTAATTAGAAATTTTTAATTGCTTTTTTGAATAAGATATATTATGGACACTCTTAGGAAAATTTGAGCGTCTTATTATGATACGAGCATACATGATGAAAAATGATCCAAATTTAATAAAAACAAAGTCTTTATGCTATTATTAAGAGGAAAGACCATACAACGTTTTGATTATTAAATTGTATTTTTAAATCCTTTTTAGAACGTTCGAAATTTTGGTTAAAAATGTTTTTCTTATGTGACCATAAACTAATATAAGAAATTTGAGTGTCTTTTTTACGATGAAAAACACTGATTTGGAAATTCTTGCAAAAATTAACTCGTTTTCGGATTTTAATCAAACTTTCAGAACTTATTCACAAATGAATGGAATTATTTTTCAAAAATTTCTCTTTTAGAAATCTTAACAAAAATATTTTTTATATCTATTACCCGACAGCATTTATTTAATTTTATGAAATTTCGAGAAATCCATTTTTGTTGTGCTTAATGTTTTAATTAAGATCAATTAAACTTTAAATCAGTTCCTCAAATAGAGTTTCAGAAAAGTAAATTTTATTTTTTAAATATTTTTTTTTTTTTGATCATGAGAATTACGTTGTGTTGGCAAAGTTGTTAATATGACCGATTTTCCCCCAAAAAGAATCATTCCAGTCAATTTAAATTATATTTAAAATCAAGCAAAATTTTACGATTATTGGAAATATTAAATTTAATCTATTAACTTGGAATTAAAACTAAAAAATAGCTTCAAGAAAGATTTCTCGTTTTTTAAGTCAATTTTAAATCTTAAGTGTCAAAAATTTTTCACTTTTTTTTTTTTTGAGGCACCCAATTGTTTTACCTGTTAAAATACACATTAATAGTTAAAATTAAAAATTTATTTTTTAATATTTTCAACTTTTATAGTCAAACTAAAAATTTAAATGTTTTACATATTGTATTAGTTTTTAAAATAACTACAATAACGAAAATAAGGTCTAAATTGAATCATTTAAAAAGAAAAAAGAACCAAGAAAGGTTTTTTTACAGTATTTGAATTATCTGCCTCGAGTAAATAAAGTTGAAAATGTCGTCGTCGTCGTCGTCTTGGTCTCCTTCTCCCTTTTTCTCTATTATTTTCTTATTATTATTACCACTACTCTTCTTCTTCTTCTTCTTCTAGTAGTAGTAATAGTAGTATGTGCAGCGTCTCTTCATGACGTTGACGATCAGGTCTCTCCACATTATTTTGTCTTTTGTAGCACTTTGTCTTTTTACCGTCTATCCGAAAACCTGCTCCGCCATCCATTGACTCAAGCTGGCCACATAGGTTATCCCTTGATTTCCCTGCCTCTCTTACCTTCAGTCTCTCCTCTGAGTATCAAATTTTCATAGCCCTCTTTCCTCATTATGTGGGCCATAAATTTCAACTGTATCATGCTGATGTTAAATAGAAGTGTCATTTTTGCTGCCATTATTTCTAGAACCTAGTGTTTGCTCACATATTCGGTCAATGATATTCTCAGCATCCTCCTGTAGAATTACATTTCTGCTGTTTCAAGCCTCTTCTTCAGCTGAGCGGAGATTGCCCAGCATTCAATACCATATAGATGGATTGATATTATATAACAATTCATTACTCGTTTCTTTGTTTCTAATAAAAATTTTCTTGTTTCTTAATACTTTGCTCAACTTTTGGAAGACATCTTTCACTATCCCAATGCGCCTTCGGATTTCAGTGTCTCACTTTCCGTCGTCTGTTAATACGCTTCGCAGATATCTAAATTATTGTACCTGTTGGATTTCGATATCTCCAATCTGTAATTTTCATGTTGGACTCTTCCTTTTGTTAATACCTGTTTATAGCAACATCGATAATGTTAATTATGATTATGATGATTGTAAGCACTTCCGATCCCACTAGGGAATTCTGGGAGCAAAACAGGTCGAGTGGCAGTTTGAATAAAGTTGTTAAGTTCACTACGTCTCGTGTCGTCTTTGTGTTGATTCGACTTTTCAGTGGCCAGTCACATATAATTTATCATAATTATATGATTTTTATCCCCACACACACACATCTAAGCAAAGTGGGACAATAACCACGCATTCAGTTTTCTTCTTGCAACTGATACTTAATCCTTTCGCCTCGCTTTCTTTCACTACCTCTGCAGGGGATTTGTAGTTTCCTTTCCGAGTCTGCTATCAACAGTTGGTCAGCTACATGTTTTACGTTGCTATGATTGCGGCCGCCATTAATCCATCTTCGTAGGGCTTCTTTCGGAATGATCTCACTGTATAGATCTAAAAGGTCTGGTGAGAAGATGTAGCATTGTCTTACGCTCCTATTTACTGTTGTACAGTTACTAAAGTCGTTTCCTATTCGTATGCAGGCGGTTTGCTGCCAGTATAGATTCTGGATTATTCTAATACCCTTCCCATATATGTCAAGGTTACCTAGCAGTTCCAACAGACCTGTGTGACGTAATTTATCAAACGCTTTTGTATAATCTATAAAACACAGGTATACCTCCTTTTACATTTGTATAGCTCTTTATATCATTCTGAGCAAAAAATATCGCGTTCCTTGTTCTAGTGACTTTAACGAACAAACACACTTCTTGTCCTATTTCCGGTCTGATTCTGCTGCACCCTCTCGTATTCTCTCGCCCCGGCCCAAGAACAAAGATTAAATGTCTTTCAGCGGTGCAATCTCAGAAAGATCCTGGCTATCACTTTTTAAGACGTTTTCCAAACAAGACCGTCTTCGAACAGGCTGGAATTATAAATATATTCGCCTTATTTTCCCAATGACGCTTGTGCCGACTCGGACATGTCAGCTGCACGGAGGACGTTCGTTTATCCTATTATATGCTGTCCGGAGGTTATGCCCCTGGATCCAGATATGCAGGATGACCAGTCCTTTGTTACAAAGATGTTTGCAAGTAGAACATAAAGGCAGGTGGCTTCGAACCAGCAGCCTGGTAATCTCCCGAAGTACCATCAAAACAAATCTGATATCGTTTACTCACCACCGACTAGACCTTAAACCAAAACCTGCGTCAATCCTGATGAGTGGTCATAGCCATAATGAGGTTCCTTGCTTCGAACAACTATTGGCTGTAAAACTCACTCCAGACCCCAAACGGAGCTTGTATATTTGTGCTAATCGTAAAAGATTCTATAAAAATGATCGGTTCAGTGTATCGCTCCAGAAACTACCAAATTCACGCTGCCATGCTTTATGTTTGTAAGAGTCAAATCAGTCCAAGTCCAGTCTCGACATAGTTCAAGACGCCGCCTTGTAGGTGTTGAATTATTCTCAACTATTCAATCCCTTTACCACAAACGAAACATTGTTAGCCTCTCGCTCCTTTATCGCTATTGCTATGGTAGATGTTCGGACATGTTATGTTAGTTAGTTTCCCTGGCACTGAGCATCACCATTTGGACTCGGCATTATATGTTCACAATGGCAAATCACCCCTATTCCCTCTGTGTTTCTTTGATAGGTAGTAAGTTCTCAGACAGCTTCTTCTATTACAGGGGTCGGCAACCTACGGCACTCGTGCCACACTAAGCACGCCAAGCAGTTTCCTATGGCACGCAGCCGCAAATGACATCACGAGGTCCGAACCAATAACTACTACAACGCAAAGATGATATTTAGCTGTTTCAAAATTGCTCACTCGTTGAACTCCATTAATAATAAAAACTTTAAAAAAAACTCTTAAAACGGTTTATTTCTATTAATATGGTTTACATATTGTATATATTACACTATAAAATATAGGTTAATTTGCAGTGTACACCCGCACTCAGTCCGCATTAAAAAAATTCCAGAATAATTACATTTATGTGTAATTGTTTAAGCTCCATTCGAATCTGGCTTGATAAATTTGATAAAATCTACCGTTTTGGAGTTATCAACATTGAAATTACGGATTCAATCTCGTCGTTGGCGGCATCAAGCAAGTCAACAGTGAAGCTGCGCTGATCAATATAGATCTGTCCAATTCATTCGATAAGATTGACCATCGTTTTCTGGAGGCTGTCCTTTCGACTGTTTTCATCTATGTAAATGCGGGTGTCTAAAAATGTTACCGATCTTGTGGAATTTTCATAGTCAAATTTAACTGAGTCGTGTACTGTGTTTAGGGTCATGAGGAATTGGATAAGTTTGTCGTCACTGCCCATGTATACAAAGAATATATCATCGATATATCTTGCATAGAATACGCAGTCGCTATCAATGAGGGGATAGGTATGGGTCTCTTCAAATTTTCGTCAGTCGCTCGACTCTTGAACAACAGATCGGTTGAACTCTCTGCCTTCGGGCGGGAGGAACCCGAAGGAGGCTACGCTGAAAGGCGGATTCTCTTTCGGGGAGGTAAACCGACCCTGAACCCGTTTATACGGGTTAAATGGGCATATTTTTGGCCGAGCCCACGGGCTCGGAGATCCCACGTTAAAAAGTCCTTGTGCCACATGACGCCCTCGTCGGGGGGTGACTGGATATCGTCTCCTCAAATTTTCCCATGAATATTGTAGCATATGATGGAGCTGCAAGAGTGCCCATGGCACAGCCTCTAACTTGCAGGTAGTGTGCTCCATTGAAGTTGAAAGTATTCAATGTAAGAATATGCTCCATGAGCTTTATGATAACTTCTGTGGTGGTTTTCTTTTAGCGAGTGCTCCTTTAAGGGCGGTTAGTCCTTCGAGGTGTTTAATGTTTGAATAGAATGATCTTACGTCCATAGTCACTAGAATAGCATTCTCTGGCACTGTTTTTGTTTAGTAGATCTGTTGTGCCGCTGATGTAGGATTTTACTTCCTTAGCCAGAGTCTGTATGCAATTGTCTACGTATTTGTAAATTTTGGTCGTGTGACAGTGAATCATGAAATGAGCGGCCTTCCTGGGCTGTTGTTTTGTGTATTTGGGGAAGGAGATACAAGCGAGCAGGTGTGATGCTTGTCGCTGTAAGTGTTGCGCATGTTTCCTTGTCGATTAGATTGTTGCGAAGCATCATGTTTAGTGAGCTAGTTAATTTGGGGGGTGGGGATTTGGGAAGAGGGCCCGCAGGTAAGCTTTTATAGGTTTCTTTTTCGGCTAGCGGATTGTTGGCCTTTTTAATGTATTCTTTAATTCCTCAGATCACAGTGACCCACCCCCCTTTGTCAGCCTGTGTTATGATTAGGTCATCTCTATATGTGAGCTTGTTAAGGACAGCCAGATATATATATATATATATATATATATATATATATATATATATATATATATATATATATTCACTGCTACTAACAAGCAGGGATTATTTTATCTCCTGATGATGACCAGTTGAGGAACATAACTGAAATAATAAAACAAAAAATATTGATATACGGCCCAGTGTACCTGAAAATTTAATGTTTTATTGTTCAAAATACACACACACACATCGATATATATATTAGTAATTTGGGGGTACTTTGAAAATACACAAACCTAAATAAAAATACATTTCCAAATTTACTGTACAACTATAATTTCACAAAGTTTAAAAATAGACACGTAAAAACAAACTTGGTGTCCCCCGCCACGCGAACGTCGTACACTACGTAATTCTTCTCAACCAATCAGAAAACGACGGAAAATATTACATTTTGCCTTTCATTTGGAGCCTATCTCTGGCCTAGATTAGATCGAGCCATACGCCTCACGGCAGCTACATTCAGGAGAGCTCGCAGAGGATTAAAAGGGGGATCAACAGTAAACGCCCTCACTCGACTGGGTACCAAAAAACAGCAACAGCTTCACGCAACAAATTTGCTTACATTTAAAAGTTTCCTCAATGCGGCGATTGAAATGCCTTGGAAAAACAAAGCCAGGGAAATATTAAACATTTTTTCAATGGTCATAAAATCGTTTGAAAACTCAGACGAAAAATACTTACAAAACAATATCAATATTAAAATATATCTTTTCAGTTGCCATAGCATCAGTATTTCATACTTCCAAGGGAGATAATTTACGTATAGCATGCAAAGTTATCTTTCTTTTCTGATTTTCTTTACAAACTCATTTATTTATTTATTATTATTATTATTATTATTATTATTATTATTATTATTATTATTATTATTATTATTTTGAATTCTATGTCTATTCAGGACAAAAGTATTTTTCTTTCATTCTATTATCTGTGAATTGGCATGGCTTCTTGGGAATTATAGTGTTTTCTGCTCATGTCCAGGGATACCTCGTCTACTTCTTATTTTTAGTACTGCTTAGTTATTGCTTAACTGTTTCCATTAATTACACACTAGGGATTGAACTCACAATTATTATGTCACCAACTTCACAAAACCAACGCTTTAATCTACGAGGCTATTGTCCCCATAGATTATATAGTCGTTAGCAAGAGAGGAAAACCTCGTATGCGATCTACTAATTAGAAACGACAAAATCAAGCCAGTACAGAAATTTAAGTTGCAGTAAAATGTTTAAAAAGACGACGAGAAACGCACCACCGAAATTCGAAGGTTAATTGGTATAACCAAAGAAAGGGGTCTAGTAAATATTGGCACTCTTAAAATACATCACTATCTTACTTTATCTTACTGTGTTTTTCAAGACCAACAGGGCTTACAGCCTTAGTAATAGAGGATAGGCTAGAAATACAGACCCGTCTAGTAATAAAGGATAGAATAGAAATGCGATCATTTAGACGTCGCGCGACTTCCTACATATATGCGTTTCCTCTATGGTTACGAGATCTACTTCAATTCAATAATGGGATCGCCTGTGTTTGCTCACTGGCGATCTATGTTCAAACTCCAATGTCGACAGCGACACTTTATTCCTAACCGGTAATGTTCAACGTCGTTACTATAGCTGTATCTGCGATTACAAAGTCTCTACTACAACGAGCATTACGAAAGTGACAATGATTATTCGTTGAGTCACAAAAATTGATTATTAGGTTGAGCTATAATTAATGTCCGTTTTTCGGATCCATTTGTAATGACGACTGCATCATCCAACCTACAAATCAGACGTAAGCCGTAGAAAACAAATCAATCAATGAAAATCATCATGCTCCCCCAGGTATGGGTTAAATAGAAGAAATTATATCAGCAAAAATCATTATCATCTCCAAAAATTTCTTACATTTGGTAGATCATAGGTAGATCTCATGAGGGAGGATATTGCCAAAGGCCCCATTGCAATCTGGGTATTCCATGATAGCTTTATTGGATGAATATCGCATCATGTCATCCAAGCACGTTGAACTGAGAAACAACGGGTAGAGCTGTTCTTCCTGAGAATTCCTGATTACTTCAATCACCATGTCTCATTTACCCTTTGAACTCTTTTTGGAGAACAACTGGTTACTCGTGCTACCCAGGTCATTTCGATTGATTTGGCTCACCCTGATAATCTCTTTGGTTCACAGCCTGGATTCTACTTTATGGGTAGCTTCTACTGTCGACTATTTGGTACCAGTTTTGATATCTTGTTGTACCTTCCCGATCTTGAACTCCTCCAATGAGGAGATGGGAAGTTGCAGGTTTCCGGCACTGGTATAGAGTCCCACTGTGGAGAATCAGCGGGGTGGAGGGTGCACAAAATTACTTACGCAGATACTTGTTGATACACTGCTGTGTCTTCTGAATGCGAGACAGAATAATACCATACACCTGTAACGGTCACAGAAGCCGGGGCAGCAAACCATGTTGGTAGTACCAAGCCTTTAGTTTGCTGAAGAGGTGGGTTCTGTCGATAGATTTAAGTCCATTGAGTATCACTTTCTGCAACTCTTTACCTTGGTGCCGATCAGGCAGTAGAATTTCATACAGTCGTCTGAAGTTTTTTTTTTTTTTTCTCTGGCTTCTCTTTGACTGTCGGGATTATGTCCCCACACACAATACAGAAAGGAATCTCCCTGTCAGAGACTGTCAGTAATGATGTTCCGTCTTTTCTTGGGCTTAGCCTTCATTCTTATCCAGTGAAGAGCTTATGGTGGCGCTGTAGTAGTTTATCGGCACCGACCATAGACGGAACCAGAATAGTGATGTCATCCATGAATAGTCTGGAAGGAAGATAGGGTCATTTGTTCCTTAATCATCACCCCCTTTGCTGTGTCCGCTGCACCCCGTAATATGAGTTCCATGGACATAATAAAAAGAAGCGATGAATTCACACACCTCATCATGATGCCGGCCTCGAGGGTTTGCTCCTTGGTGATGTAGTTACCAAAGGTGAACTGCATAAAAGTTGCTCTTAAATATTTCATTATAATTTCTCCAACCTTACTAAGGAAAATGAAAAAAAATCAAGGGACATTCGAATTAATCCATGAGGAACTGATCAATACGCATTCGCAAGCTAAATTACATAAAGCTCAGTTTTATTTTGTTTGGCTGATAGAATTGAGTTCCAGATCATGGGTGAATGCTACAGACTATGGAGGACATCAGGTACCCCAGGCTTCTGGACGGTTGTGTTTATGTAATGGTTACCTAGCAGGAAGTCTGTTATACAACGAGCAAGAACCTCCCAAAATATTTTGCCCTCTACATTCAAGGAGGAGATTGGGCAGAAATTTTCAATGCCCTTTGCATTCTTTTCCTTAGGTATCCAAATGACATGCACCAGCCACCATTCTTGTGGTACAATACATTGTTTCCATTCCCGATGGAGGGGGATAGTGAGTTGCTTGAGGACGTTTCGACCATTCTTATATAACTTGTAGGATATTCCATTCATTCCAGATGCACTACCGGCACGGGATTTGCGGACGAATTCTCGAATTTCCCTCAGTTACAGTCCAAAGTCATTAAACATGACCACTGGATCTTGATGCATAGGAAGGTCATTCATAAGAGGGATTGGAACATCTTTCCAGGCGTCAGAATACGTCATCCTGAGGTGGTTCTCGAGTTCCTCCTGCCGCACGTCGAATTTGCCGCTCTTAGTCTCGGTGAACAGCTTTTTAGCAAAAGCGCAAATTATAAAATTATCTCCGGGACTGTCGTTTTTTATTTCGACGTTTCCTTTGATTATCAGCTCTAGAGATCACTAAGATCCTTAAATATATAAGTTTGCGGATAATTTCTGACATTCCCTCGTAGACTGTATCAAAAATGCATTTACAAAGTTTGGAGGCGGGTCCGTCACGCCAAAACAAGGACAAAAGTTCATATAAACATATGTACTCAAATCATTTGTTTTTTGAGTTATTAAGTTTAAAAAAGTTTACGGTAGATGGTGGTGTGTTGTCATGTAGACTAGGTTACATTTGTCATTCGTGTACATTTATGGCTAGTCTGTCTTCAACGTTTGTCGTGTGTAGTAGCGAGTTAACTAAGAATTGTTCCGTTTAACAATGGCTGGATATTCATATTTTGAGCAGACAGATATGATTTTAACATATGCCTTTGTTGCTGTTTATCGTCGCATTGATGAGACACGATACATGGCACCGCAAACTATGGATCGACGAAGACCTAGATTCGATCGTACGCCTGACCGCGAAGAACACATTCTACAGGCTGTCAAAGACTATCCAGGATTTGCGAACATAGGAAGGTTCGTCCTCGTTTTGGTGTGAGAAACCTGTCCCCAAAGTTTGTATAAGTATTTTTGATACTCTCTCTCTCTCTCTCTCTCCCTCTCTTTATATATATATATATATATATATATATATATATATATATATATATATATATATATATATATATATATACCTATGTTTGTAGTGCAACATCATGGTTTTCCCAAGTCGTCAGGCACGAACTGATAAATGAAACATTTATTACAGTTGTTTTGGTTTTAAGTACTGGCTCTCATGGGAGTAATGCTAAATTAAACGAAGATTCAAAGCTAGTATAAACTTAATATATTATTGGAGTGTAAATTCAAAATGTAGAGTGTAGGTAGGGGGATACTGGAAAAAAGTTACAAGCTTAAAATTTAAATATGAAAAGAGGAACACCGTGTAGCTCATTACGTATTAATAGACGCTTGAACAGTTAAAGTGGGGGGGATAATCAAAATGTAACCTAAATTTTATAATGGGCATTTGGATAAATGATCTATCCAGAATTAAAATAATAATAAAATGCAATAAGTGTTTCATCCACTAGTTCGTGCCTGACGACTTGGTAAAACCATGAAACTTTAAGTTGCACTACAAACGTAGGCATATGTATATTTATTAATATATATTTCTTAGCTTTGTCTAACTACATTGATCACTGTTTCGTTTATAGCTTATAATAAATTAAGTAGATATTTATTCGCTTATCTGTGTATGCACGCTAACGCATGCTTATACAATTGCTAATATCTAAAAGTCTGGACACATAGGAAATCTTATTAACCATAATGCTTTTGCCTCCATCGATAACATGGTTTTGTCGAAAGAAGAAAGAACTGGAGTTGTATTTTTCAATAGACGTGAAGGATGGTTCTATTAAAAGACGAGGGTTTCATTTGGCTTTTTTGTTTGTCCAGACTTTAGGGATACTCGGTATAATCTATAAAAATTATATATAAATCATGAAAACGTTAGTCAAGTGGGGTGACAGGGAATCTCGAAGAAGACAAGGCGACGTCTGCCTCCTACAACAACTGAGCTACAACCGCGCCACACCGCGTGTTACACAACCTCACCAACTTTGTAGACTAATGGTAGTGATCAAAAGATACGAATTGTCAACCAGGAATTACGAGTGCGTTAAAAATTTGGGGGTAACAAAACACCCAATGCATCTAACATAGGTTTAATTAAAATGCTTTAACAAATCGAAAATATTTCGGTGAAATCTTGCAACAAATAAATAATATATAGATCTAACAACGTCTCAGAAATAATATCTTAAAATTCCATTAATGGAATCGAAAACATTCTCCATAATGTTTCATTTTCCTCCTCTCGATGACTTGTACTCTTCTCTTCCTCTTCATGTTTCTCGGCGTAACTTTTATATATCAGGCTTTAATCATATTATAAAACCCAGGTTGTGTGTGTGTGTGTGTGTGTGTGTGTGTGTGTGTGTGTGTGTGTGTGTGTGTACGTTTATATATTGGATCGGATCTCCTACATTTTTCAACCGATTTCAACAAAACTTCACAGGACTATGTAAAATTACCTTGCGGTGGTTCTGACAGCGCCAAAAATTGGAAAAACACAATTATTTTTGCACGAAATCAATTTGAAAACACGATTAAAAGGCATCGCTAGAATGAAAGGGGGACAACTCATATCGAGTTATTATTATTATAAAACCCCTGTTGTGTGTAAGTGTGTGTGTGTGTGTGTGTGTGTGTGTGTGTGTGTGTGTGTGTTCGTTTATATATGGGATCGGATTCCCTACATTTTTCAACCGATTTCAACAAAACTTCACTTTTTTTTTTGGCAGGTAGTGTTTCTTATTGTCTTGCACACTTTTTTCTTTATTTTTACATTCAGAATGCTTTAAAAATTCCATTTACAAGATAATTGTTTATAATAAAATTCTATTCAATCGGTAGACTCATAACGATTGAAAACAATGTTTTTGTTTGAGTTTGACCAAAAAAAAAAAAAAAAACTAATTAAGACGAGCGTGTCCGTCAACCTTAAACAATAATCTTTGTCAATTTTATTTTTCAGTCTTTATGATAGTCGATACTTGATCTATCTCTTACTGTTACATACCCGGGCAACGCCGGGCTCTACTGCTAGTATTAGCTAAATTAAAAAAAAAAATCAGTCATTTTTCGCCAATGATCTGAGGTCAGGCTTGAATTCATCGTCCTATTTTTTTTGCGTTTCATTGAGTGCCAATTGGCTGTTGATACAAACTACCGTTTGCCCTCTTCTCCTTAGCGAGAAGCGAGTGTAGCTATTGTTAGCGGTTACAATAAATTTTACGTCGTGTTATTTATTAAATAGCTGAGTTTTGGCAGAAGGCTACTAGCATTGGTGATGATCGAACTTGCTAATAAGGATTTACAAGTAAAGCTTTCTAACGTTTAGACCACGATAAGACAGCCGAGTCGTAAATATTATATTAGATGAAGATTTTTTTTTTTACCTGTCAGTACTCGCTGGGATAATAAAAGAAAACGTGAAAATGTTTAAAACGAAAAGGTTTAAAAAGAAAGTTTTTTGTTGCGTAGAAAGACTGACTGACCCTTTGTACACCTATTCTTGAACTATGGATTCGTCCATCCTCTATGAAGAGAACGTCTGCTCATGGAACAGTGGCAAAAAAGTAGGTCGCAAAGATGTAGCGTTTTCCACTTGCTACCCGGAAATACGCGATTCTCAATTCTCGTGTGATTAAACACTTCTTAACTCAACCTTTCTGTTTCCAGTGTTTTTTAAACAGCTTTACTAACCAGGAACTATAAGCATTTTAAAAAACATTATAACAGTTTTTTGCGCATCTTTATTTTTCTTTTTATGTGCTGCGTTCTTTCAGGACTAGGCGATCATGGCTCTCCAATTCCCCCTATCCCCCTGTGTGGCTCTCAATAAGTTTCGTGCCTCTGTCACCTCCCCCAGACCACGTTCTGTCATCCACTTGCTTAACCCCTCTCCAAGTGTGTCATGGGTTGCTTTCCCTTCTCTCTTTCTTTCTATTCGACCTGTGAGTATCAGATTTTCCACGCCCTCCGTTCTCATTACGTATCCAGAAACTTCAGCTGCCTCTTCCTGATGTTAAGTATAAGACTCCTTGTTTTCATCCTCTCCAAGACCTCATCGTTGCTCACACGCTCGGTTCATGATATCCTCATCATCCTTCTGTAGAACCACATATCTATCGCCTCGAGTTTCTTCTTCATCTTTGAGGAGACCGTCTAACATTCGCTGCCGTAAAAGAGGACAGATGCCACGCAACAGCTCAGTACTCTTTTCTTTGTTACCAAAGAAATCCTCCTGTCTCGCAGTACTCTGCCCAGCTTTTGGAATACATCCTTGGCCATCCCAATACGTCTACAGATCTCAGTGTCGCACTTAACGATCTCTGTCAAAACGCTTCCCAAATATTTAAACTTCCGCACCTGCTTGATTCTAGTGTCTGTCCCCGACCTGCAAATCGCATTTCGGGTTCATCCTTTTACTGATGACCATGAATTCTGTCTTGTAGTTTATGCATAGTCCCTTCTTCTCGCTCTCCTTCTGCAGGAGGTTTTGTAATTTCTTTTCTGTGTCTGCTATTAGTACTCTGTCATATGCGTATCTTATTTTGTTATGGTTAAAACGATTTCTTTGAATGCATCTTATTTCTATCTTGTAACGTAACTCTCTCTGTGCCTTTTCTATAAATATCTTTACTGTAATTATTCTGGTGAGCTTTCATCTTTGGTACGCAGACTTCATAAATTTAAGCACAGTATTAGATTAGCGGCAAGGTCTCATCCCTTTACTGTTGAAATTGGCCGATTTAACCTATACTGATAGCTTCTTCAGATGCAGTTATCGTTCGTAGAAATCTCTTGCGTTTTCTTGCTTTCCTGTCAACTAGGATCTTCAAACATTTGAAGACAACGTCATTCGTCGTCTTCTGTTCTCTTGAATCCTTTTCTTTTATTCTCTTCTCTCGTCAATAATTTTTTTCAGATTCCTTCACGTTAAATGACCTTTTGCTTCTTAGTGGTTTTATCGCCTTGCGTAGGCTGAAATTATTTTTTTGTTAAATTCGGATTATTGGTTGTCTCAAAGACAAGATGTATAGCTGATTAAATGAACAAAAAAAGCAGATAATTTTCAAGCAGAAAGCTAATCAGAAAAAAGAAACTGACTGTAGCAGTGGTATAAAATTTTCCCAACCGAGAAAAAATTCCATCAAAAATAAAGAAGTCATCTTAGTTGTTGTTGCTATCGATTCATCCAAACAATGCGAGACATGTTCATTGGATATTTTGATGGCCGACATTTTCATCGAAGGTTGAATAATGGCCGACATAAGACGAATTCTCATTTTATTTAAAAAAAAGAAAAAAAGAAATAGTGATGATAGCAGAAATAGAAAACAAACTAAAGTAGCTTTTACAGAAGGCAGCAAATGAAAGTGAAAATAAAGATCTAAAAAGGAACAAAAAAGAACAAGACAAAACAAAAGGAACCACCCAAAAGGCGAACTACAAATTGGTGACAGCATGTACAAAAAATGTTAATATCTAGGAAGTGTTCTAACAGAGGACGGAAAATGTGACATCGTAATCTGAAGACGCATTAGCATAGAGCAGCGTTTCTTAAGCTTGTTACGCTTGTGTAATCATTAAAATAAATTACATATCTCAAGGAACCCCTGCTCAAAAACAAAATTATATACCAGATATTTCTCCTTTTATTTTCATCGTAGTTCACGTGGTAAATATCGGAGTAAATATTTTTGAATAACTGATTTAAGGAAAAATTAATTAAATTTTTCAGTAATCTTACTTATTATAAAACGTGTGTGTATGTGTGTGTAACGTTTATATATTGGATCGGATTTCCTACATTTTTCAACCGATTTCAACAAAACTTCATAGGACTACGTAAAATTACCTTGCGGTGGTTCTAACAGCACCAAAAATTGGAAAAAGACAATTGTTTTTGCACAAATCAATTTGAAAACACGATTAAGAGGCATTGATGAAAGGGGGACAACTCACTTCGAGTTATACTTATTATAAAACCCAGGTTGGTTGGTTGTGTGTGTGTGTGTGTGTGTTCGTCTATATATGGGATCGGATTTCCTAAATTTTCAACCGATTTCAACAAAACTTCATTTTTTTATTGGTAGGTAGTGTTTCTTATTGTCTTGCACACTTTTTCTTTATTTTTACATTCAGAATGCTTTAAAAATTCCATTTACAAGACAATTGTTTATAATAAAATTCTATTCAATCGATAGACTCATAACGATTGAAAACAATGTTTTTGTTTGAGTTTGGGCTTGACCAATTCGTAAAAACAAAAAACAAAAATAATTGTGTTTTTATTTCTATCTCCTTTACTGGTAATGTTGGAAAGACATAAGGTAAATCAAGGCAAAATGTCCTGTGAACAATTGCAATAGATCCTGACTTCGCATCTCGACTTCAGTCACTTTCTCATCGACCTGACGTAGCACCTTCTGTCTTTTCTATAAATATTTTTATGCCAACTGCTCTGACAAACTTTTTTCCTTGATGACCCGACTACGTGAATTTAAGCGTGCAAATATATTGGAACCTAGGTCCCACCATATTACTGTTGAAATAGTTAAATGTAACCGCCACTTCTACTTCAACAGCTTATTTTCTCGTACTTCCCACCTGTGGATCTCTTTTTCTGTTTACTTGCTTCCCTGAAAACTAAAATCTTCAAAAATTTAAATGCAATGTCAATCACTATTTTCCGTCTTCATGAATCCCATTCATCTCTTATTCTTTCTTCAATCTCACCAATACTCAATCTTTTCTCCCACTTTCACTCTCTGTAACCCCCACCCCCTATGTACTAGTGGCATTCCCACATTGCTTGGGATGAAATGACTAATAATAATAATAATAATAATAATAATAATAATAATAATAATAATAATTCTATTTCATGACAGTGGTAACCGTGAGTCCAAAAATGTTCGAAGTTTTGCTCTCTCGGAGTTTAGCATCAACCATGCTGCGGTGTTTAAATGAAAGCAGTCTTGTTTTTAACGTTAGCATTTACAAGCCATTCCTTGCCCTAGTTAACGATTGATCGGAGATGCTTTTAGAGAGCAGTTGCCAGTTTTATTTTGACAGGAATAAATATTTGTGTCATCCGCATAAATATGTACTTATGAACTGATAATATCGGGAAGGTCGTTGATGAAGATCAGAAACAATATTTTTGTTTGGTGGTTCACTAACTCCCTATAACTGGGACCCTAACAGATGCTACCAGCCCGGATCAGAGTGGAACTGGGAACAGCAGCAGGTAAGAGGTGGTTCCACACTCCTCAAGACATTCCAATCAGAGGCCTTGCTACCGGATGTAGATTATCGTCATACCCAGGAAGAGTTTCGTTTTGGAGGCGTTAAAACTTAACAGGTAATCCCTTGTCCCATTTAACCACTGAACGTAGGCCCTTTTACCCGTTTTACTTTGCCGGATCTGTCGGACTTGCTACTAAAATAGGAGTAAATAGTTGTGTCATGAGCATATATACCTAGTTGGGAACTGATGACATCAGGAAGATCGTAAATGAAGACAAGAAACAACATAAGTCCGAAGATAGAGCTCTGGGGGGCATCCATTAATAGTGATTTTCCAAGCATAGCTTAGATGTGGCACAAGGCTGAATTTGGAGGGGCACCCAGTGAGGATCAAACTCACTACTCGGTTGTAATTATTCTAGCGAGACAAGCTTGCTAACCATTACACCACCGCGAGGTGCAAGCCATCCATTAACATGATATGAACTAGAAGCGTGTCCGTTCAACACGTTATTTATTACACGATTTGTTAGGAACTATTGGATTAAGTCAGACATTCGTCCAGACACAACGTAGCCCTTGAGCTCGTGGAGAAGACCACCATTCCAAATATTACATTACAGACCCTTCTTTGAATTTTGTCGAGAGATATATAGTAGAAGCACTAGACCAGATATGGCAACAGTATTCAATGCCCGAATAAATGGTAGCTTTATAAATATGCAAGATAAATTATGACGTGAAAAAGTGTCAAGCACGACACAATAGACCAATTTTACTAGCAGTAGTCCTAGCAACTGATTCAATATAATCATTCCATTTCATGTCAGTGAAAAAAAAAATGAGCCAAAGAAGGCACAGAGATTTAATCACTTGGCGGTTAGCATCAGCCATGCTGGTAGAAGACAGAAAAGATTATCTGTGGTGATTAAATGATAGCAGTTTTGTTTTGGGGGCGTTAAAATTTACAAGCCATTTCTTAGCATCGGTTAGCTAAGAGCAGTTTCCAGTTTTACTTCGTTAACCCTATCGGACTTGCTACTAAGACAGAAGAAAATATTTGTGTCATAAACATAAATTCTTATTTTGGAATTGATGACCTCGGGAAGGTTGTCCAAAGACGGAGCCCTGGAGGGATCCCGTATTAATGTAAAATGAACTAGAAGCGTGTCCATTCAACACAACCTTTATTTGTTAGGAACGATTCGATTAAGACAAATATTCGTCCAGAGACACTGTAGCTCTTGAGCTCGCAGAAACCGGGGAATAGATAATTGAATAAAATGTAATTGTAGTTTATTTTATTAACAATAGTTAATAAACAAAATAGTCGAAGACTCAACGTAATTTTATATTTATCTTTTTTCAATGGTGATAAGTAAGCAGCTTTAGGGATATCAGACTTCCCCAAACAATATACTTCTAAGATCGTGTGTTTTATTTTATAGTCAATTCGCCCTTCCGTATTTATTCAAATTTCTTCTTCGTCTCTTTTTTTTTTTTTTTTTTCGTGGGGGTGTCTGCTTCTTTGTTTTCTTTCACTAAGTTTCGTTTCGTTTTTGTTTTTTGTTTCCTGTCGTTGTCTTATCCTATATTTCCGATTATCTTTTTCTTTTAATCTGGCTTGATTTAACTTTCTAAGCTATTTTTCTTTTGCTTCATATTCTTTACTATTAGCATAATTTTCACTCTCTCTCGCTTTTCTTCTTTCTCGTTTTGCAGCCTTCTTTTTCTCTTTCAGATACTCTATCAAATATCATTTTTTACTGATACGCCATCTTTTCCCATCATTTGCCACTAATTTTTCTTGCAAATTTAATCGTTTTCTTTTTTTCTTTTTCCTTGTTTTCTTTTAATTCTTTGTTCCATTTCTTTTTCTCGTTTTACTTTTGTTACTTTTGGAAATAAAATAATCCAAAATGGCTGCCCGTTGAGCGGGAACTTCTCGTGGACGTTATCGTTTTCTTCGCCTGTCGTCATGTCTCTTGGTATCAGCATGACGCCAGTCTCACGTTAAGCATTGTACATTGGCAGGTGTTGTGATATTCTGTGTTTTTACATCTGGTACCCAGAGTACAGTTCGGTCACAATTTTCCATTTTCTGAGCACGAATATACCGATGTGTGTGTCCATAGGTCGATAAATTTGCAAGTAAGTTGCCGCTTGTCTCTTTCTATCATAGCCATGCACATATGAATATATGAATATATATCTTCTATATAATTTTATGCAGTGGATATATGTATGTTTTACGTTTTTTTTTTTTTTTTTTTTTTTTTGTTTTTGTATATGTATATGTTTGTTCTTTGTGTTTGGAGTAAATAAATTAATTAACAAAGAAATAAACACACCACAGGCCACTTGCAAATGAAAGATCTACTTGGTGACTGAAGCAGTTGTACATACTAGAGTGATCGCCCTAGATATCTCAAATGCTTTTGTCAAGGTATGGCACAAGGTATTGATACACAAACTAACCAGGTATGGAATCATTAAGATTAATCATCTCTGTTATCAATTCTTTTTTGTCAGGTAGGTATATGAAGGGTCAGTCATCTGAGGCACATGGGATCGAGCCTGTCGTCCCTCTAGGCTGCCTCTTCAGTCATACCCTCTTTCAGCTTTATAGCATGTAAAAAGACCCGTGAAAATTTCACAGTTTTCCTATTTAAATTTTCTGGTGAATCTTAATTCTTAACTCTTAAGTTAATGGTAGAATAAACTCACGGCGAATTGTTTGGTTTGGTTTATTTTGTTTTACGGCATAATACTGCTGTCATATATGATCTGGATCCCCCGCTGTTCGTCTTAAGGTTCTCAACAGACGGATATGCAATGTAGTTGGCCCTGATATGGCATCTCGTTTACAGTCGCTCTCTCGCAGACGTACTGTCGCTTCCCACTGTCTTTTCTACAAATACTTTCACGGTAACTGCTCCGACGAGCTACTTTCGCTAGTTCCCAAACTATAAATTTAAACGTGCTACTAGGTCGGCATCTCAGTCCGACCCTTTCCATCTCTTCTACTCCAATAGCTTCAAGTCTCGCACTTCCCGTCTGGGGAACACCCTTCCTGTTATTTGCTTCCCTGATAGCTATAATCTCCAACTATTCAAATACAATATCAATCGAAATCTCCAGATGCTTTGATCTAGTCTCCGTTCTTCTCGTCATTCTTTCCTCTATCACGCCTCATTACTCTTGCTCTCACTCCCTGTAACCTCTTTCCTTGCTAGTGGCACTCCCGCCTTGCTTGGGGTGAAATCCTTAAAAAACAAAATATCAACCTTAATGGGTTTAAATAACCCACTAAGGTTGATATTTTGCCAACAAGACTTTTAGAGTAGGTTCGTATGAAATGAATATGTATTCTTTGTAAGAAATCATTTTTTATTGATGTATTTTTGTAAAGAGGGGTTTTGTCGAAAGTAAAATGTATTGCTGGTGATATTTTTTAAAAATATATTGCTGGTATTTTTACTATCAAAATGTATTTTTATACTTTCATAGTGTTTTGATCATAGTTTTGGAGTTAACAACTTGCCCATAGCTGAGTCCCAAACAGGTGCTTCCACCCCGGTTCAGGGTGTAGCTGGGAACAACAGCAATTATGAGGTGATTCCACGCTCCTCAAAACCTCAGAGACATTGCTGCCGGATGTGTTTTATCGTCATACCCAGGACGAACGGCGAATTGTAAGACAATAAAATATCCGTAGAAATTCCCCTATCGCATCGTTAAATATTTGAGCTTAACAACTTTAAGAAAATATTGCAATAACAATCATAAGATATGAATAAAGGCAACTTTTTCCATTTCACTAAAACAGCCGTTAAATACTTCTTTCTTTCTTTTTCTTTCTTTTTTCTTTCTTTCTTTCTTTTTCTTTCTTTTTCTTTCTTTTTTCTTTCTTTCATTTTCTTTCTTTCATTTTCTTTCATTTTCTTTCTTTTTTCTTTCTTTCTTTTTCTTTCTTTTTTTCTTTTTTTTTCTTTCTTTCCTTTTCTCACTGAAATCAAGTAGTGTCTTTTCGCCTATTTCCATGTGATCAAAACGGAATCATACATTATTTATGAGCTATTTGGCAGGAGACTTTAAACACTTTTACGTTCCCTTATTTCGTTCTTTCTTTCTAGCCAAAACCCCGTCTGGCGAACATTTCTCTTAATAATATTTTTTAAAATAATTCAGCAGACGATGTTATTTCATTTAATTTATGGAAACTGGATTTTTGACGATTGTCTTTTTCGTTCGATACTGTGCGTCTGAAAAAAAGTGCGGCTTTTATCGCAGTCGCTATGGTTTCTCAGCCTTTTAGCTGAGATCAAAGTGTAGTATCTGTTCTTATCGAATTAATTTGATTCTCTCTCCCTCCCCCTCTCTCTATCTCCGCTGCTCTCTTCCTTTTTTTCCTTCATTTTCTCACTGAGTTCCCCTCTTCCCACGTGATTAAAACGCGGAATAATCCATTATTTATGAGGTATTTGCAGGATGTAACGGCCCTGCTGAATAACGAAGAGCTGGACAATAACAGTTGTAGTAGGATAATATACTCCCAAGAACACTCTCATGTATTAGGTTGGTGCAAAAATAATGTCGTTTTCTCACATAGTAACATATGTTAGAAAACGACATTATTTTTACACCAACCTAATATTTAGCAAATATATATGTAGATGGAACCCCAGTGTATAAGCGCACCTCCAAAAATTCAAATGTCAAGTGCCTCTTAGCTGATCTCTTTTCTGATCTAACTCACAGAGCTCAATAGGAAAAAGACTAGCTGATATCTTTCAATACATCCAAAACTAAACTCATAACATTTCATCACCGCCGAGCAGACCCTAAACTTGCACCAATCTTGATGAGTGGTTATAAATCCCGGCTCGAAAGAAAAATCAAAAAAAAGGAAAATTGAATGTCTTCGGCTAGACGTGAAAGTGTCTCGTCAGTATTCTCATGATCTAGGTGGCCGAATTTTCTTGCCAGATAAAATGTCCGAACATGGAATTGTTTTCGCCGTTTCTTTCTCCTGTTGTTCTTAATTTCATTGAAAGCATGTCTCTCAAGCCCACTGTTGGTAGGGGTCGGGGGATTGGCCATTGAAACCCCCACCCCACCCGCCACCAGCTCTGTTTCGTTGAAACTTGATGCTTGGACTTAAGGCAAGCCGTACATTCACTGGTTATCATGAGAAAGAAAGCGGACAAACACTCGCTGCCACGTATGATGGGGCATTTATTATGACATATCAACAAAACCGGATAACCTTATTTTCTTCAATTTCTTTTTTTAGAATAGGACAATGGGAGTTATACTAAGTTAAAAGTTAGTGTTGTGAAAGGGTAAAATCCAAGAGTCAACCTGGACACTTTGCCAACTCTCTCCCCCTTTTATCCTTCCCTTTGTTTTTGTCGTTCTTGCATGTGATATATATATATATATATATATATATATATATATATATATATATATAGGAGTAGGTAGGCTTTCGTACCGCCCGGTCAACACTTCTTCCCCTTCTGTTGGACATGAGTAGAGGCTCACGCCTTGTTTCTTGTTTAGGAAGGGGTTCCCGGTACTCTCTCCCTCTCTCTCTCTCTCTCTGGCCTCTGTACTAGCGCAGCTCTGTTTCTCCCGCCTGTGGAACTCCCTTCCCTATACCAGTTTCCCTGAGAGCTATAATCTCCAACTATTCAAATGTAATGTCAATCGACATCTCTAGTTATCTTGATCTATCCACTACCCTTCTCCTCATCCTTTCCTCTATCACTCCTATCTGATCGTGCTCCAAATCTTCTGTAACCCCTTGCGTCCTAGTGGCTTCCCACCTTGCTTGGGGTGAAACGCTTAAAAAATAAAAAATTAAAAAAAATACTCTCAAATGCCTATTGTTTCTAAAGCTCACTCTCAACCTCAAATGGAGCTTGTATATCCGTGCCATTACAAAAGATAGTGTTTTCAGTGTCTCAGGACACATACCCCTCTTCGTGCAGGTTTTCCTGATTCTTCACTAATTTTGTCTTGTCAATTTTTTTCACTATTATAATTCGGACATGGCTACCTTCCCTGTTCATTTCTTCCCCAATTACTCCTCTGACTTAACTCTCAAGAGTCAGTGGAAAGAGAGAGTGGCTGGTATCATTTAATACCTCCTGGTAACTTTTTACTATCATTGTGCAGCCGGCTCTAATCACACGCTCAAAGAGGGTATGGCCATGCGCCAGCACGTCTTGGACGCCCACTGATTCTAAATCTAACTTTCGTCCTCAAATGGAGCTCGTATATCCGTGCCATTGCAAAAGATTCTCGGAAAATGGTCGGTTCCTTTTTTGGTCCAGAAAATACTAAACACCCGTTTCCATGTTGAGTTTTCATAAGAGTCAGACCAGACCAAACATGGAGTATTGACCACGGAGAACCTTTTCTGTCTGTTATCAGCATGGCTGACGGTAGACTCCAGGAGAGCAACACACTACGCCTTCTCGGCCTCACGTTTTCGACTGATACGAAGAGGAGTGACTATATTGAATCAATAGTTTCTTCGACTGAAAGGAAATTTGGGTCATTGTGTTGTGTTAGTAATTTTTTCTCGCCAGAATCCACTTTGCACATTCTCTGCCCACATAGGAGAATTGATATTACATATCAGTTTAACAATCTTTTCTTTGTTTCTATCTAAAATATTTTGTTTCTTAATAGTTTGTTTAGCTTTTAGAAGGCTTCTTTCAATTAGTTAAGAAGTTAAAGAGATCGTCGATAGCGAGGTGGGGGTGAACAAAACTACTATTTACTTTCACTTTGATTATAACAACCTTTTATCTTTCACTAAATTGACATTGCACATGTGTATGTGTTTGTGTGCACATATGTGTATGTCTATGTATATATGTGTGTATATGTATATATACATGAGTGTATGTGTATTTAAATATGTATATTTATATATATTTGTGCGCACATGTATATGTATGTATGTGCGAGTAGATATAGATATGTTGTTGTGTATGTGTATATCTACGTATGTGTTTTGGGGCAAATAAATAATAGGTCCTTACTAGATTAAATATTCTTTATATGTTGAAGTTAAATTTGTAACTTGTGGGTGATATTACTTGCTTTGTTAAATTTCCTGGATTACACATCAATTCTCTTATAAATGCCCTCGTTTTTAGTTTGCGCACCCCTTTTTTTACTCTCTCTCATCTTCTGGATTTTAAGTTTAGATCATATCGTCTTTTATTGTGCGTAGTGTCGCCACAAATGTATCCACGCATTTCCGGTGTCTGTTTTTTTAATTTTAATTTAGGTCAGCGATTCAGTAGCGAATTATGCATCGAAAAATAATTCATATTTATCTGTATCTCACTCATTTAAACCGTTATTTAACTCCACTCTTTAAATCTCCTCTCTGTTAAATTTCAATTCCCACCTTCACCTTTAGGCCTTCCTGTTCTTCTTTCTTCTATTACACCCTCTCTCTAGAGCTTTCATACATTTCCCTCTCACACTTGTTTCCCACTCCCACACATACACTTTCACAAAAATTTTGTTTTTTATACCAGCTGTTATATTTTCCGATTTCTTTTTGAATTTGTAGGTCTGATGAATTGGATCGTGATTACGATTCCAATGTAATAAATTATAACCACTGAATATTAGTGTTTGAGCCTTTTATATATATATATATATATATATATATATATATATATATATATATATATATATATATATATGGTGATAAAGAACAAATAAGAAACGTATATCAATCTCTTATGTTTCAGTTTTATTAAAGCTTCTTAAGAGATTAAGAGAAAACAGACAAAAGACAGAATTTTGATCTTTTCAATTTTTCTCATTGGTCAGTCACGTATGATGTGCATTAAAACAGTAGATAATTCCCTATGTATGTAACTTTGTAAAATTCTAGTATGTCTAAGCGGGCATCGGATGGTAATGTGTATTCGTTATTGTGTACGCGTGTAGGTCTAGTACGAGGTATTCACCTTCAACCGGCGCAGTGGGGTGGCATTCCACTTTAATCTGGGACTGTTTTTTATGCACGTTCTCTTTGTATTAGATATAAGTTAGATTCCTAAACAATTGATACAAAGAATGATGACTACCCAGTGTAATGTTTTAGACGTGTGTTTATAATATTGTTATTAAGCTTTCAAAGTATTTTCTCCTTAAAGAATTATGTTATTTTTTTAATTAGAGTAGCATTAGCAAAATTAATCTCGAGCATCGTCCCTATGCAATATGATAGAGTTAGATTATTTGTCTAAAAGCAACTCTCTTATGTTGCTTAATATATATATATATATATATATATATATATATATATATATATATATATATATATGTATGTATGTATGTATAATTATAGTAATTCATCGAGTCTAGAAGAATCCTCAACACTGGACAGCATTTTTTCCTATTTTGGGGACTCATCAGCAGAGATTCGAACGCGAACCGTTTTGATACAACGCAAGCGTCATACCAACTTTACCAACGGGCTTCGAAACGGACTTCTAAAATAAGTTGTATGGTTATGAATTTGTGACTCTGGGTTTCACTCGTTTGCGATGATCAGATACACTTTTTTTTTTTTAAATTGGATCTATTTATGCTTGCCTGATTATTATCCATATCCATACAACTTACTATGTTAGCTCTATCACTGTGTCACTATATCTATTTAGCTCTATCACTATATATATATATATATATATATATATATATATATATATATATATATATATATATATATATATATATATATATATATATATATATATTATTTCGTCAAAAATCTTTCTACCAAGTTAATTCTGTAAGATAACGTATTTAAACCAAGCAGCCTATTATTATAGTGCTCGATATCAAGAAACAGGACGTTAATAATAATAATAATAATAATAATAATAATAATAATAATAAATAGTGTGAATCAGAAATGCAGATTCTGTGATAAATATCAAGTAACAATTGGCCATCTTGTATCAGATTGCATGGTATTTGAACCCAATGATTATAAGACTCGGGATGACAGAGTGGGCCAATATTTGCATTGGAAAATCTGCACATTTGACAGAAAGGAAAGAGCATGAGCACCACGCAAACACGGCTACAGACATAGGAGCTGTGATATTTTTTTTGTGACTTTTTTTGACAGAATAGTCAAATCTAATCGCCCAGACATCGTGATCAAAAACCACAAAAACAAAATATGTTTTCTTATTGACATGACAGTTCCTACAGACTGTAATAGATCTTTGAAGATCTTTAAAAAAAACTATCGAAATACAAAGATCTTGAAATAGAAATCTCAAAAATGTGGCATAGGAGGACATGAATAATTCCAGTTGTACTTGGAGCCCTCGTACTGATTGGCAAAGGTTCCGATATACTCATTTAAGGGATTCCTGATTCCTTAAAGAAATAAAAATTGTGCTCACAAGTAAAAAATAAACTATCGAAATACAAAGATCTTGAAATAGAAATCTCAAAAATGTAGCATAGGAGGACATGAATAATTCCAGTTGTACTTGGAGCCCTTGTACTGATTGGCAAAGGTTCCGATATACTCATTTAAGGGATTCCTGATTCCTTAAAGAAATAAAAATTGTGCTCACAAGTAAAGCTCACACATTACGAAGAGCTTAAAATATATAAAATGTATGTGATCTTGGGTATGTTGGGTTCTTTTTTATATAAAAATGATCAGTGGAAGATTTCATGAAGCCATTTCTGACTTTCGGTCTTTGGCTGGGACCCGGAAGGAAATCTATATACAACAGAAATCCAAACAATAACTAACCGGAAATGCAGGTTCTACGGAAAATATGATGAAACTGTCGGCCATGTTATCTCAGGATATCCGGAACTAGCAAAAAATGAATATACCCACAGATATAACAATGTAGCGACATATGTGCACTAGAAGACACGCAAGAAGCACAAAATCGAAACCACTAAGAGATGGTATGAGCACCAAAGAAACACAGTTATCCAAAATAACGTTGTAATTCTCCTCTGTGACATGCCAATTGAAACTGATAGGAAAATAAAAGTCAACAGCCGTGATATTATCATAAAAGCCAACAGACTTGACATTATCATTAAAAAAACAAGAAATTTAGAAAGTGGATGCTTATTGACATATCAGTGCCATTTGAGAGAAACATATCCATAAGAATTATCGAGAAATTGTTCAAATAGGACCTGGAGATCGAGATTAATAGAGTGTGCAGAACGAAGACTGAGATTGTACCAATAGTAATCGGAGCACTGGGCCTCGTGAGAAAAGGAAAGGACAATTTTACTAACAGCGTCTCAGGTAACATCAACATACAAGTTGCCAATAAGATCTCCCAACTTGGAACAACCCATATATTAGGTTGGTGCAAAAATAATGTCGTTTTCTCACATAGTAACATATGTGAGAAAACGACATTATTTTTGCACCAACCTAATACTAGGGAAAGTGCTATCAATTAAATGACAATTCTCCTATAGGGTATATGGACCATAGTTTAGACCCGGTTCTACAGGATACAAAGCAGGAAACATAACATACACAAATAATAATAATAATAATAATAATAATAATAATAATGAATTAAAATGAAAGAATTAAAGTTAAATAAAGTCAAAGAGACTTAAAATTAAATTAAAGAAAAGGAAAAATGTGGCACATGAGAACATCAACAATCCCTGTTGTAGCTGGAGCCATAGGATTGGTTGGAAAAGTTTCCAATAGACTCCTTGAAGGGATCCCTGGTAGTCGATGCCTTAAAAAAATACAAAAAATTGTTCTCACAAGTACAGCCCACACCTTACAAAGGGCTTTATCTATGTAAAATATGTTGTTTTTGTTTTTGTTTTTTAATTGCTCAGTGGAAAATATCAGCGGGATGACATTTCTGCCCTTAGGTCTTTGGGCGGGACCCGGAAAGAAATGTGTACACACCAGAAATCAAAGGAAATAATAATAATAATAATTTTTTTTTTTTTTTTTTTTGTCAGTGAAAAGTGTCATGATGCCATTTCTAACCTTAGGTCCCTGGGTAGGACCCGGAAAGAAATGTGTAAACGCCAGAAAGCAAAGAAAATAAAAATAATAATAATAATAATAATAATTAGCTGTTAAATATTTCTATTGGGCGTCATAGTATAACGTCCACTGTTTAGAAGAACTGATGATGTATTGTACATAATATGAAAAATATCTAACACATGACATAATATATATATATAACTGAACAATTTATGTCATTAAATGAACGAAGTAAGACTTAAAGGATAGTTCTCAAATTGGAGGAGGGTTTCAAATTATGTCGAATATTTTGGCATTTTTAACCTTTATCACCGACAACTTTCCCGACATACAGTTAGTATGGGTTAAAGAGGAATGTAACCTTTTTAGCCTTGGTTGGTAATCATTCTAATTGAATGACTATTGTGAATTTGTTAGTATTGAGTTAAATCCTTACTCAGCACAAGCCACAAATTTAGGGCAACTTGTGCTGAAACTAAGCATCGTTTAATAAATAATCACCTACGCTTAAAGTGTCGTCAACTGCAGCTAACAGCCATTCATCAGCTCTCTGCTTACACTTTCTCGCGTTTAACAATTAGATGTACACTGGCGTAGGTTGCGCGGTGGCACTGCTTACCTTACTGCCGGCACCATTAAAATGTATGTTGCCCCGATGCCAGCGCCAATAACAACAATATTACCTACATCACATGATTTCTTTTTTATCGCCATCAAGCCACAACCTCGACTCAGTTTCTCTTTGTTTATTGTTTTGGGTTTTCTTTTTCTTTTCTTTTTTTCTCTCTTTCTCTTTCTCCATCTATCTCTCTTTCTCTCTTTCTCTTTTCGATACCAATTTTCTTTGTTTTCTTTCTTATTTTTCTCTCTTTACTCTTAACTCTCTCCCACTCTCTCTCTCTCTCTCTCTCTCACACACACACACACACACACACTCTACCTCACGATCATTTATGTCTGTTCACTTATTCTTGTTACTTTTTTCTCTGACCTTTCTTTCTTTCTTACTTTTGTTCGTTTATTTCTTTTCCTTTTTCCTTTCTTTTGTCATTATTTTTAATGTCGCCGTTTCCTTTGTTCTTCCCATTTTGCTTTTCCCTTTCTTTCTCTCTATATTGCTTTCTTTTTTCTTTTTTTCTTTTTCTTTCTTTCTTTATTGCTTTTAATTCTTTTTTGCTTTCTTTCTTTCTTTGCACTTCCCTATTTTATTCTTTCTTTCCTTTTATTGTTTTCTTTCTTTCTTTTGTTCATTTTTTTCTTTCTTTTGTTTTTTTTTTTCTGTCGTCATTTTGCTTTATCTCGCTATTTTCTTTGCTCTTTTTCTTTTGCCTTTTTCATTTTTCTTTCTTTCTTTCATACTTTATTGCTTTCTTTCTTTCTTTCTTTCTTTCTTTCTTTCTTTCTTTCTTTGCACTTCCGTATTTGATCCTTTCCTTCGTCTTTTCTTTCTTTTTTCACTATTCTTCGTAACTATACCCTCTTTTCATGTTTCTTTCTTTCCTTTTCTTTTCTTTTCCTTTTGTTCTTTCTTTTTTTCTTTCGCTATTCATTTAATATTCCCATTTTCTCCTATACTTCGTTTCTTCATTTTCTTGTTCTTATTTCTCTCTCTTTCTTTCCTTCCCACTCTCTCTCTCTCTCTATTTCTTTCTTTCTATGTCATTTCCTCTGTCTTTCTTTTTCACTATTCTTTATTCATTTCTTTTTTTTTCTGTTTGCTTTTTATTTTATTTTTCCCTTTTCGAAAGTTTCTTTCTTTCTTTTTCGCTTCCGTGTATTATTTGAAGACGAACTCCTTGCTTTCTACTGCAGCAGAAATCTACAGAAGGATGCTGAGGATATCATGGACCGAGCGTGTGGGCAACAATGGAGATTTGGAGAGGAAGCTTATACTTAACATCAGGAAGAGGCAGCTGAAGTTCCTGGGACTCGTAATTAGAAATGAGAGCTAGGAGAATCTGCAACTCACAGGGCGAATAGAGGGGGGGGATAAAAAGACAAGGGAAAGCAACGCGTAACATACCTGACAGGCTAAAGCAAGTGGATGACAGAACGTGGTCGGGGGGGGGGGGGCAGGGATGAAACTTATTGAGAGCTACAAGGGATAGGGGGAAGTGGAGAGCCATGATCACCTACGCCCTGAAGGTTTACGGCACATAGAAAGAAAAAAAAATCAAACTGCTGCCTTTATCCTGAATTTGATTGCCGACCACTGGTCGGTTGATTCTGTGAGATTCTAAGCCAATTCCTTCCAGTTCTTAAGGATATTTAGATATGTCCAGTCTCCACGGCTTCTATTTTTTTCTTCTTATACTTTATAGCCATTTAATACGTTTATTCATAAACCCCTACGCATGGGTTAAATGTCAAGGCATATACGTCTCTCTCTAAGCTTAGGTTTTAGTCAACCACGCAGATAAAAAAAAAAAGCTCTGTTTACTCAATTTACGAAAAGACAGCTCTAAAATTCAAAACTCTCAAGGCAAAAGAAAGCCACTTCATTATTTTTTTTTCAAATCATGGCCATAATAAAAAAAAAAGTATTTGTTAAAAGCCATCATCGTCTACGTTCAAAAGGAAAATGTATCACTTCAGGAGATGGGAGATAATGGCTCTCTACAACTTCCTATCCTTTGTAGCCCTTAGCATCGTCTGTCTTTTTATTATCCCTCTCATTCACTGTTCTGCCAACCATTTATACGAAGTTGTTAGGTAGGAGTTTCCCTCTCTTGCCTTCAGTATATGGTGTGAGTGTTAAATTTTCTAAGCCTACTTTTCTTATTATGTCTCCTAGAAACATCAGCTGTTTCTTTTTTTTATTCTAAGTGTCAGTGTCCTAGTTGTATCTATTTTCCTCGAAACTTCCACACTGTTTACATGTTCGCTATGTGGTATTCTTAATATCCTTGTATAGAACTACATTTCTGCAACCCCAAGTCTTCCTCTTCCTTAGATCTCTTAGAGATTTAAGGACATTTACCAGCATTCACTGGCATGTCGAAATATTGATATTGCCAAGAGTTCAGAACTCATTTCTTGCTTTGTAACTAAATGTTCTTATTTCTTAATACTTTCTTTAGCTTTTGAAAAGCATCTTTCGCTATTCGTATAAATCTTCGGATTTCTGTGTCACATTTTCCGTCTTCTGTTATAACACTTCCCAGATATTTAAATTTCTGTACCTGATTGATTTTGACGTCTCCAATTTGTAACTTGTATCTTGGGCTAACCCTTTTGCTAACAACCCTATTATTATATCTTCCTACAGTTGGTGGTTAGTTCTTTCTTCACGCTTTCTTGTACAACTTTTTCAAGAAATCCCTCTTTTCTTGCTTTGTCTGCTATCAACACGTTGTCATCTTATGTTAAGATTATGTCTACTGATAATATTTCCTAGTAGGACTTGACCGGAGTACAGCAGAAAGACCTCCAACATACACCTCCGCAAAAAACTCTATCTTACCATTTTGTGGTAGGTATTGGAGATATATGCGGGAGATATTTCTTATGGGTATATGCAAGTCGTATTTCTGGGAGGTATATGCGGGAGGTATTTCTGGAAGATATATGTCGAGGATAGTTCTGGGAGGTATATCCGGGAGATATTTCTTGGAGGTATATACGAGAGATATTTCTCGGAGGTATATGCGGGAGATATTTCTTGGAGGTATATACGGGAGATATTTTTTGGAGGTATATGTGGTTGGTATATACGGGAGGTATTTCTTGGAGGTATGTGCAGGAGATATTTCTTGGAAGTATATGCGGGAGGTATTTCTTGGAGGTATATGCGGGAGGTATTTCTTGGAGGTATATGCGGTTGGTATATACGGGAAGTATTTCTTGGAGGTATGTGCAGGAGCTATTTCTTGGAGGTATATGCGGGAGGTATTTTTTGGTATGTGCGGGAGGTATTTCTTGGAGGTATATGCGGGAGGTATTCCTTTTAGGTATATTTTGGAGGTATATGTGGGAAGTATTTCTGGGAGGTATATGCGGGAGGTATTTCTGTTGGACCCTGGAGTTCTCTTAGGATCACCTCACAGTAAAAGTTGAATAAGTCCGGTAAGAAGACTCATCCTTGTCTTATGTCCCTTTCTATTTTTGTGTACTTACTTAATTCATTTTCTACCCGCATGCAGGCGGTCTGCCTCCAGTATAACTTCTGGATAATTCTAATAGACTTTTCCAAATAAATAAAGTTTTCCAAGCAGTTCAAATAGACATTGAACTTACTACCTTATCGAATGGAATCACGAAACTATCTTGCGAACTATGGCGCAATGTTAGTCACCCAAGTATTAACCAAGCAATAGGACACTTGTTCAAAAGGGGGAGGCAGCCAGTGAGAATATAATTCGTAATAGTTTGCGATATTCGCTTGCCAAATGGAAGCGTCCTTCTTTTTCTATCAACTTACAGTTACAATCAGAAGGGGACAGTTGACATTTCTGGGGGACATAATGACGAGAGGGGGCCTAGAAAACTGAAAACTCTCAGGACAGATTGACGGCAAAAGAAGCAAGCGAAAAATAATGGAAGATTTTGAATGACGGAACGATAACAAAGAGGGATGGTAATCGGTCAAAGGTTACTTAAAGCAACAAAAGAAGGGAATTTGTGGCGAGCCATAAGCGGCCATTACCTTAAGGGATATGGTATATAAAATAAGAATTTTCTTGTGTTTTCATCATTTTTTATCGACTTTCTCTGTTCTTTTTCTTTTCTCATAACAGTTGGTTTCATTTTTACTTTCTTTTTCTTCCTTTCTTTTTTACTTTCTTTTTTAGATTTTTTCTTTCTTACTTTTTTACTTTCTTTCATTTTTATTTTCTTTCTTTTTTTTACTTTCTTTCATTCTTCCTTTCATTCTATCTATTTTTCTTTCTTTCTTTTTTACTTTCTTTTTTCTTTCTTTCTTTCATTCTTCCTTTCATTCTATCTATTTTTCTTTCTTTCTTTTTTACTTTCTTTTTTCTTTCTTTCTTTCATTCTTCCTTTCTTTCTATCTATTTTTCTTTCTTTCTTTTTACTTTCTTTTTTCTTTCTTTCTTTTAATCTTCCTTTCTTTTTATCTATTTTTCTTTTTTTTTTACTTTTCTTTTTTCTTTCTTTCATTCTTCCTTTCTTTCTATCTATTTTTCTTTCTTTCTTTTTATTTATTTTTCTCTATATTTCTTATTTAAATTCTTTCTTATTTGGTTTCTTTCATTTATCTTTCCTTTTTTCTTTCTTATATTTTCTTATTATAATTGCATTCTCTCATTCTTATTTGGCATGCTTTCTTTCCTCATATCTATCTATCTATCTATCTATCTGAGTCTATTCATATCTATCTATCTATCTATCTATCTATCTATCTATCTATCTATCTATCTATGTTCGCACTCAGTGTCTGTCTTTCTTTATTTCTTTCTCCTTTCTTTCTTTCGTTCTTTCTTTACTTAATTCTATTTCAGTTCATATCTGGAACATTTCCTGGATATCTATCTCTCTCTCTCTCTCTCTCTATATATATATATATATATATATATATATATATATATATATATATACCGTGTCCCTTTGAAGCTGAATTTCTTTATTTGTTTCAACTTTCCGCCTATTTTTATCATCCATTTTCCCTCACTCTTTCTTCTCAACTCGAAATCTTTTTCCCTCCTTCTTTCTTTCTTTCTTTCTTTCTTTCTTTCTTTCTTTCTGTCTTTCTTTCTTTATTTATTTATTTTCAGCTGTCTCCTTCTATTCGTTATCATCTGTTTTCCCGAACTCTCTTCTCAATTCAAAATCTTCTTTCTTTCTTTTCAACTTTCCTCTCCTATTCTTCATCATCCGTTTTCCTCAGTCTCTCTTCTCAACTATAAATCTTCTTTCTGTCTTTCTCTCTTTCTCTCTTTGTCTCTTCATATTAGTCTCGATAAATATCTATCATCTTCAGCATGTTGTTTCATATCTGAAATTTTGTTTGTTTGTTTGTTTCTTTCTTTCTTTCTTTCTTTCTTTCTTTCTTATTCTTCAACATCCAGTTCCCCGTTTGCACTCTCTCTGTTATCAACTCGAAATATTTCCCCCTCTTCATTCTTCGCTTCACGTTCTTCTTCGTACATTCTGTTTCTCCTCTCTCTCTTTCTCCCCATTCCTCTCTCCCTTTCTCTCTCTCTTTCTCTCTCTGTCTTTCTCTTTCTCTCTCTTGGCACTTTACATTTCCTTGTCCGGTTGATAAATAGTTAAATCGCTGGAAGATTCTCGAGCTAAAAAAGCTGCAGATGTTTAATTTATCTAAAATCTCTGCCCTTGATCGGAAGAAATCGACCGCAAACGCTCCGTCCATGATTGGCGAGCGTCTTTTTTTATCTGCTCCATTTTTTTCAAAAATTATTTCTTTCCTAAACAGACTATTACTTGCACAGTTTGCTTAAACTTCTTCTTTTCCCTTTCTTTATTCTTCTACTCCTTCTCTCTTTTGATTCGCTTTTTTCACCGTGCATGTTTCCTTTCCACTTTTACTTCATTTTCCTCCTTTTTTTCTCTCTCATCTCTCTCTATATCTTTTTTCCTTCCTTACTGCCTTCCTTCCTTCCTTCCTTCCTTCCTTCCTTCCTTACTGCCTTCCTTCCTTCCTTCCTTCCTTCCTTCCTTCCTTACTGCCTTCCTTCCTTCCTTCCTTACTGCCTTCCTTTCTTCCTCCCTTCCTTCCTTCCTTCCTTACTGCCTTCCTTCCTGCCTTCATTCCTTACTGCCTTCCTTCCTTACTGCCTTACTGCCTTCCTTTCTTCCTTCCTTCCTGCCTTCATTCCTTCCTTCCTTCCTTCCTTACTGCCTTCCTTCCTTCCTTCCTTACTGCCTTCCTTTCTTCCTTTCTTCCTTCCTTACTGCCTTCCTTCCTTCCTGCCTTCATTCCTTACTGCCTTCCTTCCTTCCTTACTGCCTTACTGCCTTCCTTCCTTACTGCCTTACTGCCTTCCTTCCTTACTGCCTTCCTTCCTTACTGCATTCCTTCCTTCCTTCCTGCCTTCATTCCTTAATGCCTTCCTTCCTTCCTTACTGCTTTTCTTCATTCGTTCCTTCCTTACTGCCTTCCTTCCTTACTGCCTTCCTTCTTTCCTTACTTCATTCGCTCCTTCCTTACTGCTTTCCTTCCTTTCGTCCTTCCTTACTGCATTTCTTTCTGTCTTCTCTTAATTTCTTTCAATTCTATGTGTCTTTATTCGTTAATTTTCGTATTTTCTGTCCTGTATAATCTCCCTCCTTTCTTGTTTTTTCTTTCTACTTTCCTTTTTATTTTCTCTGTCCTGTCTTTCTTATCTTTTTCACTTTTATTTTTGTACCCATTTTCTTTCTTTCTTTTTTCTTTCTTTCTTTTTCTATAAAAATCCTTCTTTCTTTCTCTCGTCTTCTTTTTTCTTCTCTTCATGTTTCTAAACATCTTTTAGCGAACTTTCGACGTGGTGTAATGTTTAACAAGCTTAACTTGCCACATCAATTACGAGTGAGTTCGATCTTCAATGGGTGTTCCATACTTCCGGCCTTGTACCGCATCTGAGGGATGCTTAGAAAATAACCTTGGCCACCTCGACGTAGCGTAACGGTCAGCAAGCTTGTCTCGCTAGATCATTACAACTGAGTATTGAGTTTGATCCTCACTGGGTGCCCCCATACTTTCAGTTTATCTTTCTTTCCTTATTTATTTATTTTATTGCATCTTCTTATCTATATGTTTATCTGTCTGCCCGCCTTTTTAATCTTCAGTTAGAACCAATTTGTTGCATTTTCATTATCAACAATTTAAATAAAATTTTTTAATCTCTCTCTCTCTTTCACACACACACACACACACACACAGACACACACACACACACACACACACACACACACATATACATATATATATATATATATATATATATATATATATATATATATATATATATAAAGTATCGCAAATCAAGTGCTGATTGTAATCAAACGGTTTGATATGTCGATGTATAACACAGCTAATATTTATATCAATGTTAAATATACATTTTTACTCGCTAGTAGCACAACTCTCTCTCTCTCTCTCTCTTTACACACACACACATAGATAGATAGATAGATAGATAGATAGATAGATAGATAGATAGATAGAGTTTGTCTGATGATCGAAAAAGCGTGAAACCCAGGGTTAAAAATTTTTATCCATACAAATGAATGTTAGCTCTATAACTGATATTGAGAACTTTCCAATAAATACTGCGCATATAATATATATATATATATATATATATATATATATATATATATATATATATATATACTAAAGGTCTAAAGTTTTGGGCTACACACTGGATTTTAAAGAATTGCCTTTCCTGATGTGTTTTATCCTGTATTCAATAATAATAATAATAATAATAATAATAATAATCGTATTTAATAATTATTAACTTTCATAACTTCTTTGGTTTTAATGAGCTCTTACTAAACTAGGAGCTGAAACTATTTCACCGTTTACTGCATGGCGTGCACACTTTTTGATCCGTTGGTTACCTAAAATTTAAAATTCCCCTACCGTAGATTGCTATATAGACAGCAAGGTAGAGAATTATTATTATTATTATTATTATTATTATTATTATTATTATTATTGCTGTTGTTGTTGTTGTATACACATTTCCTTCCGTGTTGCAACCAGAGACCTAAAATAATGACCCACAAGTACAGGTCTCACCTTACGAAGGGTTTTATTTATGTAAAATGTGTGTTTTATTAGGTTGTCTACTTTTAATTTATTTTTTTTTACAAAAATGTTCAGTGTAAAATGTCATAATGCTATTTCTTGTCTGTGGTTGGGACCCGGAAAGAAATGTGTCTATAAGAGATATCAAAGGAAATCATATAAATATCAACCAACCCACCCAAAAGAGTGGACACCATGTAATAATCGTTGAAATAGTTTCAGCGTCCTAGTTTACTAAGAGTTCATTAAAACGGAAAAAGGTATGAAATTTACTAATTATTATTAGGTTGGTGCAAAAATAATGACGTAATAATGTCGTTTTTTGACGTTAAAAAATACTTCAAAAAACGACATTATTACGACATTATTTTTGCACCGACCTAATAAATGCAGAGTGTGATCCAAAACTGTTCGCCTATATTACACACACACGCACACACACACACACATATATATATATATATATATATATATATATATATATATATATATATATATATTTTAATATTTTTCTGTTTACACGTTATTTTTATCGATAAAGATATTTAAGTAAATGCTCTATTTATATAAAACAGTATTAACAAAATTTACAGGCTGAATGTCTGAGAAATTTCATAGAAAATATATGTCCTCCAACAGGAATCGAACCAGTATCCTATACGAAAACGCCATATAGCCTGACGTGGAAGCGTCTTATTATACTTGCCGGTAAATGTTAATACTGTTTATTATAGACAGAGCATTTACTTAAATATTTGTATCTATAAAAATAACGTCTAATCATAAAATATATTAAAATAATTGTCAGACTTAACTCCATTTCATAATATATATATATATATATATATATATATATATATATATATATATATATATATATATATATATATATATAAGAAGACAATACAGACTAATGCGTTCACCACGACCAAATTTCAAAAAAAAGTTTCGCACACGAGGAATTAAGCAGGGATCTGATTTTACTAATAATACCAACTACAACGAATTCCCACCAGCCAAAAGAACCACCGTTGGTGAGTCTTCCCCTTTTCTCAGTTTATTTCTCGCACCGCTGATAAAGGATACAGGCGTGCCTGAAAATTCCGGTCTAATAACGTTAAACTCCGTGCTTCATTTCTATCTTGTCGTTAACAATTAATATATAATAAATGCTTTTCGCACTGATCACATTCGTACCCTTTCGTTTTCGCTTGTTTTATATATATATATATATATATATATATATATATATATATATATATATATATATATATATATATATATATATATATATTATAAAAGGCTTAAACTAATATTCCATGGTTATAATTTATTACATTGGAATCATAATCACGATCCAAATCATCAGACCTACAAATACAAATAGACATTGGTAATATTATATTCTGCCGTGGAAATTGAGGCTTACATGGATTCTGTTCTCTCGTAAATTATATATATATATATATATATATATATATATATATATATATATATATAAAAGTGAACATTGAAGTCACCACACAGAGGCGACAGGCTGTTTCATGCTGGACGCAATCGTCAGGCCGCGAATCGTTGACTGAGTGTTGACTTCAATGTTCACTTTTATATTTATATTTACATATACTGTATCTCTGATATTGAGCACTTTATCCCACCTTAAAACTATATTTCTTCATATCTATCTATCTATCTATCTATCTATCTATCTATCTATCTATCTATCTCTATCTCTCTCTCTCTCTCTCATATATATATATATATATATATATATAGATAGATAGATAGATAGATAGATAGATAGATAGATAGATAGATAGATATATAATATCAGTGGTCAATATATATATATATATATATATATATATATATATATATATATATATATATATATATATACATATATATTCCCAAGAGGATAGAATCTAGGTAGAAAGCAATGTCCAGGACAGAGTAAGAATATAATATAAAAGGCTCAAACACTAATATTTTGAATTTGTAGGTCTGATGAATTGGATCGTGATTACTATTCCAATGTAATAAATTATAACCATGGAATATTAGTGTTTGAGCCTTATATATATATATATATATATATATATATATATATATATATATATATATATATATATATATATATATATCACAGTACACATATATATAATAAAGCGCGTGCACGCGCGCGTGCACACACACACTCACACATACGCATATATATATATATATATATATATATATATCGATTAGGTCACACCTTCTCTTTTTTAAGCCGGCCTCCCGCCAACACCGGCCAATTCGTTCCTAAGCTGACCGATATTCTTTTATTTCTTGTTTATTTTTCCTTCTTTATTCTTATTCCGTCGTTCACATATTTTTCATAATTCATTCAACCGTTCCAATACAACTTCAGCTGGCCGTCTACCGTCTCAGCTGCCGGCCAATGCTTACTGGATATTTCACGACACTCTCCTGTATCACCTCACCGTCCGCAAGTCGTCGGTCCATGTGCCGAACTGTTCAGACTAAATAGACAAGTGGACGTGGACTCAATACACGAGTAAAACTTCACCGTGGAAGCACGTGTGTCTTTCTTTAGGACCAACAAAAAAAGATGTCGCGTCGGAGACTAGAGGCAGCTATTCGAAACAAGAAAGGAAGCATTGTAGGTAAGTCGGAAAACACCTCACTACTTCAATCCGTTTTATGATGTTGCCTTTGTCTCTCCCCCCACCCATATATATATATATATATATATATATATATATATATATATATATATATATATATATATATATATATATGGTTTAATATTGAAATTAAACTTTGGCACTTAAGTTTCAGTTTCGGAACATTTCTGTGTCGCGATAGAATCATATGTTTTTTTTTTTAATAATTATAATTTTAAGCTCAACTTCTGTATCGAGCACTGTTTTTTTTTTTTTAATAAAAACAAAAATACTAAAAAACTTTGGATCATTAATCTAACTGTTCTTTCATGTTACATCAATACACACACACACACACACACACACATATATATTTGTGTGTATATATATATATATATATATATATATATATATATATAGATATATAGCTATTTTTATCAAATAAAATTTCAGAAACGTATATTTTATTATTGAAAGAGAATTATGTTGTCAGATTTGTCAATATGGAAGATTTCATCGATTTTAATGATAATCAGAAAAAATAATTCCAATCAATTTAAATTCGGTTTGAAATACCGCAAACTATTTTGCTTTTTGTAAATATTAAATTTAATTTATTAGCTTGAAATTAAAACTAAAATAAAACCTTCAAGAATTATTTGTTCATTTTTTTAAAATGTATTTTAAACCTTAGACATCGCTTTTTTTTTTTGGAGATACCTATAAATACATATATATATACGTATGTACACGCGTAAGCATGCACATACACGCACACAAACGCAAAACAAAACAATCAACCTAACCTGAATAATAGTAGCAACCCAATTAGTGCATAATTTAATTACACCAAACTTCGCATAACAATAACAAAAAACGAGAATATCCGCTGTAAATCGCTGAAACCTCCTGATGAGTGGACCGAAAGATTTTGAAAATGTTCGTCTACGAAACTTCGGAGTTAAGGCGCTGAATATACCATCTACTAATTATTTTAATTTTATTTGTATTAGAACTATATATATATATATATATGTGTGTGTGTGTGTGTGTGTGTGTGTGTATGTGTGTGTGTATGTGTGTGTGTGCATTTAGACAGCAATCCTTCTTTCATGTACGTTTCATTGTAAGCGACAGACAAGGTGCTTTGATTTAGTTTTTTATTTGGTTTTTTATTCAATTTCTCATGTGATCTAATAATTAAACTGAATGTTCTTTTTATCTGAGCGCTTTCGGCTGTACATTTAGCCTTTTTCAAGGATTATTTTTTAACTGTTAAAATAAGAAATAGTTTGTTGTATATATGTTTTATAAAATGTCTTCATTTTTCAAAACACGGTCAAGATATTATGATCATGTTTAAAGATAATATTATTCAGTGTTGGGTTTTTGTTGTTTTTATTAATAAGGCTTCCATTATTTTTAGCCTTTTTTGCATGTAGATGATGCTATTATATATTGTCAACAAGTATGTTGTCAACACGTATGTTAGGAATAGTGTCCGGTAGGTCTCCTTGAATATTTAAATGAGATCTAATTGAGCTATGGTCAGAAAGGTGTAGAGTGAGTTTGCGTGTCAAACATTTGTTATTTTAACAGTTAAAGTATAACCTTTGAAAATGGCTAAATGTATAGCCGAAAGCGCTCGGATAAAAAGAACATTCGGTCAGTTTTTATATAATTTATCATCCAAAAAGAAAAAAATTATTAGATCGCATGAGAAATTGTATAAAAAAAAATAAATAAAAGTACCTTGTCTGTCGTTTTCAATGAAATCTGCATATATATATATATATGTGTGTGTGTGTGTGTGTGTGCATGTAAATATATATATGTATGTATATGTATGTACATATATGTATATATATACATATATATATATATATAAGTATATATATGTGTGTGTGTGCGTATATATATATATATATATATATATATATATATATAATGTATATACAGTGTTCGATGGATAAAGTGTCGTCTAAATGACACAAAAAATGAAAATAATACTGACATCTCATTTTAACAGATATATTTACCAAAACTACACAAAAATAACTTGAAATACTAAAAAGAAAATTTATTCAATAAAATCGCCATTGGCTTCAACCACGTCCCCCAAACAAATTCAGAATCTCCTGCAACTCTTTTGGACGGTCCTCTTTTTTAAGTTGATGAATGCTGACATAATATTCGCCTTTGACTCATTGTTGGTGTTACAAGGTGTTTTCAAGGTGTTGCAAGTTGGGTTGCAGCCAGAGGAGTTAGGTGGCGAGATATAAGGGGTGATGTGGTCGCAGAAATTATCTGACAGCCATGACTATGTTCTCCTGCTTTGTTGGCATGGTGCAGAGTCCTATTGACAGACGTTGGATCTTCCAGCAGCCACCCTGTTAAACCAGGACAGCACTAGCGCCTCAAAGCACCTCAAAGCACTTAATGTGGGCCTCCGAATTGAAACCTCCATATATGTATATATATGCATGTATGTATATATATATATATATATATATATATAGATAGATAGATAGATAGATAGATAGATAGATAGAGAGAGAGAGAGAGAGAGAGAGATAATATAATATAATATAATATAAACCTAAAGAGCCAGGCAACCCTGCCTAGATTTCACCTAAACGGATCGTCAGGATAAAAATGACCAAAAAGGTAAAAAATGGAACAGAATGTATAGCTTAAACCAAAAACAACCATGACCACGTGACAAAAAAAAGAAAAAAAACAAACAAGTAAAACCAGTAAAAACTCAACAATGGAGGGTTAGGGGTTAGTTTCTTGATTCACCAACGAAAAGAAGAAAAAAGACTAAAAAAAAACTATTCTAATAACCAGCGTTTCCTATGTCTACACCTACTAAGAATTTCCCATTTTAAATTTAATAAATTAATTTGGTTCTTTATTGCTAGCAATAGCTAACTTTTTCTCCGTGCATAGGGAACAAAATTTATCACCTGATTTATACCTGTGACATTTTTTTAACATTAAAAATTTCAAAATGAGGTCTTTATTATCTTCTTGTCTGACCTTCTATAAATAACAGGACAAGATGGTACTGTGTTTGTAAGTTTCACTATTGAAACTATAAAAGGTGGTTATAGTATCCTGTTTTGAAATTATTCTGGGTAGATCCTATTTAAACCTGAGTTTTTTTATCGGTATTGTTCGATTTATCCTTATATATTTTTACTTTGTAAACCACGCACTCTTGTTGGCATCTACCCTGGAGAGGGCAGGCATCCTTATTCCTACAATTACACTTAGGGAGGACGATGCATGGTTTGTCTTTTATTTTTGTCTTATTATATCAATTAATTAAACTAGTCATATTAGGTTTACAGCTATAGCTTAATTTGACGTAGTTTTATTGAAGATTTTGTGCAACGTATTTGTTTGTGGGAAATTCTTTTTAAGCAGTTTAAAAAATATCTTACCTATATTGGTTTTCACCGTTAAATTATATGGGGATGGGTATGTATATATTTGTATGTATAAATATGTATGCATATATGTATGCACGTATATGTATGTATGTATGTATTTGTACGGAGGCATATATATATATATATATATATATATATATATATATATATATATATATATATATATATATATATATATACGTATGTATATGTCAGTGATAGTAATACTCGCTTTGCTAGTCGACAGCCACCATATATATATATATATATATATATATATATATATATATATATATATATGTGTGTGTGTTTGTGTGTATTTATATGCGTATGTATACATATTATATTTATAAAAGTATATATTTATTTGAATATAAATATGCGCACACACACATATATATATATATACTGATATATATATATATATATATATATATATATATATATATATATATATATATATATATATATATAGTCTTTTTTAAAATACGAAAAAGAATTTTGCTTATTCCGAATAAAATTGAAACACGATCGTAAAGCGATTTTTATTAAAAGCACGATTATATTAAATAGAATTGAATAGAAAACGAGCTTTTTTTACTGAAGTGTTATGTAAATATCTGTTATTTTATTCGAAGCTGATAAAAGCTGATAAAGTTGTTTCTAGTTGATATAAACCCCAACAGAAAAACTAAATAAAAATGGATTTTCTTGTCTACCGTGTTCAACAATACACCCCACGAGAAGTGCGATATATGTTCGCTCTCTACTAGGGATCGATTTTTCGAGTGCGCAGACCGACACACGTAATATACACTGTTTAATAAATAAAAATGTGGCGTCTATTTGAATTACGAAGTATCCGCTATAATAACGTTTGATGTAATGAAAATGTTGGATTAAAAATAAGTCCATTAATTCTTTATATATACATACATATAAATACATACATATATATATATATATATATATATATATATATATATATATATATATATATATATATATATATATATGCACACTAATATACATATATATATTTACTGAATAAATGTACACATATATATATGTTGAATATATATATATAATATATATATTGAATATACATATTTATATGCATATATATGTGTGTGTGTGTGTGTGCGTGTGTGTCAGCTATATCACTGATATTCAGCGTTTTCCAATAAGTACCGCGCATATATAATATAGAAATAATATATATAAAAATTGCATATATATATATATATATATATATATATATATTATCTTTTGAAAAAACGTTGGCCGAAAGGATCTTAAAGGTACAATAATGACGTCTATTTTGTTCAAATATATATATATATATATATATATATATATATATATATATATGTGTGTGTGTGTGTGTGTGTGTGTGTGTGTGAAAACGATACATAAAATTGTAGATATCGAGAACAATTTTTCAGAACAAAAACAGCAATGACAAAGTGTAAAAGGTTTTCGTGTGATGCATTTCGTCCTTTAGGACTTCATCAGACTACAGTAATGTTTACGTTTCTGCAACTACGCATGCGCACATATGAGGGCGGACGATTAGAATTTTTTTTTTCAAACATATGTTTGGGATATATAGTCTAAGCGATTTCATTTAGTTTCCTTTTCTTTTTTGTTCATGTTTCCATCACCTTTGTTATTAAATATCGCACATTGTGATAATAGAAGATCTGTCAAGAAAGATGAAATATATAAGAACCTGAACGTAAATTTAGTGTAAATGATCACGCAATTAAAGCACTTTCTATACATTTTCGTCCGAGTAAATTATTTTCTCCTTTAAATAGTAGCTTTTTTTAATCAAAATTATGATCAGATTGTTATAATCATATTTAGTAAACTGCAGTGCACCTATAGTGTGTTATCAGTTATAGTGAAATTTATGAGTGTTGTAACAGATTAGTTTCATTTGGCCTTGTTAGTTAGATAGCCCGCCATAAGAGGGGTATAAAACAAGAAAATCAAATTGTAAAATGAAGCAACAAATTTATATACATATAAATCAATTATGTTCTTTACAAATAAAATTAATGTATTTTGGTTGATACAAGGTCGTCAAAATATTCGTAGTAGTCCTTGCAAGAATGAGTTTATGTGTACGTAGGCAGGAATGTACGTGTGGATGTATGTATGTATAAGCGTTATCGAAGGGTAGGAATGTCTTTGAAGTAAGTGCTCAGTCTTAAAATGTTCCGTTCGTTTATCAAGTATAAAAGAGGTGAGGGAGAAAGGTAGAGGTCATAATAACGCTCGCTTGACATTGTCAAGGGACGTGTTAATACGCTCGTCTACTCTCTCTCTCTCTCTCTCTCTCTCTCTCTCTCTCTCTCTCTCTCTCTCTCTCTCTCTCTCTCTCTCTGGTGATAGGCGAACTTACCCGTCTTTTTGTTTTGTTTGCGGGGTTTGGAAAGATCATTTGGGAATTCACTCCCGTATATGATTCGGGCCTTTCCATTGAACAACGAGCAAACTTCACGTCGGCTCGCGAAAAGGTCCGTAAAAGAATTTGTTTCTGAAAATTGAAGATTTTTTTTTCTTTAAGTGTTTCCTAGTTTTCTATTGGCCGAAAAACATTTCGCATCAAGGTGTCAAATTTCACGAGTTTTGTTTTGGATTCGCTTTTGCGCGTGTGTTAAGCAAAGTTTGTAAATTCGAGTCTTTTTAATTTGTATCAAAATCAATGAATTTTTGAATCTAGATCTTGTTTTATTCACTACACACTTTCTATGAATTATTATTTATTTTGTTCAATTAAATTTAATGTATTGCTGTTTAGCCGGCATTATAACATCTTATATGAATGTCACAGATTTTTTATTTTTTATTTTTAAACGCTTAAGTTGTATTCACTGGTTTCTTAAAGAAGTCTTTTAATTATCAACGACAAAGTCTGTTACAATTAGCTATACATTTGATTATCTTCCTACCCCTTCCCTTAGCCTCTTATATAAAAAATTGAACAAGTTATATATGGTTATAATTATGATGCAAGGTTGCCATTCGGCTATAGTTTGAATCAATTTCTTGTCTGCCACTTATGACCTTGTCTAGGACTCTATTTCAGACTACATTTTACCATGATCAAAATTCCCCCTTTTCTTGGTTAATTTTCAATTTAGCGTAGGTCTGACACCTAATTGGTTAATCAGGGTAAACCCACAAGCCTCTTTTTGATTCTGATCTCTTGTTATCTCGTCTTCTCTTCCCTTTCAAAAAAAGAGGAGCGTATTCTGCTTTTGAAAGTAAAAATAATCATTTACCCACCAGATATTTGCCATCACCTGAAGAGGCACAACTTAAAGCCGAAACACGAAAGCTAAGCTACTGTGTAGCGATTTTTAACATGTTTGTGTTTTAATCTGCTATAATAAATAATATAAAGCTCTACTCTGTATATATATATATATAGAGAGAGAGAGATTGTGTGTGTGTGTGTGTGTTAAGTAATGAAAATTTTGGTAATCCGTATGGATAATCCCAAGAAGTTTGAAATCCGGAGAGCTCACTGTTAAATCAGTGCGATGAATTTAATTTAATGAAAACAGACAGCTTTAAGGGTCCAGGATTATAATTTATTTCTCCAGGGAACTTTTTTCCCTGGCTCTTCTGACCTCACTTCCAAGGGTGAAAAAAATAATTTAAATTTACATATATTTTTATACACTTTTGAGGGATAGTATTAAGTTGATTTAAAGTGATATAATGTGTGGCAGCAGTCCTTCTTTCATGCGCATTTCAATGAATACGACAGACAAGGTGCTTTTATTTAGTTTTTTATACAATATATCTGGTGCAACTAGGTTAACTTTGAATTTAGTACCTAATTGATTAATCATGGTAAACCCACAAGACTCTTTAATTTTGATTTGTTGTTATTTTCGTGTTTTCTTCTCTTTCGAAAAAGAGAGGGGTATTTTGCTTTTAAAATAAAAATAATCGTTTACTCACCAGTTATTTACTATGACCTGAAGACGCAACACTTAGTGCCGAAACACGAAAGCTATTGTGTAGCAAGTTTTAGCAAGTTTTTGTTTTAATCTGCTATAATAAATAATATAAAGCCCTAATCTCTCTCTCTCTCTCTCTCTCTCTCTCTCTCTATATATATATATATATATATAGTGTGTATGTGTGTGTGTGCGTTAAGTAATGAAAATTTTGGTAATCCGTATGGATAATCCCAAGGAGGTTGAAAACCGGAGAACTCAATGTTAAATCAGAGCGATTAATTTAATTTAATGAAAACAGACAAGTGTCCATTGGTTATAATCTATAATTTCTTTTTCCCTGGCTCATCAGACCACACTTCCAAGGATGAAAAAAATAATTTAAATTTACATATATTTTTATACACTTTTGAGGGATAGTATTAAGTTGATTTAAAGTGATATAATGTGTGGCAGCAGTCCTTCTTTCATGCACATTTCAATGAATACGACAGACAAGGTGCTTTTATTTAGTTTTTTATACAATATATCTGGTGCAACTAGGTTAACTTTGAATTTAGTACCTAATTGATTAATCATGGTAAACCCACAAGACTCTTTAATTTTGATTTGTTGTTATTATCATGTTCTCTTCTCTTTCAAAATGATCGGGGTATTTTGCTTTTAAAATAAAAATAATCGTTTACTCACCAGTTACTTACTATCACCTGAAGAGGCAAAACTTAGTGCCGAAACACGAAAGCTATTGTGTAGCAATTTTTAACAAGTTTTTGTTTTAATCTAGTACAATATATATATATATATATATATATATATATATATATATATATATATATATATATATCGAGTGCAACAGCAAAATTCTCCAAAACGTGTAGCAGAAAATTTTATGAATTGTTAGATTAAGATTTGAACCGTTACTTCTTAGAAATTCTTAACTGAACTTTTCCGAGATTTTTATAACACTACTAGTAGTATAACCCGACTTCGCCCGGGTGTTTCATTACTGGGAATTTTTTGGGTGCAATTGAGGCACATCTACAAATGGGAGTTAACAATTTGAATGGGGTGTGGCCCTGAAAAGGGCCGTTTTTGCGTTCTCAATCTTGCAAGGAAGGAACCTCTTCTATGGACAGTCATAATAATATATGATAATTTTTATTTATAATATAATTTTTTTTTTAGAATTTTAATAATCTTTTGCGTTAGATTTCAACTCTCTAAATTGATTGTACGCTGTTTTTTACAGATATTAAATTTTGCCTTTAAATAAATTTGTCACCTTTAAGATTGTAATTTTTCGGGCCAATTTAGACTCAAAACCGGCACTGAAGAATTATCTATCAAACAAAAAAAATTCATCGAAATCGAATGAAAACTGTGGAAATGCATAAACAACATCCGATCACACACACACACACACACATACATACATACAAACACATATTTTGAGAATTATAGATATAGATTGTAGTCTACATTGATCAATAAGAATGTATAATTACTCTCCAAGCTTAACAGAAGAATCGTGATGAAATCGATCATAAACGAAAATGACATGTTCATCATTATGTATCATAGCTAAGGTTGGAAACTCATAAAGGATTAAAATTAAGTTTATATATATATATATATATATATATATATATATATATATATATATATATATATTATTATTATTATTATTATTATTAATATTATTATTATTATTATTGCAGGATCATTTACCAACTCATCCAAGATGATCTTTAGCCTCTCTAACCTTTTATCCTGGAGTAACAAGTTCATTTTCAAGTCTTATTTCACTGCTCTTTGGACTGTCATAGCTGAAACTTCAAATGTCTTATGGGTTCAGTTGGATCCTTTCTAATTCATCTCTTTAGCTCTAACTTGAAATGGTGATCTCTCTTCCTGTTATGACTTCCTGCTCCATTTTTCCTCTCTACTGTTCCCTTTTTTTAAAACTAATTCACCGTTCTGTTGATGGTTCTTGAATGGACTTTGAAGATGGAAACCAGAGTATGAATATTGGTACCATTACTGAAGGTCTGAATGATCTTTTTCCTCTCACCATTGTTCATTTGGGAAGACAGTGGGTCTGAAACAAAACGATTTTAACCTATTCGCTTTCTAACTGAATAACTCAAAGGTTTTTTTTTTAGTGATTCTTACGATAAATGGTGTCACGATAGCTAAACGTCTTATCTAAAACCTGGAAAAAACAAACTCGGTTACTTTTGTGGCTTTTTAGATACTAAATATTTTTAGGATGGTCTATTATGGTGTTGAACAATTGAACAATTTTGCAGTTACACCCGCTACATGTTTATTGGAATTATACTCCATCTGTTCTCATTTTACTTGAATATATATATATATATATATATATATATATATATATATATATATATATATATATATATATATATAAAACAACTAAAAGGTTGCAAATTAAAAAATATAATAATTTTTTTATGAAAGTATTTATTTATATTTGATATTTCAGATCGACCTCGATCTTTTTTCAGAAATAACTATTCAAAGACATTTTCGATAAACCACCCATAAATGCAAAGAAACAATCACCTAACCTATCATCTATTTTCAACTCTACCAAATATCTAAACAATACAAACCAATCAGGAAATTACAAATGTAACAAACCTCGTTGCTTAGTTTGCAAACACTTAATAATAGATAATGTATTTTCTCTACCCAACACCAATATCAAGATACACCCACCTCGCCTCACCTGTAATAGCCATAACATAATCTACTATTTATTCTGCACAATATGTCCCAATAGTGGATATATTGGTGAATCTGGAATCACTTCAACAATCATAAACAAACCATACGTCAAAACAATCCTTATTCCCCCATAGCTGAACACTTTAATCAGGACACTCATTAGAAAACTGTAAATGTTTATTGATAGATTCAGATTTCAGTTCCACATACACACGCAGAAAAAAAGAAAAATATTGAATTTTAAAATTAAATACTTATAAACTAGGGTTAAATAACGACTTGGGCATTTTAAATCTTTATAAATATTTCAATAGTTAAACATTTATTTTTAGATATAGTTAATTTTTTTTTTAAACAACATCTAAAATATTATTACAGTTAGATTTACGTTAAAAATATTCGAACACAGTGGCGTTCTATATCACGTGACGTACGCATCTCGCGACGGACGCTACTTGTAAACAAACCTCTAAAAACAGTTATTTCTGACGAAAGATTGAGGGATATATATATATATATATATATATATATATATATATATATATATATATATATATATATATATATATATATATATATATATATCCCTGCGTGTGTTTTCTTATGTGAATTTACCATTACCCGCTTCCTGTGTATCAATGTAAACCACTTTCGTCCAGATAAAACAAAGAAACGCGTCACACATTGTCATAGTTTTTTCCCTAAAATTGTTATTTATATAAAAAAAAATGTATGTTATATATATATAAAATAAAATAAATCCTAAAGTACCAGGAACAACCTATCTAAGTTTCATCTTAACGGAACTACAGGGCTCTTCCTGGCTCTTTTAGGATTTATTTTATTTATCCCAGCTCTACTTAGTGTATTGAGCACTCTACTTTTTAGCTTTATTACTCGATTAAGTTTTTTCTTTGGACTAAAACTTAAGGCACTTGACGATTTGTTTCGCCCTGTTCAGATGTTTCTAGTTCTTTCTTTTTTTTTTCCAATTTTTTCCTCGGGTACCAATTTGTTTTGGTATATTTGCAAGTTGTACTATTCGTATATTTTCCATCCGAGTATTACTATTAGTATTATAATATATATATTACGAAATGGACAAAGTCCGACAATTTATTTATTAAAGACATTTTTATGTTTAACGTTCTTTTTATAGATACAAGTATTTAAGTAAATGCTCTGTTTATAATAAACAGTATTAAATAACATTTACCGGCCTGAATGTCCGAGAAATTTTCATAGAAAATATTCGTTCTTTGACAGGATTCCAACCTGCATCCTATACGGAACCGTCATTTACGCTGACGTATAGGATAACGTAAGGCACGTCAGCGTAAATGACGGTTCCGTATAGGATGCAGGTTCGAATCCTGTCAAAGAACGAATATTTTCTATGAAAATTTCTCGGACATTCAGGCCGGTAAATGTTATTTAATACTGTTTATTATAAACAGAGCATTTACTTAAATACTTGTATCTATTATAATATATATATATATATATATATATATATATATATATATATATATATATATATATAATATATAGCATAATGAGAAGCCACGTATACTTTCTTAATATGTATATATAGAAAAAACAACTAAAAATTTGCAAATCAAAAAAAAATAATGTTTTTTCATGAAAGTATTTATTTATATTCGATATTTCAGATCGACCTCAATCTTTCGTCAGAAATAACTGTTTTTAGTTACATATATATATATATATATATATATATATATATATATATATATATATATATATATATATATATATATCCCTGTGTGTGTTTTCTTATGTGAATTTATGTGCATTTATAAAAAGAAGCGTCTTTGTACCATTTCTTTTTATTCAAAACAAAATATCTGTTTCAAAAAGACCCTTGTTTTTTTCTTTCATTTTTTTTTTTCGACGTAAAATCCCATATTCGCTAGCGTTAATATAATACTTTCATAGAGTGGCTACATTATGCATGAATCCGTCTCTGAAAGTTTTATATAAACGTGAACGAATATGAGAATTCTGTCTGGCAAATTTCCTGACGGCATTCACCGTTTCAAATCAAACATGATTTTAGAATAAATAAAACGGTATTATAGTTGGACATGGGATGTGCGGTAATGCAAAGTAGAATCGGGATGCGCAATTCAAATTCCGTGCTTGTCTGTTACGTTCATTTTAGCATGGGGAAAATCATAAATCCTTCTCTTCGCCTATGAGTTAATTAGCAGGGTAGACTGCGCTGTCTAGCCTTGGATGGCAACCAGCCTAAGAAAAGGAAAACTTTGAAATCCAAATCCGCAGTGACAGTAGTTATTTCCTAATAATGTATGCCAATTCGAAGACGAAATGCGTCGGCTAAGAATAGTTTTTCCTCTTGTCCTTTTTATTCACACACACACACATAGTAAAAAACGCAGTCACTTAAATTTTCAAAATAATTCAACTTTAGCGTTGCGACTGCACGCTCCACAAGTTTGTATCCGTTATCAATAACACATTTAAAAAAAATCATATTCCGATTCGCATTATATTTTTTCATCTCGTATGCTACCTGAATTTTATCAAAAACAAAATAATTTCCATGCCTGAAGATGACTGAATGTAAAGTCGAAAGTACTTGCGTATTTAAGGAAGACCTAATTGTTATAGTGGAACACACCTATTCTATAGTTAATAGACTCTCCCACCTATAATAAGTAGGAGTAGTAAGAGTCGCTGAGAAGGGTCGCTCAGTCAGTCGATGCCGGACGACCGTTAGTCGGATACTAAAGTATCAGCAACCACAACTAGATTTCCCTGCGTTATTACCTATTATATCAAGTTCCTAACGTTTTGTACATCAAACCTATTTTAGGACCGACTCAGTACAAATACAAGCCTCCACTGTGAAACCACTACATAACACTAATACAGTTTATAATTTTAAAAAACAAGAATCATAACATTCATCGACTGATTGATAGGTTAATGCATCTTTAAAATTTTGTTACCTAAAGGATTTCGCCATTTTATATCATTAACTTTACTAATTTACTTTTTGTATAAATAATTCGTTGTAATATATATATATATATATATATATATATATATATATATATATATACCAGGTGTAAGAGAAATTGTTAGATCAAATTTTGAACTGTTGTATCTTAGAAATTATTAAAGATATCTTACTGAAATTTTCCGAGGTTTTTATAGCACTTTTGAACTCAGCACTTTTGAACTTATATATATATATAAGATAACGATATATAATATAAATATATGTCAAAATGGAAATAGTTTTCGTGTGATGCGTTTCGTCCTTTAGGATTTCATCGGACTAAATTTACGTTGGTACGACTACAAAAGTGCACGAGGGATCCTAGGAATTATATATATATATATATATATATATATATATATATATATATATATATATTAATGTTATACGTTATTTATATAGACACAAATATTTAAGTAAATGCTCTGTTTTATAATAAACAGTATTATTAGGTTGGTGCAAAAATAATGACGTAATAATGTCGTTTTTTGACGTTCAAAAATACGTCAAAAAACGACATTATTAAGTCATTATTTTTGCACCACCCTAATAACAACATTTACCGGCCTGAAAGTCCAAGAAAATATTCGTAGAAAATATCCGTTTCTCAACAGAAATCGAACCTGCATTCTACACGGAACCGTCTTATAGCCCGACTTGCCATACTAGAGTAGCTTCTGATTAGCAAGGTCAATTTTAGGGCTTTTAAGTACAATTTTCCATTTTCTAGGTGTGACATTGGTAGGATGGTTTAATTTTTGATGCAATCCCAATTCAGATAGGCTGGTCAAGTCCTACGGCTGACCCTGCATTCAAGGTACTGCTACATAGTTATCTTCAGGATGGTGCACGTAATGTAGACAGACCGTTACGCAGATATAAAAACAAACTGAAGTACGATTTTAAATATGTCAACGCACCTGATATTTCTTTACAAGCCCCAACTGCTGATCGTGGGAAATGGAGGACAGTCTACCATGAAGCAATAAAGGACTTCGAAAAATCTCGTTTGATCAATTTTCGTGCAATATAATTTTATGGAATATTTATGGGTAAAAGGGTTCACTATCAGAGATAGACCGTATATAAATGTGAACACTGAGGTCGACACCAGGATGCAACAATCTAAACGGAATTTATCAGCACACACACACACACACACACACACATATATATATATATATATATATATATATATATATATATATATATATATGGGAAATTGTACACAAAAGTGAAAAAGTTTTCTTGGAATGCGTTTCGTCTTTCAGGACTTCATCAGACTAAATGTTGGTATGATTGCGAATGCGCACGAACGAGGGTTGCTGGGATAATTAGAATTGTTTTTTTTTACATCGCTGAATCCATTTAGTGTCTTTTTCTTTCCTCTTCCATCATTTTTGTAAGTAGGTATTGCACACTGTGATATTAGAAGATCTGCCAGTAATGGTGAGATATTTATATTGTAAGAGTCAAGCCGTAAATTTACTGTAGATGAACTTGCGATGTAGCCACTCTCTAGACATTTACGACGTAGTGAATTATTTTCTCCTTTGATCAGAGTAACGTTTTTTATGTCAAAATTGTCATCAGTCTCGTTATGGTGCTGCGACCAACGCATTTGATGTATTATTCTGTAAAATGTCCCTTTTGTGTTCATATAATCTTTTATTTAGATACCTTGAGATTTCTTATTATATATATATATATATATATATATATATATATATATATATATATATATATATATATATATATATATATATGCGTGTGTGTGTGTGTATGTGTGTCGGCGTTCAAAACTATAAGAATCTAAATTTCAATTTTGAAACTCGATTCGAACCAATGTAGCCGCAAAAGAAATGTGTTCAGCGGAATTATCTGATGACCCACTGTTAAGAGAAAACTGTTGTTGGTGAACGAATTTAGGATTTCTGGGATGTGTTGAAAAAAAATGTTTTCGCTTCTAAAGTTTGGAAAAGTTAAGGAAGCAAACAAAAAGATATTGATTCTCTTCTCCAAGACTTTCTGAAATTTCGAATTCAAGAGCTGAAATTCGTCATTGCATCAATTCTGATGTATAATAACAAAAAAATTCGAAGTTGTTCCAAATTTCATCGAAATTCTTTAATTGTTTCACTAGAATTCATGTATTTAATGCATGTTGACACAATGGTTATGAACTTGGAAAATGGAATACTTTGGCTGTACGTCTAGCAAAGATTTTATTGAACTGAACGTTTTAAGGAGAAAAAAGCCATTATCTTTTGAATGCTTGCTGTTCGTCCGCTTGAGAAATAGGTCTTGTTGATTTGAGACTAGTATATTTAGAGTCAGGGGTCAAGAACAGAAAACAAAGTTATATCGATATATAACAAATAAATTTATTTATTAAATACATTATGTTCTTTAGACTTTTTAAACAGTTGGAATAAAGGAAAAAATATTACATTTTCTCATTGCTCTTTAGTCTGTAAGGAAAAATATGTTTTTGTATTAATTCGACCTGTACGTTTAAAGATCCTGAAATCAGATCTATCTCAAAGTACACCATAGTTCGAAAGTTTGAGGCAACCCTTGATAATTTTTAAATTGGCCACAAAAGTAGCTGTTTAGTACTTTAAATAAGAGAAAATTATTATACATGGTTAAAAAAAGTGAAATGATTTTTTTATTAGAAATTTTATTATTACATAAAGAAAAGAAGCATTTTATGATTATTTTTTGCTCTCGTCAAAATATCCTCCTTTAGCCTTGATTACTGCAGTACAAATTTTTGTCATTTGTTGCAAAGGTTTCTCTGTCCATCTTTCTCTCAATTTGAAAATCCAGAAATTTCAACTGTCTTTTTTTGATGTTAAGTATAAGTTTCCTTTTTGCTGCCATTTTCTTCATAACCTCGCCGTTGCTCACAGGTTCTCTCCATGGTATTCTCGGCATCTTTGTGCAGATCTACATTTCTGTTGCTTCAAGCCTCCATGCAAGAGGGTAGATATCACGTAACAGTTCAGTACTCTTTAGTTTTGGATGAATTCCCCGTAGAAAGCTGGCTACCTCCCAGTGGGCGCTGGTATCGACATACTATGATCGTGAAAAAAAAAAAAAACATCGTCAAGTGAAGACGCCAAGATTTCTAAGTTTTAGTAGCACTCTTGGTCGATGAAACGAAAGCGGTGTCGGGATTATCTTAATAAAGGCACCCAAAATAAGAAAAATGGTGAAACAGAATCATTGTGTAATAAGAAGAATATTAAATGTCACAAATCTCTACGGAATAAAGGAAAATACTAAACACGTTATCTATCCTATATATTCTCAGAAACTTCATCTCCAAATACCTTCTCTTACGTTCAGACTACTCGCCTTGTTCAGTAACCCTCTACTTTGAGTGGCTCTTGAGCCTTGTATTGGGTGAATCGGTCGTACTTTTCTTATTCCTCCTCTTCCTATTCTTTACACCATATTTGCTTTGTCCACTCGAGTTATTTCTTTGGAATTTTCGCATAAACATTTTCACTGTTGCTATAAAATTATTAGACTGAAAAGAGCAAAACTCGTGATGAAATAAAGAAAAAACTTTGCGACATTACATTTTTGTAATCATTTCAACCCAATCAAGGAAAGAAAGCCACGAAGACGCAAAAGGTTACTGAGTATTAGAGAATGAGAAGAAAAAAAAAACTTTTAAGGAGAGATAACAGTGAAAGAACAAGAATTGAGAAAACAGTAGACAACGATTTAGATTACATTTAAATTATTGAAGATCGAAGTCGACTGGGAAGCAAGAAGTCGGAAGGGAGTTCCGCAAGCGAGAAGTGCGATAGAAGAAAGTGTTAGCATAGAACTTACGGTTGCATCTAGCCAATTCAACTGTAAAATGATGAGAAACTGCCGCCAATCTAGCATTGCGCTTAAATTCATAAAGTCTAGGTACCATAGATGAAGGTAATATTTATTTTTAAAAAATACAGAAATATGGCACAAGGCCAAAATTGAGGGGAATAATGGAAGGCTGGTCTTCAATTTGTCTTATCTTAAACTTAGCTACCCACGATTACTGACCCAAACATACTACAGCATTACTTACACCAAAACAACACGTTCTTACTTACCATTCTTACTACAGTTACCATAATACCTCATAGTCTCTATGTAGTCCTAACTAGTGTAAAATGTGTAGGATTTGTCTGTGGTGGCGGGAATAAAAATAACAACATAGAGGAAAATTCATCAGAACAATTTTCATGAAAGAGTTTATAGAAAAGTCACCGGGAAGCTACGTTAAAGTAGTGGTAAAATGACTAAAGCCGAGATGCCATGTCAGGATCAATAACATAACAGATACTTCTTTGAACAAGAATCTCGAGATATATAGCAGGATTACCAAACCAGAAGTAGCATAAGTATTCAAAGCTAGGACGAATGGCAGACTTATAAATTCTTAAGATAGATTCGAGCGTGAAAAATTGTCTAGCACAATACTGTGAACCAAATTTCCTCGCAACAAATGTAGCAATTAATTCGATATAATCTTTCCACTTCATGTCAGCTGAGAACGTTAGCCCGAGGAGACGCAATGAATCAATCTCTAGGAGGTTAGCATCGGCCATAATGATGGAAGTTTAAAAAGGGTTCTACATGTTTTTCTAACTCTTGTATTTACACGATATAATATACTAGATGTTTGCGCTCGTCATGGTGTTCGGATCTATTAAACCCATTGACTTTCACCCGGCTGATTGTATCCCAAGTTCTGTTCTTTTCCGTGGCTTCCTTCCGATGTTTTCCGTCTACATTTCCCAGCTGCTCTCGTCTTCAATCGGCAACGAAGACCCAATTCACCAAGCTATTATTTATTAACGACAGAGTTTATTTCTTGCAGCGGCAGTGGCAAACACAGCTAAAAATCGATAACAGCCGACTTCAGTCGCTACGTTTTAACTGCCAGAAAGCGATCTTGTTCGGATTTTGGGAAGATATTAAAGCAAACGAGAATTTACAAAATAATAATAATAATAATAATAATAATAATAAATAACAAAAAGAGGCAAAGATGGGAATCAGCATTTGATTATAAAACATTTTTTAATCATTTCACATTTAATAAAAGCCACTAGGATGCAATTGGTTACTGAGAGCGAAAGAAACAAAGACGAAAATAAAAGAACAGCATTTAATGAGACGAAAAGTTTCGTTATTGACGTTTATTGTATACAGATTGTATATCATTTTCTAGATCAGTTGCCAATTTGATTTTATCGAACCTATCAATCCGGAGTAAATAGTACAGAGACCGTGTTTGAAACTAATTACATCAAGAAGATTGATGAAATAAGAAACAGATTACATACAGGAATAGAACCCTAAAGACGCAAGCATTAATGCAAAAGGATCTAGACGAGTGGCCGATCAAGACAACCTCCATTACGCAGTTTGAGAAAGAACATTGAATAAAATCAAAGAAACGACCAAAAAACACCATAACCTTCAACTTGTAAAGAAGGCCAGGATGCCAAGCCCCCCCTCCCCCGTAAAACGCATTCGAAATATCTATAGGAATACCCCGAGCTTCACCATTCTTATCTAAAATTTGTCAGACTCTTTCAGCAATAACATCAATACATGGGCAGCTTACCTAGAGAAGCGAAACTCATATTGTTTGTCTGAAAGAAGACCCTGCGAGGTGTGGTGCTTAAGCAGTTCGGGTTTGATTAGAGCATCTGGAACTTAGCCAAAAATCGATAGAAACTAATAGGCCGATAGTTCGAAGGATCAGACGGTTCAACAAAGTTCTTAAAAACAGGAACTACAGAAGAGGATTTCCAAAAACCCGGAATGCAAGAAGCAGCAAGGCATCTGTTGTAGAGTTTAGAGAGAACAGAGACTGCTTCAGGGTCACATTTCTTAAAGATAATTGCGAGTATACCATTGTCCGCGTTCTTTGTGGGGATCAAGTTTGAAAATTACTGCGGAAACCAGTTATTTTTCTATGTTTTAAGAATAATGTTCACCCTGTACAAGGCCTAAGAGCCGCTTGAGGTAGATGGTTACAAAGTATGAGGTAAGAGGCACAGTTTAAGGAGATATGTAGGAAAGATAATGGCTAATCCAAGTCTTGAACAGATTAAGATTGTATTGATCGAGAAAACATCATCTTTGGAGTCTGTTCCAAAAAGTAACGGTTTGTGGGAATAAGTCGTTCGAGTGGGACTTACATCTCACCAAGAAGTGAATCAAGGTGGTTCGCCACAATGTGAGTGGCTTGGCGGGTCTCAGGTTAGAAGTGGTTGAACTTAAGAATATAGTCCCTCTGAAAACTTGAGGTCCAGGACAGCATTCCAGTCCCACGTTAAGACTAGGCGCGCAACGGGAACGGCTTCATCAGAAGGAAAAACGAGACATGCTCCGTTTGGTCATTGGGCGCATAAATCGCTACGATCCGAAACGAACCACTTCCCACGGCAGTATTGTCCAAACCCCCGCATCGACATGAACAAGGTCCACTTACGTGCCCAGGGCACGCTTCACCGACAAGAAAACACCTCTGACCTGTCGGTCACTATATGCTGAATAGACAACACAAGCATCGACGTTGCAAACAAAATGTGTCTCCTCGATAGCGTTCCCATCCATGCCGAAAGAGATCCGGCCGCCTTACCACGATTCCTCAAGCCCATCGCATTTAAGCATGCCAGCTTAATAGACATTTTTAGAGATACTTTTTTTAAACATACACTGGCCGAAAGTCTGCGAGGGAGAAGACACCGACATGCTGTCCCAGGCTGCCACAGGCCACGACAGACGTAATCCGTCCGTCCACTACATCTGTAGGGAAAGTTAGTTTAATTGCCCTGTATAAGGAGGGGTGAAGCAAATCCGAGCTCTCTTTGCAGTTTTCTGGGCTTTAGTATTTCGTTTGACCCCACCTGAACCATACTGATATTTGGGAAGGAGTCCTTTGCAGCGGCCAGAAAGTTCCACAGTTTCATACAGAAATCGCCACGGCCGGAGCAAGTGGAGCAGTGTGCATTCCCTAAAATTTGGCTTGGGCCAAAAACAGGACCAAGAAAGATGCGAGCTATTATGCCCAATTAGAAGCCAAATGTGAACCTTTCGCTAAAGGTAATGAGTTCCTAAATATTCCTGAAGCTTTGGACGCAGTGACGACAAGAATAATCTCCCTGCTTAAGGGCTCTATATAATAAGGGGTGGAGTAAAACTGCAGTAAAATTGTCGAAGATCCGGTAATTCGAACTGGGCTTACCACCGGCGTAAAAACTTGGAAATTAACTGGGGTTAGCGCGGAAACAATAGCTGAAGCCTTGAAGGACCTGAAAATTGTTGGCCAAGAGATAGTATGCCATATGGGGCATCCTGCTAGATATGGACAAGGAGGCCAGGAAGAATCAGTGCGTCTCTAGACAGAATATATGGGCACACGAAAGCTAAGTGATGATGGATGGGGTGCCACAGATATCACCGAGAATCAGCTGGGGGGTTCTTTTTTGCGAAATATGGACAGGTCGGGGATGTTTCTCCGATAATAAGTAAAACAGGCATTGCCACCGGCGACTGTTTTTTTGTTTTTTCAGGTGGCAATGTCACGCAAAAACTTTCTGGACATTCACAACATATTGATTTACCGGGTCAAAAGAATGCTGGTGATAGTGGAGGGCCGATAACCTCAGTGCTGGTGATGTGACACCGCGAAGCATTTATCTAAGGCCTGCCTCGGTAAGAAAACGGCGTCACAGCGTCGTCCGACAACAGCAACGAAAACGGAGGAAGAGCAGTGGAAGAAGAGGATTCCGGCAAGGCATTCGATGGACTCGATGATCGGAAGAAAGTCGTGAGGAAAGGACAAAAAGCGGTAACCCTTCATCTCCAGCAGGGTGTCCGACAGAAACAGCAGCAGCGACAGCAACAAGAACAGAGGCAACGGCGGAAAAAGCAGGAGGAGGAGAAAGGAAAGCAGCAGTAGCAGTTGGAAAAGAAGTTGCAAATGCAGCTGGAAAAACAGCAGCAGCAGAAGCCGGAAAAGCAGCAGTGGCAGAGCAGCAGCGGCAGAAGCAGCAACAGCAGCAACAAGAAAAATCCCAGCAGCAACAACAGTAGCTGCCGGAGCCTGGTATGGAAGTGGATTAAATGCCCCCACTTCGGTCATCCTCTTTAAAAAGGGGGAGGGGGACGATGAGTTGGACGAAGAGGCGAAAAATGTAAAAAAAGAAAAGGCCGGGCGTAGCAGGGCGGAACAAGCTGTGTGTCAAGCAAAGTCTTAATCTGTCTCTGTCTCTGTCTGCCTCACCAGACCGAAAAGGCACCAACTTAAATAAGTCTCCCCACTTCTCCCACTAGGGTCCAACATCTTCCTACTCTTCACTAATCCCATTCTAAAAGTAAAAGATCTCTTTCCCCAAGAGAGAGGACATCTGCCGGTTAGGTGCTTGAGAGGGAACTTTCCTCCCAGAGGAAGGAAAGCCCTCTTAAAACCTCTATTTAAACTAACCACAGTTGAAGGGATGTCGACGGACAATCCCAAGAACTTTAGGGATGCTTCTGGGGTCATTACAGTATTAACGATTGCAGGCACAAAATTCTGGGATTTTATTTCTGCATCAAAAGATTCCTTTCGGAAGATCCAGCTATCCCAGTTCGAGTCAGTGGATCTTCGAAAATTTTTACTTCAGTTTTACTCTCCACCATCCCGTTAAATAGAGCCCATGAGCTAACTTTCACCATGGACCAATGGTTGCCTAGGACAATCCGTCGTGGTTCTGTCTACCGTAGATTTCCGACCAATCTGTGCTAAGGTTTTCCCTTAGAAATGTCTATCAAGTTGGCATGATTGAATGTGAATGGCTTGAGGGACTGAGGTAAGGCTGCCCGTCTGCTTTGGAACCTCTTGTCTTTCGGTGTGGATGTCTGTTCGGCATAGGGGAACCAGCGGGCCAAAGGTGTTTCCGTGATAGTTAAACATACCCTGGTGCGAGGGTGGACCTTATGTTGATGCAGAATTCCGGTTGATCGTGGCCAATATTGTTCCTAACGATCAGATGGATTTTATCTCTGTTTTCCGTCAGTTAGTACCGTTCCTGGTGGATTCGTCGCGCTTGGTCTTAATTTTGATCTGGAATTCCGAGCTAGACCCGAAATTAGACAGGGGGTGGGAAGGTCGGGTGATCGTAGCTTGGTCGATCTGATCGGCGAGTTTGATCTTGTCGATAGATACTGTGTCAATCATCCAAAGGGAGAGATGTGGACGTAGGCTCTTAAGTGAGCGTCTCCCCAGGTAACCAGCGACCTGGTTAGAATGTTAGTGAAAATAGTCGATATAGATTTGCTAGATTGCCCCATGTTCTACCGGTTAGGCTATTCGCCCCATAGACTTGTCGGTGTCCGAGTGGTGTTAGATGCTAAACTTAGACTGGCTGTACGCTGGAGGTTCAATCAGTCCTTACTGGACAGGTGGGATTTCCGGCAACAGCTAATTAGATTGGTGCAGCGAGGTTTAGTGGGGGAGGTTATTGAGAATAGGTAGTAGCTTAAGGAGAGGCTTAAGAATAACATTAGGTCCTTTGCCGCCAAATATAGCCAACGAATCGCCCTAGATAAGGATAAAAAGGTGAAGACATTCTAGAATTGTCCCGACCAGAGGCTGGAGGGATTCCCGAGAGATAGGCAGACTCTGGAGCGTGCAGCTAGCGAGCTCTACCATGGCCCGTTAGTTAGGCATAGGTTAAACAAAATGTCTAACAAAGCCGTTAAAATGGGCTCTGAACTGCGCAAGGAAGAGATCCGTCGAGGTTCCGTTACATTCGAGAGGTCAAAACCACTGAGGGGCATACTCTGAGGTCGATCAAAGACATGAGTGAGACGTTTCGACGGTATTTCAAGAGCCGGTTTACTTAGGAGCCTGGTCTCTGTGTCGAAGAGTTTGGCAGCAATTTAGCTGATTTTCCTCGGCTTTCGCCGACTGAAGCCGTTAGCTGCAAGGGTAAGATCACAGAAGGCAATGTTCACTTGGCATTGAAGTGAGTCGGCAGTGGCAAGTCTCCAGGACTTGATGGTCTGCTCTACGAACTGTACTTGAAGCTGTCGCGCATCTTTGTGCCGGTTTTGACAGTCGTGTTTAACAACTGGTTCCTGCAGGGGTCCGTCCGAATCTTCAGAAGTGTGATCACACTGTTGAAAAAAGGGCAAGGATGGTGGGCGGGATTTAGAGGGTTACAGGCCCATAACTCTTCTAAACACAGACTTCGGTCAAGATCCTGACGGAGCGTTTGCAATTAGTTGCCAAGACGCAGTTGAGACTCGAGTAGACTTGTACTGTGAAGGGCCGAACAATTCAGGGCCATCCGCATCTAATCTGCACCATACTCGCAGGTGTAAAACACAACGAATAATCCACGCTGATCAATTTGCATAAGTCTAAGGAGTTCGATAGGATCGACCATCAATATCTGTTTTCTGTCCTACAGGCTGCCGAATTCCAAACCTATCTCTGCAAGTCGATCAGAATTCTGTATCGCTCCCCCAGTGCGGTGGTACAGATGAACGGTTGGTAGTCAAGTGCTTTTGCGCTGTCCCAGTCGATTTGTCAGGGTTGTTCGATGTAGCGCTTACATTACGCTTTGGCGTTGGAACCTTTTTCGTCAACTAAGGGATAGGGCAGTAGTGCGTGCAGTCCAGCACTACGTGGAATCGCTGTCCCTGATGGAGCTCGAACCTGTGTTTCCGCGTACACCGATGATTTTCATGTCATGCTGCAGCGACATTGAGGACGCTTGAACGGTACGATAAGGTCACGGGGGGCAAGATTAACCGAAATAAGTCTTCTGGCTTGCGGTTAAGTGCTTGGAAAGGCGTTGTTCTTCCAGGGCCCTTAAGGTGGACTGACGGACCCGTTCGCCTTATTGAAGTGTGATTCGGGCATAATTGGTCATAGGTAGCGGCATAAATAGGAGCGGTGGTCCAGACTTGGCTCCGAAGGCGGTTGTCCTTAAAGGGTCGGGCTGAGGTGTGCGCCATCTACATATTTCCTCTTATCCTTTACCGGTTATCCCCTCTCTCTCTCTCTCTCTCTCTCTCATTCTCTCTCTCTCTCTTTCTCTCAAACCATCAGAAGGGGATCGATCCTTTGCTCTTCTCCCACTTCTGGGGTTCGCAGAGTGGTCCGTGTCCAGTATCCGTGTCATCGGATGCTAGGAATGCCACACTTGCGGTATCACAGACACGCCTCGAGGTTGGCATTCCTACGCCGTACATTGACGGAAGATTGGACCTTGGAGGAGAGTGTTAAGGAAGCGTTCTCTTGCTTTACCATCACTTGCCCGGTTTCTAGGGCTGAGCGCCGACGTAAGACCCGCAAACAATCGACGTCCTTCAAAGAGTGTCGAGAGGTCTTAAAGATGATTCCTCGGTCCACTGACCTTTCACGGCCTAGGAAGATCTAGGAAGATGTATAGGGCTTTAGGGAAAATTATTAGTGTTTTCTTTCAAACAAGAGGTTGTTAAATGCATTATTGAGTTCTATGCAAACCTCGAGGAATTGTATTATGTAATTAACAGCGAGTTCGTATGAGAATTTTAGTGCAGTTTGTTTTTTTAAAGTTGATTTTAGTTTTGAAATTTCATTACTATTTCTTACGAGTAAAATATTATGATGAATATACGTTTGCCTGTTGAATTTGGGAGGATATGTAAATATATATATATATATATATATATATATATATATATAAAGACATTTTTATGTTTAAAAATTCTTTTTATAGATACAAATATTCAAGTAAATGCTCTGTTTGTAATAAACAGTATTAAACATTTACCGGCCTGAATGTCCGAGAAATTTTCATAGAAAATATTCGTCCTCCGACAGGAATCTAACCTGTATCCTATAAATGTTGTTTAATACTGTTTATTATAAACAGAGCATTTAAGTATTTGTATCTATAAAAAGAATGTATAAACATAAAAATGTCTTAAAATAATTGTCGGACTTTGTCCATTTCATAATGTGTGACGTCATTTGTTTACATTTGGATACACATCGAGCAGATATGAATGTACGTGAGAGATTCATGAAAGTTTAAAGGCAGTAAATTCAACTTTGCCAGCCGAACGCTCCTTTGTGGCGAAATTGGCTAAAGGCACGTCAGGCTATATGACGGTTCCGTATAGGATACGGGTTCGATTCCTGTCGGAGGACGGATATTTTCTATGAAAATTTCTCGTACATTCATACCGGTAAATGTTGTTTATTATAAACAGAGCATTTACTTAAATATTTTTATCTATAAAAAGAATGTTTAATCATAAAATGTCGTAAAATAATTTTCGGAATTTGTCCATTTCCTTTTTTTTTTTTTTATATATATATATATATATATATATATATATATATATATATATATATATATATATATATAATAGTTGTTCCAACGAGAGAAAAGTGTATATTTTAAAAAGAAGATAAACTGCAAACATTTTGGTTGAAATGTGGATTTTTTTTTATTTTAAAATATATATTATACTCTATTTTTCATAATTCTGTTACACGGGTTTATGGTTTCGTGACCTTCTTCAAGCAAAGAGTAGATATTTCCACATATAAAAATGAATTTTATACGTACTAGTGATTCAAATACCTTTCTTGGATATATATATCTATATCTATATATATATATATATAGTACCACACCATTATAAAACAAGTTTTAGAGATCATAATTTAATATTTAACGATTAAAACCAAATAAAATGCGCCTTTCGACCGACATTTCGTCAGAAGTCAATCGTCAGTATTAAAATTCTGGTGGAACTAAGAGATGTAGTTTGTCTGAACACTTTCCATAGAAATAGCTATTTACAGGGTGGGGCTTCCGGTCCGAACACTTTCCTTAGAAATAGCTATATAGCAGGGTGGGGCTTCCGGTCCGAACACTTTCCTTAGAAATAGCTATATAGCAGGGTGGGGCTTCTGGTCTCCATACTTTCCATATATATAGCTACATAGCAGGGTGGGGCTTCCGGTCTGAACACTTTCCATAGAAATAGCTATATAGCAGGGTGGGGCTTCCGGTCTCCATACTTTCCATAGAAATAGCTACATAGCAGGGTGGGGCTTCCGGTCTGAACACTTTCCATAGAAATAGCTATATAGCAGGGTGGAGCTTCCGGTCTCCATACTTTCCTTAGAAATAGCTGTTTAGCAGAGTGGGGCTTCCGGTCCAAACACTTTCCTTAGAAATAGCTATATAGCAATATGGGGCTTCCGGTCTGAACACTTTCCTTAGAAATGGCTATTTAGCAGGGTGGGGCTTCCGGTCTCCATAATTTCCATAGAAATAGCTGCATAGCAGGGTGGGGCTTCTGACGTTTCGTCTGTGAGAGATGGGGTTGTAGAATTTTAATGTCGGTGTCGTTTAATGTCGTTTTTGTAAGAGGAATTTTATTTGGTTAACAATAATGTAAGTGAGAAAATTATCGTTAATCAATGTTTTATGTGAACTTACATCTCAGCAATGGAATGAAGATGGTTCGCTACAATGTGCGTGACATGGTGGGTCTTTGACATGAAGGATAGGACAGGTGGAATTGAGGAATGTAGTTCGCCTGAACACTTTCCATAGAATTAGCGATAGAGCAGCGTTAATTTTGCCAACACAAAGAAATTCACGAGAACACCTGATGTCATTTACTGCCAGGTGTAGAATCGGCATATATTTATGTTGGAATTATCTTTTTCTAAGTCTAGAAAACCATAGACTAACAATGTTGTAAAATGATTCCAATAAAAAATAAGTCGTATATTGTTCAATTTTGATTTATTTCTAATAATGTTCGATCATTTTGACGTGGTGTAATGGTTAACAAGCTTCTCTTCCGAGATTACTTACAACTGAATAGTGAGTTCGGTCCTTATTAGGCGCGCCCTATATTTGGCCTTGTGCCACATCTAAGCTAACGCTTAGATAATCATTTAGGTACATCTAAGCTAATGCTTAGATAATCATTTGGATACGTTTTGTAATGGCTAACAAGCTTGTCTTGCTGGATCAATTGCAACTGAGTAGTGAGTTCGATCTTCATTGGGTGCTCCATAATTTCGGCCTTATGCCACATGTAACCTTAACTTAGAGAATCGCTATTTATAATAATGTTTAGGGACTTCGGTGCGGTGTAATGGAAAGCAAGGTTGTCTAGAGGGTTACAGATTAAGAGACACAGATTATGTGTGGAAGATAACGGTTAACCGTAGTGTTGAAGAAGTTATGGTTTTAGTGATTGGGGAAGCATCGTCTTGGGATTCACGAGACAGCGGTTCATGGGGTGAATTTGTTCGAGTGGAACTTACATCTCACCACCAATGGAATACGAAGGGAATGAAGGTGGTTCGCTGCAATGTGCGTGTCATGGCGGGTCTTTACCGTGACGGTTAGAACTGGTAGAACTAAGGAATGTAAGTGAATATATGCAAGGTCTTTTGGGTAATAACTTGGGATTGACTGAAAAAGTTGATGTCCATCACTCAAAAGTTGTAAGATTTTTTTTAAAGTAAGAGGAAGATAAAAAAAAATATTTGGAAATGGGTTCCACATAAACTGTCATTTGACATTATTCGACTACTTATTTCCGCCCTATTCCAGACACGAAAGATCTTCTTTTTGTGGAAGATTATTATTGGAGATGAAAAATATTTTAGCGATAATCCGAAGTGACAACAAAAGTGACAGAAAAAAAAAAATAATATATTCGACAGAATGTTATAGTTCTCTGGGATATGAAAGGCGTGAATGATGAAACTCGTATATGTTTCGTCTGAACTTCTGATATGAGGAGTCATCATTATTCACACTGTTTATATTTGGACTAGTTCTACGTGACAATGACCACGTGGATAAATGCATTGGTTTTAGAATTTGATGACATAGTGGTTGTGAGTTCAATCCCTGGGTCGGGCAGTGTGTACATGCACTCAGTAGAAATGAGCAAGCTAAACAGTGTTAAATAAAAGAACGAGACTATATCCCGAGATATGGACGTCGGAACGAGAACAGTCTACCCCCGTTGATTAAATAAAGGGTTCGGTTCGGAATTCCCTGTGGGTTACCCAGATCGATATACACCTGAGGAAGCCGGATGAGAACAACAACCGAAACGTTGTGATAACAAAAAGAAAGGTAAGGACAATACTCAGAACATAAATAGTGTAATGTTACTGCATAAATTCGCAAGTGTCACTTTCGAAAAGAAACTTGCAGGGATATGCGACAGTGAATGCTATTCTCTTGAAGCTGAGTAAAATATTATCAAAAACAAAGAGGATGACTGGTAAAAACCTATGAAAGTGAAAAATATTACTCTTCTGCTTGATCATGGCTCTCTACAATTTCCTGTCCTTTGTAGTTCTTAGTAAATTTTTTTATTTTCGCTACCTCCTGTTCTGTCAATTATTGGCACAGGATCGTTAGGCAGGTCATGTTCTACTTTCCTCTGTCCTCTCTTTTCTCCAATATATCCCGTAAGTGTCAATTTTACTAAGCTCTCTTTCCTCCTTATGTGCTCTAGAAATTTCAAAGTCTTTTTCTGATATTAAGCATGTGTTCTCATTTGTTCTCTAAAACTTGTCGCTGCTCACATATTCAGTCCATAGTATTCTCAGCATCCTTCTGTAGAATCACATTTCTGTTGCTTTATCTGTCAGACTGTCCAGTATTCACGGCTATGTAGGAGGACCGATATTACATAATAGTTCAGTACTCTTTTCTTTGTGTCTAACGAAATTTTCCTGTTTCTTAACCGTAGAACACTAACCATGGGTACCCATAGTACCCAGCGCAAATTTTCCTATTTTTAATTACAATTTTCAGTACCTGATTTTCTTACCTAAATAATGTTTTTCAGTTCCTATTAATGTTAACTCAAAGTACAAAGTTTGAAGTGCCTACATTTAAAATATTTCAAATAAAGATTTATATTTAATATTTTTTTTCTCTTTTATATTTTCGAAATCGGGTATGATATACCCATGGTTAGTAGTGATGTAACTTTAATTGATGGTTAGTGTTCTAGGGTTAATACTTTGCTTTTGGAAGACATCTTTTGTGATCACAATGCGCCTTCAAGTTTCAGTGTCGCACTTTACATCGTCTCTTAAAACATTTCCCAGATATTTAAATTTTTCAAGTAACTTGATTTTGGTATCTCCTGTTTCTATTAAAGGTTACTAGTTTAAATTTCGATGCAAAAGACTTTTCACTGATAAGAATCTTTGCTACTTAAAATTATATTCTTCATACGACTCAGTGATGGCACGAATTCTGCCCGTCTTTTGATGTCATCTCTCTTTGAGAATTAGAAAATCACGGCCCTTGTCAGGATTTTCCTCGACAATGAAGTGATTTTCCGTTGCTTTCGCCACGGTTCTGATCTCAAAAGAGCTCACCTCTTCCTATATTGACTAGAGAGTCAAGTAGGCCCTGCTGCTTCATCCATAGATATCATTAGTAATAATAAAAAAGAAGAGTGCGACACACCTGGCTACCTTAGCTTATCGCACGTTGGTGACATTAGACAAAGAGCTAAGAACAACAGGTAAATTTCTCACGATTTTTTTTTTTTTTTGTATTTTTTATCGACATTTCTTTATTTTACACGTCGAACCGTTTGAAACAGATCTTGCTAGCATGGTGGAGGACAGATGTGATGGATTCATGCCTTTCCCAACGGCATTTGTTATGTGAACGCGATAGAGTAGACTAGAACTTTTAGCGTAATTACGCTTCGCACACAAGAAGGAATCGAATTAATCCCATTTTTTACTGAAGTCAAAATCCTCGCGATAGAAAGATTGTATAGCACAAATGTTTCGTAGATTTCTTGCCTGAACTTCCGACGAATCAACTTGCTTTCATTCGAGCCCCTGCGATCTCTGCCTTTGTTCACCACAAGAAAAACTTTCTAAATGGAGTTACATCAACAGGATTCACTATGAAGAAAGAGAGTCTAAGAAAAGTAGCCTTGTTGACAATGCAGAAGGCCAGATTTTACCCCTCCAAGTTTATTGATAAATATGACAAACTAATTAAACGTGGGAGATAATCCTTTGTAAGAGATAAGAAAGAAGCGGGGAGTGTACTGGGGCAGTTCATTTATTCTTCTTGTTTGCCTTCCTCTCTGTTTTATCGCGTGTAAGGGCGAAGGCGAACACATACACGTCTTTGAACTATTTTTTTTTCTCCATTGGCGACTTGTTCGTTAGACAGCGACCGGGACGGGGGTATGTGGCGGTGATCTAAAACAATCATAATCGTTAACGCTACATCTTCTTTCATCGTCACAAAAATAATTAATAACGGAAGCCTCCCGGTACGTTAATTCTCCTGCCATTTTAATCTGTGCCGGATATTTTGGTGTGAAGCAGCGTGAAGTTGATTATCTGGTCTAGTCTGTGTATCTTCTCCATTGCTTTTTCTTTTTCTTCATCTTTTCTTCTTCCTTTGTACTATTTTATTTTTATTATTTTATTTGAGAAGATGAAGCTAGAGAAGACAATGAGCCTCCTTCGTAATTCGTCGAAAGTGCGCATGTCAATACACTCTCCACTTCCTGTTGAGTTAAATCAGTTCTTAGTCTCAATCTTAAAGATTCTTCGGAAGGAGGCGTGTTGTTAAAATGTTTTCTCTGTGGTCAGTTCATCGTTGTCGCTGGGAATTCGTTAACAATCTAAAGAAAACAAGTCCGAAAAAACCTAGTAAGTGTTCATATTTTATATTCATTTCAGATATTTAAGTCACGGTTTTATTTCGACATCGACTTGTAATTTACAAAAGAATTTATAATATTGGAAAAATAAAGTTTTCTCGGAAATGAACGAAATATAATGCCGACTTTTGTATTTTTGTCGATTAAACTGGCCAACTGATTAATGACATTTTAATTATTTTTTTAAGGGGAGATCTTTAGCAAAGGATCCAAATATTTTATATTGAAAAAAGATTTTTTAAAAATGCTTCAATAAACACTTTAAGGGTGAAACATCGTACACTTAATCACTTTGCATATTTAAATTCATATAACATAAACTTTGATAAATAGGAGTCTTTAAATTTCTCTTTCATCTCCAGTGTCGAAAAGGAATAATGTTAGGGCTGTTCCGTTGTGTGTGATATGACAAATGCAAGATCGAGGGGCGAGACTTTTCCTCATTCCCATGTACTTTTAGAATACAATATTTTAAAAAAATCAACATATGCCACCTAAATGAGAAAGAATGTGAACAGCCCTTTAATTTTTCTATAAGCATACATTAAGTACCGACTATCTTTCATTTTAGCGTCCGATATATATATATATATATATATATATATATATATATATATATATATATATATATATATATATATATATATATATATATACACGTTTTGCTTTTTAGTTTTGTTTTTGCTTACCTTATATTGAATTACGTCCCTTAAATATTTGTCTGAATATTTGGGATGGGGGAGTTATCATTATTTACCCAATTTGCATTCGGACTGTTGTCCGCATCTTTGTTGCTGTTATCACATTTCTTACAGGAAAGTGGATTAAAGCCTAGTGGATTAAAGCGTTGGTTCGTGAATTTGGTGATATAGTAATTGTGAGTTCAATCCCTGGGCCGGCCAGTGTGGAAACGGGCATGTAATAGCTGATCAGTACTATAAATATTTATATTTAAATAAGAACTTGACGATATCCCGAGACATCGGCAGATCCTCGCATTTCATTTCAGAATTCACTGTAGGTTACGTAGATCTATATACACCTGATGAAGGCCGTGGGGCACAGCGTTCGAAACGTTGTAACAACAACAACAAAGTCGTGAACAGTAGTCCGAATATAAATAGTGTAAATAAGCTCTTAAAGGGCGTTGCCTCACCTAATGTTCTTTTATTCAATTTTTCCATAAGTAAATAAAAAATGTTTGTGATTTAAAATGTTTAAATTTTATCTGGCCTCATATCCTAAGCATACATTTGTTTCTTAAATGAATTTTAAAAATTGAATAAAATTATTCTCCAGTATGAATTTATCAAATTAAAAAAAATAATTATAATAAAAATGATTAAATTACATTCCTTTGGATATTATACAGTTTACGGCCATATCACGTTGAAATACCGGTTCCCGTAAGATCACCAAAGTTAAGCAACGCCGAGCCTGGTTAGTACCTGGATGAGTGAGAACTTGGGAATAGGTCCTGCAAGGATTGATGTGCAGGTGGTACAGTGTAACCCGGATATAAGAGAAACACGGATATAAGAGAGATTTTATCTGGTCCCAAATTAGAGACTGTTTTAATGTATATAAAATAGACCAAACCCGGGTATAAGAGAAACCCGCATATAAGAGACTTCTTCTCCGGTCCCGACAACTCTCTTATATCCGGGTTACACTGATAATGATCGATAATGACTCGGAATTGGAATCGGAGAGCCGAGTTCCAATTCCAGTCTGGCTCATTATATTCACTTGCGCGCAAATACCCTTGGCAAATGTATGAATCTATCTTTTCTCCTCCCAGCTATGGGTTAATTAGTGGAACTTGTACCAGTAAATCATTAGTATCTCGAAAAAGTTCTTATAATCCACAATTTTTTCTGGCTTTAAATAACCTGCAAAAGCCCTAAAAAACGCAAATCAATCAAGAAACTGATTTCCCGTCGAGTAATGATCCGCTATGGACAAAATTACGACCAGTCATTTGAATTTTACACGATTGTCAGACTAATTCAACGGGTGACAACCGGGTGGCGTTGTGCGTGGATCGCGATCTCTTTATTCTTTATACAGACAATGATGTTATAGAGATACCAGAGATGCATAATTATTAAGCCAGCGATGTATAAATTGAATTGTTATTGCGTGACTCCTGTTTATCCGACGGAACGGATAATCCGGTATTATTTTTGCAACCATCATACCGGATTATAGATGTTCTATTATGTATTGCATTACAAACGCTATTTTTCGTTTTATTTCGTTGTAGCCACATTTTTAATTTTAAAATAATTTATTATTTACATTCATTTACTAATGTCCCTATCTTTTTGTAATCACGTTTCAGCCGTTGTATTTTACGGTCTTCTTCAGGTGCTTGTGAATCTAGGTACATTTCAGGTAATTTCGAACTGAATCCTTTATTTAATCTACGGGGGTAGATTGTTCTCGTTCCGCTGTTCAAGCCTAGGAATTCAGCTCGAAGTTCCCCAAAATTTATGCAATATCAATAGACCCATAAAGAAAATAGCGTGTGCGTCTGAGGTGACAACAGTCGAAACGTTGAGATATAAACAATACAGATGGGGATATTATTCTGAATGTCCTCATCCCAGAAAATTCAGACAGAAATTAATTATTTTCATTTCTCAATTTCTTATTGATCACAAGATTTGAATTATAGCTCAGTTTTTATTAATTTATGGAAAAAAATGTTTACTCAGAATATGAGGCTAGGCAAAGCGATGTCAGTGAAACAATTTAATATTCAGTAGGAGCAGTACGAGAGGAATGCTAAAATGGAAGACATTCTAAGTACATTTATGTTTTGTATCTATCTGTATGCAGTTTCGACAAATTGGATAGATTTTAGAATTGGCGTTATCTTCCTTCTTCAATCTACTTCTTCCATCCTTACCATTTTGGCTGTAACGCCCTACCTTGAGTAGCTCCCGAACTTCGTATTGGTTGAAATCCAGTATAAATAATACAATGCTACTGAAATCTAAAGGTTAATTGTTAACAGCTCTCGCCTGTTTTTAAGCAGCATCCCTTATACTAACAGCGAAAAAATATTTCATCCCTACCCGGAGAAGACGTGTATATACGTTTTTACCGAAGGGCTTCTGAGCTTGAAACGAGTCCAATTTTCAACTGAAACGTCTAGTAGAGATGTTAGCCACCGCTCGGGACTTCAAGGTGCCTGCCTCAGTTTCTTAGTTACTATATTAAAAACAAATAAAAAATTCGTCTGAAGATGAAACGTTTTTCCCGAAATAATTGGCGGGGATGTGGTTAATAAAACTTAGGTTGCGGCAAAAGTATTAGGTTGGTGCAAAAATAATATCGTTTTTTACGTTAAAAAATACGTCAAAAAACGATATTATTTTTGCACCAACCTAATATTTATTTTTTTATTTATTAAAATAGGTTTTTCAGTTTCCCTAACTGTTATCGCTCTTTATATATTCTATTAACCCCTTATCCGGCGTAGACGTATATATATATATATATATATATATATATATATATATATATATATATATATATATACGTTTTAACCGAACGTGTCTTTTTCAACGTGTATATATATATATATATATATATATATACGTTTTAACCGAACGTGTCTTTTTCAAACACGGACGAATAAACAACTCCAGAACATAACGTTCAAAAATATTAGCTACGGACATGTTTATAAGTCGATCTTGATTCTTTTTATGCCCTTACAAGCTTGAAACGAGTCTGATCATATGTCTGGTAAAAGTCTTAACCACTGCTCGGGTACTTCAAGGTGCCCCAGTTTCTTAGTTACTATATAAAAACAAATAAAATAGTTCGTCTAATAGTTCCACTGGTACCCTGACTACATGAATTTAAGCTTGCTACTAGAGTGACATCTAGGTTCCAGCTTTTTACTGTTGAAATAGTTAAATGTGACCGCCACTTCTACTCCAGCAGTTTCTTTTCTCGCACTTCCCGCTTGTGGAACTCCATTCCGTTTCCTTGCTTCCCTGATAAAGACAATCTTCAAAAATTTAAATGCAACCTCAATCGCCATCTTTTATCTTCTTGAAACCGGTTCAGCTTTTATCCTTTTCTCGGGCCCCACTTATAACTCGTCTTTTCTCTCGCCTTCACTCTCTGTAAACAACTGCGTATTTGTGGCATTCCCACTTTGCTTGGGGTGAAATGTTTAAAGTAAAAACATTCAGCGAACCGGTCAAACGTTTTAATACGCACTTTCGCGTTAAACAATAAAGAACCCATCGCACGCATGCTCATTAGATCAAAAAAGAGTGAATATAATATAAGAGCATCTTTATTCGGAAAATCTAACCGCCTTTTCTTTATTACTCACATATCATGCGATCTTTGAAGACCTAATTTTAAAGTTAATTTGACTACAGTAAATGGATATATAGTTTGGTCAACGGCGTAGCCAGGGCCAGCATATACATACGCTAATTTTATAGCATGTGTATGATTCGAACCTCTTAAAATTAGTTTCAAAATCAGGTCTTCAAAAGTCGTATGATACACGAGTATATACCGTATTACCCTTTTTTAAATCTTGCTTAAACTATATGAAAGCTTACGGCTGAGTTTTTGAGATAAAGAATTATCAATATTATATGACCAATTCGGACCAACATATTCATATTGGCTGTTATTCTTTCAAGAATTTCTGCCGTTGTAAATCAAAGCATCTTCCAGATGTCTATGATTGGTAACCTAGGAATTTATGTATGTATATGTATCCATGTATATATATATATATATATGTGTGTGCGTGTATATATGTCTACATATTTGAACATTATATATATATATATATAAGTCAACATAGAAGTCAACACTTAGAGGCGACAGTCTGTTTCATGCTAGACGCAATCGTCATGCCTGACATCTAAAACGAAGGTATTCATGAAATAAAATTACTAATAAACTATTAATGAAAATGATTATTCTAAGAATTTAAAAAAATTAAAGATTACATATGCATATATATATATATATATATATATATATATATATATATATATATAATTTCTGATATGGAACACTTTATCCCATAAATATGCCACACCTTAAGACTATATTTCTTCATATATATATATATATATATATATATATATATATATATATATATATATATATAAAGTATGTGGCGCAGTTCAATTTACATTATTTGTATGAATGATTCATGTAACATGGCCTTGGGAAAATTGTTGATCACGTTAGATAAATCACTTGACCTTGAAAAATTTTGAGGGGGATTTACATTATTGAAGAGAGGAGTGGGGGAAAGAAAAGGAGAAGCAAGTTGTCAGCACAAAGTGCAGGGGTAGCAGAGGGAGGTACAAGTGACAGCTAGTGAAATACATTGAAATTAAATCAAAATTCATTATCTAATTTACGTCAGTATAATAACAATATAATAACAATCTTCATATATATATATAAAAACAGTGAAAATTTAATAACACAATATATATAAAAAAAAACTTTAAATTCATTATATTTAATTCCTCTTCATGATACAATACTTCATTATATATATATATATATGCCATATACTTATTAAAACATATGTAAATATATCCATACATACAACCGCACAAGTAAACACATGTATACATTGCATTTACATACACATACATAGACACATATAGACTGTCTACTAGGGCGGTTAGTCAATCCCTAGAGACGCTCGCTCAGGCACATTTGTGTTTGCTGAACGGCCACAGAGCCCACTTGTGGTTTATACTGCAACTATGCTGAGCAGACTTTAGTTACAGTTTCTGGGAGAAAGCGTGTTATCTAAAGCCAAACCAAGACATCTTCCGACGCTTAATAGTGGCGAGAAGAGATTCCTGTCGAGCCACGATTCTTTTGCTCTCTCAGTGGGAAATGCGGAGGAGCTTGCTCAAGATATATGTCAGATTTCCTAGCTCCTGTCATTGCCCTATAACTAGGGCCTTGTGCCAGACTAATTAACTCTTATTATATTATCATACATATACAGGGTGCGGCAGAAATAGGTTTCATATAATGGCAAAACATTAACTAGATGAAGACACCATTGCCAGGGGTACGCAGGTTCGAATCCTGCCGGAGAGCGCATATTTTTCTCTAATGATATTTCTCCACTATTCAGGCCGATAAACAAAAATAAATATACTGTTTAATAAACAAGACTCGTGGCTCGACAGGAACCTCTTCTCGCCATTATTAAGCGTCGGAAGAAGTCATGGTTTTGCCACGTCGCACAGCATACCAGCCTCTGCAAGACATATACCCAAGGCAATGTTGAAGGCAACGCAAAAACTGGCCAGACAACATGAAAGAATAGACCGACCTGACAATGCCAGAACTCCTGAAAACCCACCGCCAACAAATCATACTGGAGGAGGTTGTCTGTTTCTTCTGCCCTTAGGTCTTGCCGACAATTGAAGCAGAAGAGACTGATGATATATATATATATATATATATATATATATATATATATATATATATATATATATTGAATTATATATACACACACATATATATATATATATATATATATATATATATATATATATACATATATATATATATATATATATATATATATATATATATATATATAATAAAAAGGCTTAAACACTAATATTCCATGGTCATAATTTATTCCATTGGAATCGTAAATCGGGGTAAATTGTCCAATCGAGGGTAAATGTAAGTATGAAAATGTAGTATACGAGACAACAATCTTTCCCGAGGAAAATATAAACCAGAAAAAAGTCGTATTTATTCAAAAAATATATATGTATGTGTATGCATGCATGTATGTATATATATTTATATATTTTGCATATGTATGTGTCTATTTGCCACTAATATTATCTATCTATCTATCTATCTATCTATCTATCTATCTATCTATATATATATATATATATATATATATATATATATATATATATATATATTTACACACGCTCTATCTCTGATATTGAGCACTTTATTCCATAAATATAGCACAACTTAAGACTATATTTCTTTATATATATATATATATATATATATATGCAAATATATAGAACATATCTATTGTTTTTATTTTTTTTTAAAAAAGTGCTTCCGAGTGTAACTGATATGCTGATACAAATTACCCTTACGTCTCCTATTGAACTGGTCGCTTCAGCCGTTTCCATAGTAAATAATTCTACGAATGAATATGGTTTAAAAGATGTATAAACTTCAAGATTAGTTATTCCAAAAAATTTCGCTTGAGGATGAACCAGAGCTTTTGGCTCTTGTTTTTGAAACATGAGAACTATTATGTAGCGAAGGAATCATATTTTTAAAAGCAATAATTATATATATATATATATATATATATATATATATATATATATATATATATATATATACGTATATAAGCGCGTAGTATTGTAGTTGTCGATGGATATCGTTACGAGATAAGGTGTCAGTTGGAAATGCAATGTTGAAGATGGGAGGCGAAATAAAGAGTAACAAAAGAAAGAAAGGAACGCTATTTATTTGAGAAGATCAACCCGGAAGAAATAGATGAGATACAGAAAATGACATAGCTGCATTCCCTAGAAAGTAAGCATACACTCTACGCTTCTAATTACTGTTTGGTCTAATCTCTCGGCCGAAAAGAATAAATAATATTTTTTTTATTTTGGCCTGTTAATCGCGATGAAGAAAAGATGAGCTGCGTCTGTGGATTTGTATTCATGAAAAAATAAATAAATACTGATAATGAGATCAAAATTTCACCATCTCTAAAAATAGATGTATATTCCGAATCGGTAAGTCATGAAGTCATATTTCGACCAACCAATCGGACTAATCGCAAACAGTCCCGACCAGGATACGAACATAATAGTCTAGCGTGCGAATCAGAAACAAGATATGTGCCCATACCAGGATATGAGATCACTTGTCGTGGACGTATCAGAAACCAAGCGGCAGTTTCGAAGCGGATCTGTTTGTTTTGCTAGATACATATATAACGAACTGGAGTCAAACTAAGTCCGAATCGATTAATTAATTATATCGAGTCTCCAATGCTGCGGTCATCATAACATACCCAGAGCCAAAATAGGACACTTATGCTCTACCCAAACAGTGTTGCAAATTACTCATACATTACCTACATCCTTCTATCACTGGCGACTAAGACGTCTGCAAAGTTCTGCGCTGACACTAAAACATACATACTTCCTTCACCCATTTTTAGCTGGTGACTATTACTTTTGAAGACATATATATATATATATATATATATATATATATATATAATAGCTGACGACTAGTATTCGAGGATACCCGTCTACTAGGGTGGCTAGCCAATCCCTAATTCAGACGCTATTTTAATAATAATAATAATAATAATAATAATAATAATAATCTTATAAATATAAGTAATTATACTCGTCCGGAAAAAACTTAGGTGTTTTGGCTTGTAAATGAACAAGCCAATATCCTAGGAAAAATAAGGGATAAAAAAAGAAAGAACTAAGAACATGTAATTCAGGCGAAAACAATCGTCCGGAATCCAAGCGCAGAGTCGAAAGAAAAAAAAAACCCTCCAATATGAGTAAAGCAAAAATAACTAAGCAAAGTGCTCAATACACTAAGTAGAGCAAATCTAACTATCAACCTAAAGAGCCAGGCAAACCTACCTACGTTTCATGGCGATCCGTGTAGGTGAAACCTAGGTAGGTTTGCCTGGCTCTTTAGGTTCATAGTTATAAATATATATATATATACTCTCTCTCTTCTATGTACCTGTATCAAAATATAAGTATTTGTACATTAAACTGTATTCTCTCCCTCTCTCTCTCTCTCTCTCACACACACACACACACACACACACGTATATATATTGTGTTATATAAAAATTTATCTTATATATATTAGCTCTCTGTGCATTTTTTTTCAATCCTTACACAAGGCTACATAGATCTATGGTTAAAAAAACATTATCATAAGATAACGTCCACTATCAGCCATAGATTCACAACGTAGATATTCGTGCACGGCCATTTTCTTCGATGGACCTGTATTCCTCGTAGTTGCTTTCTGAAAACGCGGTGCTGGTTAACTTATCAACATGGAAACGCAACAAAACTAAACTGAATATTTTATAGAATAATCAATTATTTTATTTTGATTAATGTCCGTCTTCTTACTGACTCAGTTTAATAGCTGCCAGATTTCAAAGTATCTTCTAAAAATACGAATTCTCTGCCGCATTAATAATATGACAATAGAAATTACAAGGTGCCCCCCCCAAAAAAAAACAAAGAAACAAAAAACAGCAAATTTGGTACAGTTTATTTAATTGTTGTAATTTTTTCGTTGCAGTTATTTGAAACAAAAGCAAAAATTTAGTAGCTTAAAACAAAACAAAAACACAAATGTTCAAACTAAAAAGGTTATATTTTATATGCTATCTCACTTTTATTCATCATATAATAACTCTAAAATTTTCTGATTTTTTTGTGGGGCACCCTCTATATTGGAAAAAAAATCAGTTATCAATTAATTTCTAACAATACAAAAAAATAATTAAGTTTTTAATCATTTCAACTCAATCAAGGCAATAATCCCACTAAGACGCAAGGGGTTATTGAATGTGAGAGAATACGAGAAAAAATTAAAGAGAGAGCACAATAAAAAACGGTAATTATAAGACGGAAGACAACGATTGACATTTACATTATTCAGACTATTGTAAATAGTGTACCTCATCTCAGAAATATAGACAGATACTGAACGATTGACATTCACAAGCGAGAAGAAACTATTAGCATAGAACTTACGGTCATATCTAGCCATTTCGACTGTAAAATGATGAGACCTTGCCGCCAATCTAGTACTGCGCTTAAATTCATAAAGTCCAGGTACCATTGAGAAAAGCTCATCAGAACAATTGCCATGAAAGTATTTATTAAAAAGGAACAGGAAAGCTATATTACAACAGTGGGAAAGTGACTGAAGCCGAGATGCCAGGTCAGGATCAATAATATTGTTGATTCTTCTTTGAATTTTTATCAAGAATCTCTAAATATATATCATGAGCACCAAAATGTGGCAGAAATATTCAAAGAATGGACTAATGGTAGATTTATAAATGTGTATCATAGATTCTGGCGAGAAAAATTGCCTAACATGACTCAGTGAACCAAACTTCCTAGCAGCAAACATAGCAATTGACTCATTATAATCTTTCTACTTCGTGTCATCAGAAAATATTATGCCAATAAAGAGCCATGAGTTACTCTCCAAGAGGTTAGCAATAGACATGCTGATGGAAGAGAACAAAGGGTCTTCTGAGACGATTAAAAGAGACTAGTTTTGTTTTAGAGGCGTTAAAACAAAGACGTTAAAATTAACAAGCCATTCCTTGCTCCACTTAACTATATATATATATATATATATATATATATATATATATATATATATATATATATATATATATATATATATATATATATATATATATATATATAATTATTTCTTTGAAAACTATAACAAAAACATGTTATAAAATCATTACAAAAATAGCCATTTTGTTTCAACACTTCTAGTTTCTTATCAAGTGATGGTGTTAAATGTAGATTCTACATTCTGTACGTGTGCATGTTTGTATGTGTCTATGGGTGTGTTATCATGTGTGTGCGTGTAGATCGATAGATAGACATGAAGGCACTAAGATAGAAAGGTAAGAGATAGGTGCGAAGAGACTGAGATAGATAGATAGATATGAATAGACTGATATATATATATATATATATATATATATATATATATATATATATAATGTCATCCACAGACAGACTGTTTCGCTGTATCACAGCTCATCAGTGCGGCTAGACATCCGGTTGCCTCTAGCTAGGATCGAAACCCGACTGAATTGGTATCAGGCGGATATTCTACCACTAAGCTGTCGGCGCACGGTCGGGACGAAGGTGGATTTTTAGCGTATTTTTTGGGAAACACGCCCAGTGACCGACAGTGACTCGATTCGGCTTGCGAAGAGTCTCGCTATATAGCTATAATAGTCACTGTTTACAAACCCATACCTCAGCCCGAGAGTGCTCAACTAGAATTAAATTTAATTCAGGAGCTAATATAATGTCATCCACAGACAGACTGTTTCGCTGTATCACAGCTCATCAGTGATATATATATATATATATTTGAATTTTTCAATACTTGTATTTTGATTGGTCAGTCTAGCTTTTGTAAGGTTTTCCCCTTGCGAAGGATCGTTAATTAATTTGAAACTTTTAAAGCCATTTATTTTACATTCAACATCATCACTTGATAAGACACCAGAAGTGTTGAAACAAAATGGCTATTTTTGTAGTGATTTTATAACATATTTATGTTATAATATTTGAATAAATAATTATATTTTCACTACTCTGTATTGAGCACTTTTTTAGGAATAGTATTTGTTGGTTATTGTAATTTATTCTGTATACACCAATCCTATATATATATATATATATATATATATATATATATATATATATATATATATATATATATATATATATATATATATATATATATATATATAGACGGTTTCTTCTTCGTCACTTATGCCCGTTGGTCCAGTGGTATGACACTTGCCTTGTATCTTAACGGTTCCGGTTCGAGACTCGGGAGTGATGAGTCCCAAATAGTACGAAACGGCCGTCCAGTGCTTTCTGCATTCTGTTGAGGATTCTTCTAGATTCGATGAATTGCTATATATATATATATATATATATATATATATATAAGAATAATCGCAAGCCTAAACTTTTATTGTACAGCGAGCTCTCCACTGGCTGTTGCGGCAGAGGGTCACCTAAGAAGCGATTCAAAGATTGCCTAAAAAATCTTTTGGTGCCTGTTAAATCAGGCATTTTCAATGGTCAACCCTACCTGAGAACCGTGACGCCTGGTGTCTTACCACCAACCAGGCAGCCTCCTTTGAAAATACCTGCAGGGTCCCTCTCGGGGACAAGAGGCAGAAGAGGAAGTACTGCAACGTTATGCCATCGAGCCCAGGCTGTACTTTCAGAGGCACCTGTTGCGACCGTGTATACTTGCGCTGCATTGGACTTATCAGTCACAAACGTGCCTGCAATCGATGTGTACAGATTCCCTCTTGGCCTTCGTTTTGCGAAGCCAATCTGTTATATAAGATTAGATTAATTATTTTCATTAATAGTTTACTAGTAATTTTATTTCATATATACCTTTGTTTTAGATGAAGTATTGTCACTAATATTTTATCCTGATCTCGTAAAAGTTGCTTTTTTGAAGCACTTTTGCTATTATTACATCATTACTCGCCTTAAATTGTTTTGTCACTCGCCTTAAATTGTTTTTTTAGATTTACTATTTTCTCTCTTATTTTATTACTTTTGGGTTGGTGCATAATTATCAGGCGTTTTTGTAAGCGAGTTATTTGATAATAAAAATTGTTGTTTTGTTTACTTTTTTAAATAAAAATATTATTTTATTTTTAGTTTATAAAAATACGTGTCGATAATCATATGCTCCGGAATAATCATTTAAAAATGTTATTGTTGAATTGTCATATTTCTTTTTTCATAATAAATATTGTTTAAAAACGCCTGATAATTATGCACCAACCCACTATCTGTACTCCATCTTATCACATTTGTTTTGAAATTAAGCAATTTAGTTATTATCATATTAATGTTGTACTGATAGCGTAAAAAATGACGGCCATTGTTGGAATTTTTTAATAAGTAACATGCTATGAAACAAGTCTTGAAACAATTTATTCACATTCAATAAGTCAAAAATAAAAAAAAAATCACGACTAAAATAATGGCCAATGAAACGTTTAATCCGTTCTCTTTACAATTTTTAGACCTTCAATGGTGTTTATAATTCCTTGATTACTCCTGGTATTATATAAATCTCTTTATTCTCAATATCTTTTCATGTTACAAATTTTATGTGTTTAATATAACAATAAAGTATCTCTTGGGGAAAAAAAGATTACCAACAGAATAACAAAGACTATTTCAGGACCAAGTTGAAGCAAGCTTATCGCTTAACAGACCAACCTATCTGAGTGCCTCTCTTGAAATGCTTGAACAAATAAGACTGCAATCTGTGAAACGTAGGAGGAAAAGAACTGATTAATTAAACGTTTAATTTTGCTCTGGAACTAAATGTCTAAATGCAGATAAATATTTTATTTGTATAGATTATTAAAACGCCTAAGGGAAATAGTTAGTCATAAATTCGCTAAAGTTGATTTACCTCCCTTCCTACCACAGATGAGACAGGAAATATATAAATAAATACAGCTTGATAATTATGATATGGTTTGATGATTGACGATGATGTTTTACACCATCTTATTGTTCCTTCTTTTGCTTAAGTATGTTCACCATTATTCTATTACGAGCTTTATTCGATTTCATTAGTGTTGTTTTCTGAACGAAGCATTTTTGCTCTTCTTGTATTATTACTAATTTTACTCCGTATTGCTGTTACTTTTTGATAAGCATTTTATTTCTTATTTTATTACTGACTAGCAGGAGAGCCCGGCGTTGCCCGGGGATGTAACAGTAAGAGATAGATCAAGTATCGACCATCATAAAGACTGAAAAATAAAATTGACAAAGATTATTGTTTAAGGTTGACGGACACGCATGTCTTAATTAGTTTTATTTTTTTGTTTTGTTTTGTTTTTTTACGAATTGGTCAAACCCAAACTCAAACAAAAACATTGTTTTCAATCGTTATGAGTCTACCGATTGAATAGAATTTTATTATAAACAATTGTCTTGTAAATGGAATTTTTAAAGCATTCAGGGTGTAAAAATAAAGAAAAAAGTGTGCAAGGCAATAAGAAACACTACCTGCCAAAAAAAAGTGAGGTTTTGTTGAAATCGGTTGAAAAATATAGGAAATCCGATCCCATATATAAACGAACACACACACACACACACACACACACACACACACACACACACACACACACACAGCCTGAGTTTTATAATAAGTATAACTCGATATGAGTTTTCCCCCTTTCAGGCGACAGAATCGTATTTTCAAATTGATTTCGTGCAAAAACAACTGTTTTTTCAATTTTTGGCGCTGTCAGAACCACCGCAAGGTAATTTTACGTAGTCCTGTGAAGTTTTGTTGAAATCGGTTAAAAAATGTAGGAAATCCGATCCAATATATAAACGTACACACACACACACACACACAATCTGCGTTTTATAATAAGTAAGATCTTTGGGGATCTATTTACAATGAATTTAAATGGTAAATTGGAATCAATCTATTAATCTTTAAAAGTTTAATAACAATTGCTTTTGAGGTTCGAATAAAAATTCATATATTAAAAAATATCGTCATATACTACGAAATGCTCTAAATCCGACAATTATTTTAACATATTTTATTGTAATACGATATTTATATAGACACAAATATTTAAGTAAATGCTCTGTTTTATAATAAACAGTATTAACAACATTTACCGGCCTGAACGTCCGAGAAATTTCATAAAAAATATGTGTCCTACAACAGAAATCGAACCTGTATCCTACACAGAATAAATTAAATATTTGTGTCTATATAAATAACAAAATATATTAAAATAATTGTCGGATTTAGTCCATTTCATAGTGTGTGACGTCATTTGTTTACGTTAAGATACGCTTTGAGCAGATATGGACGTTTGAGGGAAATCATGGGAAGTTTGTAGTTTAAAAGCAGTAAAATCGACCTTGCTAACCAGACGCTCCTCTGTAGCTAAACTGGTATAGCGTGCCAGGCTATATGACGGTTCCGTGTAGGATACTGGTTCAATTTACCCATCGCGCCCTGTATAGTTACCGAAATAGAATACAGCTCTCACATATGAACAGGGGCTGTCCAGTCTTCAGTTTTCAGTCTCAAGTAGAAGCTCAAAAGCGTCTCCGTGTCCTCGTCGGTGACAAATTATTTTCCAGCCGACAACACCTTTCTCGCTGACGAAACGTCGCAAACCACTAGCTTCTTTGTCGCTGCATCCATGGAAAGTATTCAGACGAAATACATTCCATAGATCGACTAGTTATAGGATTCCCAGCGAAGACCCGCCATGCCACGCACATTGTAGCAAACCATCCTACTTCCCACTGTATTCCATTCGTGAGACCTATATTCCATTCGAGTAGCTTCTTCCCTCTAACCACTGCTTTATGGAACCGACAAGAGACAGGATACTTCCCAACCACTACAATCTTAACCGGGACACTTTAACGTAGTGTTATGGGTAGCAAACTTGTCTTACTAGATCAATTGCAATTAAAAAGTCTGTTTGATCCTGGTCTAGATAATATTTAAGAAGTCAGAGATCAATTTGGTAGGCATTTATCCTCTACCATTTCAAGAGTCATCTCAGACTGAAAATGAAGTACTACTGCCATATATGGACAAGGTTTTCCCAGTCCACAATTTCCAGTCTCAATAGACGTATCAAAGAGTTCAAAGACGTCACTGCGTTGTTGTGGGTGATAAATTATTTTCCACCCTACAACCTCTTTACCACAGACGAAATATCACAAGCCGCTCGCTGCTCTATCGCTGTCTCCATGGAAAGTGTTCAGACGATCTACATTCCTTAGATAGACCAGTCATAGCATTCATGGCTAAGATCTGCCATCCTCATTCCCCCCACCCTGTATCCCACTGGCTAAGGATCGGAAGCTGATGAAGTATTGAAATGAAATTCAAATATATTATTCCAGGATCATTCTCCAAGTTATTCAAAATGATCTTCGCTCTCTCTAACCTTCTAATTTTCTGTCATGGAGGAACAAGTTGCGTCACACGTTTCACGTACGATTTCATTTTCAAATCTTTTTTTCACTGCTCTTTGGACTGTCATTGCTGAAACTTCTCTCTCACGTGCCCAATGTCTTATGGATTCAGTTGGATCTTTTCTAATTGATCTCTTTAATTCTAAGTCGAAATGATGATGCCTCTTCATGTGGTGACCTCCTGATCCAGTTTTCCTCTCTACTGTTTCCTCTTTTTTAAAACTTATTAGCCATTCTCTTGATTGTTCTTGAATGGCCTTTGAGGATGGGAGCAAGAGTATGAATTTTGGTACCATTACTGAAGGCTTGAATGATATTTCCCCCCCTCACCATTGCTCAGTTGGCAAAACATAGTGGAGCTGAAACAAAACTGTTGTAACTTGTTCTCTTTCTAGCTGAATAACTCAAAAGGTTTTTCAGTGATTCTTACGAAAAATAGTGTCATGGTGCCTAAATAAATTATCTGAAATATATATATATATATATATGTGTGTGTGTGTGTGTGTGTGTGTGAATTTGTAACCCACTCGTTTCTCTATCACTTCATCCATGGAAAGTGCTCAGAAGAACTATGTACATCACTTAGTTCCATCAGGTTTAACCTGCAAGGATAAGACCCGCCAAACCACGCACATTGTAGCGACCCACAATCATTCCATTCGTATTCCGTGTAAGTTCCACTCGACCAGCTTCTTTCCACAAACTTCTGCTTTATGAAACCGACTCCCAAGAGGATGCTTTCTCGGCCACTGCAATCTTAACTTGTTCAAGTCTAACCGTTATCTTCCCCACATATCCACATAAATTGAGCCTCTTACTTTGTAAATCTTGAATGGCTCTTGGGCCTTTCACAGGATGAGCATCATTATAAGGTAATGGACGAAGGTCCGAGCAGGTTAACCGGCGAGCCAAGTTCAAATTCCAGCCTAATCTGTTGTGTTCACTTTCACAAAAATTCCCTTTGAAAATATATGAATCCTTCTATTCTACCCCCAGCTATAGGTTAAATAACAGCGTAAATTGGTCTCTCAAGCTTTGGATAGCAACTTGTGCAAGATAAGAAAAACCGTTATCTTTCCCTCATATCCACATAAACAGTGCCTCTTGCTTTGTAAACCTCTATCTCGAGTGGCTATTGGGCATTGTACGGGATGAACATAATTATAGTGTAATGGATAAAGGTACGAGCAGGGTAACCGGTGAGCCAAGTTCAAATTCCAGCCTAGTCTGTTACGTTCACTTTCGTAAAAATTCACTTTGAAAATGTATGAATCCGTCTCTTCTTCCCCCAGCTATGGATTAAATAATAACGTAAATTGATCTATATAGCCTTGGATAGCAACTAGTCTAAGAGAAGAAAAACCACTATCTTCCCCTCATATCCACATGAACTGTGCCTCTTACTTTGTAAACCTCTAATTCGAGTGGCTCTTGGGCCTTGTATTATAAAAATGAGTAAATAAATAAGTGATTTTTCTTGACCGACACAAAGAATGAACGATAGATAGTTTTTTTTTTCTGCAGCTTGTGTTGACCTGTTAATCGCGATGAAAGAAAAAAGATTGCACAATGTGGATTTTTATGCCTAGGCTTTTTCTCAGCTCAAGGCGTGTACTCCGAGACGTTTCCCCCTGAAGACGGTGACACTGTCCGATCCGTCTACATTATTAACATGGTAACACAACAATGCACGACTGAATTTTTTATGGAATAATTTATTATTTTATTTTGATTAATGTTTGTCTTCGTAATGTTTACTTAATTTACCGGCTGCCAAATTTCAAAGTATCTTCGCCTAAAAATACAAATTCTCTGCCGCATTTTCACTGTTAATATTTTATGAACATTTTTGCGCCATATTTTATTGTGTTTGTATTTTGAAAAAAAAAAATCATTTCTCGCCACGTAAGGTAATAAAGACACTAAAACAAAAAGGGGGGGTCACTGGGTGTTAAAAAATAAGAGAAAAAGAAACAAAATTATAAAGAAGGGAGGGTGTAATAAAAGAACAGAGACAGAATGTGTAGCATTTAAATTTTTGAAGATTAATTTTAACTGGAACGCAAGAGGTCGGAAGATACTTCCACAAGAGAGAACTGCGAAAGAAGAAAGTGTTAGCATAGAATTTACGGTTATATCTAGCCATTTCGATTTTCGAATGATGAGACCTATCTGCCAGTCTAGTACTGCGCTTAAATTCGTAAAGTCTAGTTACCAAAGAGGAAAGTTCATCAGAACAATTAACATGAAAATACGTGACAGAAATACCTCCCACATAATGGTAAGACATTAGCTAGAGGATGATACCACAACAACTAATATTTTACCATTATGCGGAAGGTATTTCTGAGAGGTAATATGCTGGAGGTATTTCTACCGCACCCTCTATTTATAGAAAAGCACAGAGAAGCTATATTTCGGTGACTGAAGCCGAGGTGCCGGGTAAAATAAAATTGCCGATTCTTCTTTGGATCTATTATTATTATTATTATTGGTTTTTAGAGGAAGCATTTTCGTTATTAGTTTGTCGGAGTTATCTCCTTCTTAATTCCCAAATTGTCACTAGGGGGCATTCTCCCTATACTATAAATACTGGGCGACTTCTTGCCTCGTTCTCTTTCCTTCGGGCCTCATGCCGCATCCCACCTCGCGTGGAGGTGAGGTAAATCCTCTTTTTCATTTCTTCATTTCAGCGACTACAATATAAGCTCTCTTAGAAGATCTGCGTCTTCCCATTGGTGGGAGACGCTATGAACATTATACACAAATACACGTACGTACGAACATTCACCAAAATACGAACATTCATCAAAGAACAGACACAAACGTTCACACACACAGAAATATTATTGTCTATGTCCATTGTAAAATCATTTTATTCAATACATATATTTGTTTATATATATATATATAGGTTTTGTTTGGACCTTCTTCTAGCAGGAATATACAGCAAGATTTCTTTCGGCTTATTTTGTTGCTTTCTCAGTGATGCCTTTTTCCAATTTTTATTTTATTACTAGTTTTTCCCATCTTGTATTTCATTTTTACTTAAAGTTTATTACTTATTAATATTTTATTTTGGTTTTTCTAATATTGTCTGCATTGTTATATTGTTAGTATCTTTCCGTGTTATTACAATTGATTTTTCAACAAAGAAGTTTATTTATTATTACTTTTTTACTAGTTTTTCCTGTCGTATCATTGTTACTTTATAGAAGAAGCATTTAAATATTATTGTTATTATTACAGTTACTTCATTTTATATTTGTTACTTTTTAGATTAAATATTTTCATTATTATTATTTTATTTCTAGTTTTAATCCATTTTAGTATTGTTACTTTTTTATTAAATATTTTCATTATTATTTTAATATTTCTAATCTTTATTATTTTTATTTTTTTAGACTAAACATTTTCCTTTTTATTATTTCACGACTAACATTACTTCGTCTTAATCTTTTTAGATTAAACATTTTCATTATTATTATTTTATTTCTAGATTTAATCCATTTTAGTATTGTTACTTTTTTATTAAATATTTTCATTATTATTTTAATATTTCTAATCTTTATTATTTTTATTTTTTTAGACTAAACATTTTCCTTTTTATTATTTCACGACTAACATTACTTCGTCTTAATCTTTTTAGATTAAACATTTTCATTATTATTATTTTATTTCTAGTTTTAATCTATTTTAGTATTGTTACTTTTTTATTAAATATTTTCATTATTATTTTAATATTTCTAATCTTTATTATTTTTATTTTTTTAGACTAAACATTTTCCTTTTTATTATTTCACGACTAACATTACTTCGTCTTAATCTTTTTAGATTAAACATTTTCATTATTATTATTTTATTTCTAGTTTTAATCTATTTTAGTATTGTTACTTTTTTATTAAATATTTTCATTATTATTTTAATATTTCTAATCTTTATTATTTTTACTTTTTTAGACTAAACATTTTCCTTTTTATTATTTCACGACTAACATTACTTCGTCTTAATCTTTTTAGATTAAATATTTTCATTATTATTGTTTTATTACTATTTTACGCCATGTTATTATTGTTACTTTTTTATTAAATATTTTCATTATTATTGTTATTTTACTACTATTTTTTACTCCATCTTATTATTGTTACTTTATTAGATTAAACATTATTATTATTTTATTACTAGTTTTACTCCATCTTATTATTGTTACTTTTTTATTAAATATTTTCATTATTATTGTTTCATTACTGGTTTACTTCATCTTATTATTGTTATTTTTTATTAAATATTTTCATTATTATTATTTTATTACTAGTTTTACTTCGTATTATTATTGTACCCTTTTAGATTAAACATTTTCATTACTATTTTATTACTATTTTACCTCATGTTATTAGTGTTAATTTTATTAAATATTTTCATTATTATTTTACTACTATTTTTACGGTTCACGCCCAGGTACCTAAGGTTAGAAATAGCATCATGACACTTTCCACTGACAAAAAAAAATTACATAGATAAAGCCCTTCGTAAAGTGTGGGCTGTACTTGTCAGAACAATTTTTTGTATCTCCTTGAGGCATGGACTTCCAGGAATCCCTTCAATTAGTCAACTGCAATCTTTTCCAACCAGTCCTAGGGCTCCAACTACAACAGGGATTGTTGATGTTCCCATATGCCACATTTTCGAGATTTATTTAAAGGTCCTTGTATTTTGACAGCTTTTTGAATATCTTCAAAGATACATTGCAGTCAGCATGGACTGCCATATCAATAAGGAGGCACCGTTTTTGTTTGTGGTCTTTAATAACAATATCTGGGCGGTTGGCTTTGATTGTTCTGTCAGTGTGTATTGTGTAGTCCCATAGAATTGTAACAGGTCCTATCTCCGTAACCGGGTCTAGGTGGTGTTCATACCAGTTTCTTTCAGTTTCCTTCCCGTAGAAGTTGCAGATTTTCTAGTGCAGATATTGGCCCACTCTGTCATGCCGGGTTTTATACTTAGTGGGTGCCAATATCGTGCAACTTGATGCAAGATGATCAATCGTTTCTGGATATTTATCACAGAATCTGCATTTTGGGCTGACACAATATTTTAGTATATGTGCTTGATAATTCCTAGTTAGCAAGAATTGGTCCTGTGCAGCAAGGATAAAACCTTCAGTTTCAGCTTTCAACCCTGCACTACGTAGCCACTGATAGGTACGGGTTTTGTCTACATCAGCTTGTTTGATACGGGCAGAGTATTGGCCATGAAGCGGTTTATCTTGCCATCGCTTCTGTATCTGGTCGGTTGCATTCGTCTTTGCTGTCTTTTTTAAGTATTTTGCAGTTTCAGCCGGTGTATTGTGCTGTACTTGCATATCTACGCCCATTTGAAACTCCATTTTGATTATTATTATTATTATTATTATTATTATTATTATTATTATTATTATTATTATTACTACTACTACTAGTTTTACTCCATCTTAGTGAAAATGTTTAATAAAAAGTAATAATAATAAGATAATAATTATTATTTTATTACTAGTTTTAGTTCATTTTATTACTGTCAAGTTATAGATTAAACAATTTCCTTGTTATTATTTCATCATATTATTCTTTACTTTGCGTTGATACACTCTTCAATATACAGTGTAACCCGGACATAAGAGAGATTTTATCTGGTCCCAAATTAGAGTCTGTGTTAATGTATATAAATTAGACCAAACACGGATACAAGAGAAACCCGGATATAAGAGACGTCTTCTCCGGTCCCGACAACTCTCTTATATCCGGGTTACACTGTACTAGATGAGTCGGGAAAACGTGCGTTATATGTTCACGTTTCATTCGAATTTCTTTGATGAAGTCTTGTAAATTATTATTGTTTTTTCCTAGTATTTCGTCGTAAAATCACCTCAACAATTCCTGAATATAATATTTAGTATTTACACTTTGCCTGTTTTTCTTCTTTTGTTTTCCTTTTTTCTTTTCTTTACGGACGTGTTGAATATTCTGATAAGGCCAAATTGTACACCCCCTTAACCTTGCACAATCTTCTTATGTGTACCGTATTCCTTCCGGGGAGCTTGATTCTCCATAACCTATTGTCCTTTCTAACTAAGTGGAAAAAATGATTTTGGGAATTTAATTATTTGTTTTTTTCTTTAAGTATTTAATTGATTTAATTTAATTATTTGTTTTAGAAAAGCAACCGGAATTTACAGAAGTTGAAGTATTTAAAGAAATTCCTTTTCCCCATGACGATGGTGGCATCTATAGTCTCCAGTTCTCATTTGACGCCAAATCATTGGCAGTCGGTTACAAATATGGTGGCATCCAGGTAAGATGAAAATGATTTTTCTATAACAAAGGGAAATAACTCATTTATTTTATTTTAACGTTTAACTATCAATAATTTAAATGATATATTTACGGGAAATAAGCAATTGTGTTATACTGAATAATTCGTATTTTTACAAATTGTCAACCCTTTGTAGGTTATTTAAAGCCAGAAAATATTTTTAGATTGTAAGAATTTTTTTTTATTTTTGAGATAATAATGGTTTAGTAAAACAAGTCTTACTAATTAAACTATAGCTGTGACAGAAAACTTGGATTCATACCTTTACCAAGGGCACTTGTGCGTAAGTGAATATAACGAACCCAACTGGAATTGGAACTCGGCTCTCCAATTAACAAGTCATTATCCACTGCATTACCCGCACATCCAAGCTTAGGTCACTTGGTATCTTGGTATCCCTAAGTGGTTATCCATCTAGGTACTGATCAGCCTCGATCTTGCTTAACTTTGGCGATCGTACGGGAACTTGGGTCATTTTGAAAATCATCGGAGAGTAGCGTTTCTCAACGTAATAAACTTTTTTTTCATTATTAATATATTAAGGTGTTCGGAAAGTAATTACATTTTACCAGAAAAAATATATAAAAGAAACAAATATTTTATCAGTCAGTAATGTGCTATGCGTGATACACGCCTAGGCAATCATGTATCTTTTGATACATGAGTGACGAGGCAGATTTTTTTCCGCAGTAGGTTGCCATTTCTTTCTGCGGTAGACCAGTTGCCATCCAAGGCTATAGAACATGGTCTGTCCTTCTATTTACCCATAGCTGGTGGGGGAGAAGAGTATTCATACCTTTTCCAAGGGTATTAGCACATAAGTGAATATAATGAATTCGACTGGAATTCGAACTCGGCTCTCTGATTCCTCTATCCGAGCCGCTACCTATTACTCCACCGTGTTTCAATTTCAATTTCAATTAAAACACACTTTCAAATAGAGCCTAGCATATTTCTGTTATATATTCACGCTTAATCTTGTGTTTAGCACTAGGCCCGCGCGTCATGTATAAGTAAGAGATTATGTATAAAGTAGTAAGCGTTATAAAGGAATCTTTAGTCTAGTTAAATATATTCAAATATTATTTATAACATTGAATGCACTTCATTTTTAACGATTGTAGTCCAACGGTAAGGCAGATTTTCGCTTGCAAGTTTGAAGAAACCTGGGTTCTTTTCCTCAAAAACTGATTGAAAAAAAAATATTTTTAACTTGTTTGTTTTTGTTTTTTTCTGTTACTGTGACACAAAACAAATGAATATCTGTGGGTGCTAAATCCGGTGAGGCTGGAGAACGTGGAATAACTTCCCATCCTAACGATCTTATTCAGTCCTGGGCTTGTTTTGCAGAGTAAACCCTTTCATTATCCTGTTGAAGAATAACGCCTTTTCTAATTATCAAAGCAATGCTCTTACCTGAATAGTTTTAATAACTCTACACTTAAATCAGATAATGATAGGGAAAAATTATGCGATTGTAGAAACCCGGTAGACTGCCCATTAGAAAATAAGTGCTGCATCAAATCTGTGGTATACCAATGCACTATATCATCCATGGAGAACCCTAACAATAATGATATACATTGGGTCCACGAAAAATGCCTTTAAAACCAGATGGAGGCAGCATAAATGCTCCTTCAACAACATAAACTTTAGACATCAGACCTCTCTATCTAAATATTTTTGGCACCTGAAAGAAAAAAATAGGACACCTAAAGTAAAATGGAAAATCATTAACAGGACTAGAACTTGCAAAAACAAAACTTGGGAAGACCCATGCCCTTTGTGCCTCTATGAGAAACTACACATTATTAAGCTTCTAAACAATAAAAACCTATTAAACAACCGGCAAGAATTAACGGTTTTCTGCCGACACAACCGAACTTACGCTCTGAATAACTAGCTAAAAACACGCATACAAAAAAATAAATTTTAAAATCCATAGCCCATATACATAGTTTTAATTACCCACAAAAATTGATAACCCTTTATGAAGTCGTCAAATAACAAACGTTACGACCTTTTCATATACACAAATCCCTTTCATAAAGAGATATAATAAAAGAATAAAATAAAAATAAATAAATAAATCTCCGTAGACGCTCAAGCCAGACTATGCGAAAACTTCCTCCGTCGTAAATTTAGCCACCCCCACCTTACCGTGACCCGGCATCTATGAAAGTAACTCTACTGATACAAATTATTAACACCCCACCCCTGCCGATTCTAAACAATCCGCCCTTGATGTTACCATGGAAATTTTTGATTTCAATTCTGACCATACTATTAAAACTCGTAAATTTCAGAAATAAGTCATTCCCAAAAAATTTCGCTTGAAGATGGAACAGAGCCTACTTTAACTCAAGTTAATTCAAATATTATTTTGAAGTTTTCGGCTCTTGTTTTGAAACATGAGACCTCTTATGTAGCGAGTTGGAATCATATTTTTAAATAAATAATTATATTTATGCTCTACTTTCGTATCGAGCACTATTTTTAAAAAATAATTACAAAAATACTAAGGAACTTTGGATTATTTACCAAACCAGTTTCTTTCCTATTTTCTACAATATTTTCACATATATTATATTATTTATATATATTTTTATATTATATATATATATATATATATATATATATATATATATATATATATATTTATATCATATATGTATATATTTATATATATTTTTATATTATATATATATATATATATATATATATATATATATATATATATATATGGTATAAATAAAATGACAATTGGAAAAAAGATCTTAGATTTTGCCGACGCGTTTCGTCTTCCGACTTTTTCAAGGCAAAAATGAAATCGAAATCTTCTTCCTGTTATAGTTACATTAAAAAATCCAAATTTAAAAAGATAGACGCTTCTGTCTAAGCCTTTTTTTGTTCTGGTTAATGTAAATTACCTTTATAGTAAGAGATTTTTTTTTTCCATGTCAACAATATAGATAAATTCCCAGATCAATTCTGTGGACAAGACAGATTGGTATAAATAAAATGACAATTGGAAAAAAGATCTTACTATAAAGGTAATTTACATTAACCAGAAAAAAAGGCTTAGACAGAAGCGTCTATCTTTTTAAATTTAGATTTTTTAATGTAACTATAACAACAAGAACATTTCGATTTCATTTTTGCCTTGAAAAAGACGGAAGACGAAACGCGTCGGCAAAATCTAAGATCTTTTTCCAATTGCCATTTTATTTATAACAATCTGTCTTGTCCACAGAATTTATCTGGGAAATTATCTATCTATCTATCTATCTATCTATATATATATATATATATATATATAAATATGTAATGAAAAACAAATCACTTTAATGTACCATTACGATAATTTATTTCACCTAAATCCTTTTTTAAGGATTCAAGATCATCAGGTAAATCTTCCAACAACGAAATGAGAAAAAAAATGGGATTAGAAATTGGTGGGTAGTGTAATTTTTGTAATTTAATAGAGGGGGTTGAGAGTGGTAGTTAACCAGACAATATAAAGTATAGGGAGGGGTTAATTTTATATCTCTCTTAAGTATGTTTTATATTGGAGTAGGAGGAGTGACAGAAAACTTGACCTCTTTAGATGGTTAATAAAACGGAAATGAATTGTAGAAAATGTATACAAGTGAGTCTTACGGTAAAGAGAGAGATAGGGGGAGGGGGAAAGAGAGATGGAGTTGTTATAATTTTGTTTTAACAAAATTATGTAAAAGATAGTTTACAATGTTTGATAGAAAATTCGATGTCTGAAAAAAATTTTGTTATTAACTTAAATATTTAATTTTTTAAGTAAGTAGTTTCAGGACTAAATATAACTATTATTGTAATAAACATATTTATCTAGGACATAAAGAAATATTTAACATCTTAATAGTTTATTCACCCGACTAATTTTATTTCCACAAAAAAAAAAAAAAAAAAAAAAAAAAAAAAAGAAATATATATATATATATATATATATATATATATATATATATATATATATATATATATAACATCTATTTTAATATTCAAAATTAATTCATGAATGCAATTTATTTATTACATTGGTAAACCAAATTAAAGATTAGGTTTCATTATTTAATAGAATTTAAGGGTAATATTAATTTTCATTTATTCATATATGCCTCACAAATGCATTCATGTGAATCCCTACATACATACGATCATTAACAAGTAAAAAAAAAAAAAAAAAAAAAAACCTTTGAGATAATTTACACAAAAATTCATTTATCCTCGTACATAAACTATATATACATTTTACAATCTTTATCTATATTTCAAAATATATATAGATTTCACAGTTAAAATTTAATTTTATCAGTGTGATTTCGGAAGTGTTTCATTTTAAAGGAATTTAGCTAATATTATTACTATTATTAATAGTCAAAGAATGGTATATTTAAATTTAAATTATCAATTTAGAAATGAAACTCCCTTCAGAAGAAAACTATAGAATATTACAAAAGAAGGACATTACAAATAAAGAAAATAAATTAAAATGTCATTAGAAAGACCCAATATTTCATTTAAAATCAATTCATGCACGTACGCACATATATACAAACACACACACACATATATATATACATATATACATACACACACACACACATATATATACACATATACATACGATCATTAACAAGTAAAAAAAAAAAATAAAAAATAAAAAATATAAAACCATAGAAACACTTTAGATAATTTACACAAAAATTCATTTAACCTAGCACATAAACTATATATACATTTTGCAATCTTTATCTATATTTTAATATTTGAAATATATATAGATTTCACAGTTAAAATTTAATTTTATCAATGTTATTTCGGAAGTGTTTCATTTTAAAGGAATTTAGCTAATATTATTACTATTATTAATAGTCAAAGAATGGTATATTTAAATTTAAATTTTAAATTTAGAAATGAAACTCCCTTCAGAAGAAAACAAAATTTAAACTATAGAATATTACAAAAGAAGGACATTACAAAATTAAGAAAATAAATTTAAAATGTCATTAGAAAGACCCAATATTTCATTTAAAATCAATTTATGTACGTACGCACATATATACATACACACACACACACACACATATACATATATATATATACATATATACATCCACACATACATATATACATCCACACATATATACACATATACATACATATACAATTCATATATCCATATACAAATCTATATATCAAAAAATTAATCTAACCATTTAATCATCCGTATATATATATACAGAGAGAGAGAGAGACATACTCATATACACATACACACCCTTAAATAGATATACATTTATATATAAGCACAAAACCCTACATACAAAACAAAATATAAAAAGAGTACATATATACATATATATATATATATATATATATATATACATTCATATACATATGTACACTTACCAAATATAAATTCTAAGGTAATTACGTCTATATACATATATAGATTACAAGTAGTTTAAAACCATAAAAACACACATGTTTAAGTACATGTACACACACATATACTTGTACATACATATACAATATACATATACATACAAAACAAACATTAAAACATTTATACATATACATCCACACCCATGCAGCATACACGTTAAAAAAATATAAAAAATATTCAGTATTCAAACATGCTTCATATTAGTATATCTATACTCACACACGTGTATATCTATTTATACATATATATCCATACTACCATACATATGTGTCCACAATATAAATACATAGTTACCCTTATCTATAATGTTCATATATATATATCTAAATAAGTTCACAAAAAAAAAAAAAAAAAATTTTAAGTTCCAACACATTTATCAAAGAGCACAGTGTCAGTATTTTCATATATTCATTTAAAACAATTTATATTTTCTATTTATATATCTACACATACTTTTTTAAACTGAGGTGATTTTTATGCCTACATTTACAAATCAACTCATTATGTCTGTTCAATAGTATGTCCGGATCCTTATGTTTTATAATTAGTATTTTTTCCATAATGCACAAATTGCATCGGTCTCTGAAATTAATCGGAGTTTTGGCTTTTGAGATGATTTTCCATTCTATTTGTGGGGTTAATTTGTTTTCCAATAACTCCCAATAGTGCTTTGAAAGTGCAGTTTGGTGTTTTTTTGATTCATTATAAAAGGATTGACGATGGTTGTAAAATCGTTGTTTCCAACTTCCTGCAGAAATACCTATGTAGATCTTCTTATGTTCAGTATTTTCTTTGGGGAAAATCGTAGCTTCGTATACTATGTTTTTGGACAAACATACTCCTTCTACTGGACAGACAGATCCTTCCCTGCAGTTACAGGTAGATTTGGTCTTTGGGCTTGTATTAGGATCTTTTTGAAGTTGATTATAAAAAAAATATTTATATTGTTTATAATAAAATTCTATTCAATGGGTAGACTCATAACAATTGAAAACAATGTTTTTATTTGAGTTTGGGTTTGACCAATTCGTAAAAAAAAAAACACAAAACAAAAAAACAAATAATTAAGACATGCGTATCCGTCAACCTTAAACAATAATCTTTGTCAATTCTATTTTTCAGTCTTTATGATGGTCGATACTTGATCTATCTCTTACTGTTACATCCCCGGGCAACGCCGGGCTCTACTGCTAGGCAGTAATAAACGAAGGATTTGCCGACATATCTGTATATGGACTTTTGTCCTTTTGGTGTCAGGAAGCCTCCCACAAAGATTGTAAAAATATTTTTGAATTGTATTTCTTTACGGCAACAAATGTTGGACGATTTGCTCAAAGATGAAGAAGAAACTCGAGACGACGGAGATGTGGTTCTACAGAAGGATACTAAGGATATCATGGACCGAGCGTGTAAGCAACGATGAGGTCTTAGAGAGGATGCAAACAAGAAATAGTCTTATACTTAACATCAGAAAGAGGCAACTGAAGTTTCTGGAACACATTATGAGGAAGGAGAGTCTGGAGAATCTGATACTCACGATTCGAATAGAGGGAAAGAGAGACAAGGGAAAACAACGGGTGACATACCTGGCGGGCTTAAGCAAGTGGATGACAGAACGTGGCCTGGGGGAGGTAGCAGAGGGAAGGAACTTTTTGAAAACTGAAAGGGATAGAGGGAGGGTGGAGAGCCATGATCACCTACGCCCTCAAAGGACATGTCACATAAAAAGATAGAATCTTGGACTTAACATTTAACCGCATCTACCGTAAACTTGAAACTTAACTCAAAAACGAAAGATTTGCGGACATATTTGTATATGGACTTTGGTGGGGGGGGGGTCTCAGGAACCCGCCCACAAAGTTTGTAAAAGTATTTTTGAATTGTATCTTGGATTGTACATTTAACCGCATAAATTCATGGGTTTGGAGAATCTGATATTTCTGAATCCTTCTTTTTTGAGTTTTTAAGTTTCAAGTTTACTTGGACTTTACATTTAACAGCATCTATCGTAAACTTGAAACTTAATAACTCAAAAAAAGATGGATTTGCGGACATATGTTTATATAAACTTTTGTCCTTGTTTTAATGTGAGGAATCCGCCCCCAAAGTTTGTAAAATAACAATAATAATAATCGTTATATTGCCCCTTTTCAAAGATCTGTATTTGTTTCAGGTTTTGCCTAATTAACTAAAAGTCTTTTTCTTTTTTTTTTTGTTAGCAGTATTGAATAAGTATCAGGAGTTTAGTATCATTGACCTAATCAGAAATTTACTTTTTCGCTTGATTTCATCAACAGCTTTTTTCGACAGAATCTGGTGATCTTTTGCACGATTTGAGAGATTCCCGTTTGGGACGAGAGGCCGTGATGTGCATGAGATTTCACCCAGACAATGAAAGTACATTTTTAGCTACTACAGCAGACGGACTGGTGTTGACATGCGACACTGACGAAGGCGTCGTGCTCGAAGTGGTGAAAGGTCAGTTATTTTGAAGAAATATGACGACGAATTTTTAAATTCATTTTTTTCTTTGTTATGTTTGCATTCTACAATAATGTTATAAACAAATAATGAAGTGTTATTGTTTGTTTGTTTCCTGTCTCGTCTGTCACAACAGACTTGATAGACTTTAAAACCAGTATGCTAGGTTGAGCTAACCAGTAGCCAATTGAGCTATATTTAAAAGCCCAACGCTACGATCACATGAATTGACTATAGCAGCTCAATTTAGCCCAGTTTACTTTAAAAGTACCGTGTAAGTTTTTATGATCAGTTTTCTTACGCAAAAACATAAGGGAGCGCATTATACACAGGTAATTTTTTGTCGATGTTAAAAACTATGCATTTTCGGTGATCGGTTGCATTATACACAGGTAAATATCAGATATTTTACGGTAAGTAGTTTTTCTCTCCATTTTGCGGTAGTTTTGTACAAAAAGAACGAAGACCATTTAGTTGCTATAAAATATGTTCAGGATGATGCCCAGTACTTTTGCCGATTAGTCTTGTCCCTACATTGTCCTGTCCTTGATGTCACCTCACGCGACATTGTCCTGTTTTCGATTAGTCTAGTCCCTACACTGTTCTCTAGGCGTTTAATCTTGTCCCTACATAGACCTAACTCCCCAGACTGGAAACACCTTGTGTGGGGCGCAGTTGAGCGAGATACCAACAAAACTCCTTGTAACACCAAAGATGAACTGAAGGCAAAGGTTATAGTATCATTCACCAACTTAAACACGGAAACTGCCCAGAAGAGATACAGAAGATTCCGAAGTCACCTTAGGTCGTGGTTGAAGCCAATGGCGATTTTATTGAATAAATTTACTCTTTAGTATTTCAAGATATTTTTGTTTAATTTTGGTAAATATATCTGTTAAAATGAGATGTCAGTGTCATTTTCATTTTTGCATAATTTAGTCGACAATTTATCCATATATATATATATATATATATATATATATATATATAGATAGATAGATAGATAGATAGATACATTGATATGAAATTAAATATGACAAAAAGTTGGTGACTTGTTTATGATAGATTATAAATTAAAAATGATTTCCCTCTTATCAACAAACTTTTAATCCAATATTTATGATCTTCGGGCAGAATGGTATATATTAGGTTGGTGCAAAAATAATGACGTAATAATGTCGTTTTTTGACGCATTTTTTAACGTCAAAAAACGACATTATTACGTCATTATTTTTGCACCAACCTAATATATTGCAAAGCCCAATGCTACTACATTTTGAACTACTTTTCTTAATATTAATAGGCCAAGACAGATCTGATTCTTCTAAAAGTAGAGAAATTCAAAATTTGATAGTTTCGGGCTTTCAAAAGTAGTCCAATCAATCTAGCAACACTGTCTACAACTGTTTTTTTTTTGTTTTTTTTTTTAGTTTGATTTGTTCTTACGGATTATCAACCTTTTGTAGATTATTCAAAGCCAGAAAATAGTCTTTAGATTGTAAGAATATGGGGTGATAATAAGGATTTACTGATATATGTCGTACTTATTAACCCATAGCTGGGGGAGAAGAGATGGATTTATATTTTTTCCAACGGTATTTGTGAGTAAGTGAATATAACGAACCCAACTGGAATTGGAACTCGACACTCACCATAGCCATTAATCTCATCTCAACTGATATGCATGAGTTCTTCATCACCTCTTCGCTGAAATTGTACTACAAAGTCATAAACTCTTCTTTCTGGACTGATCTACTTGAGTATGAGACACATGGGACATCGCTCGTCAATACGGGGCATATCACAAAGTCCATATGATTAATGTCAGAGCTTGAGTGTAGCCCAAATTGAATTGTCAAAAAATCCACGGAAATATCCTTTTCACCGTTTATGCGTCAAAGTGGCTGTGTGTACGAGAGCTTCAAGTTGAATGAAGTCATGGCGACTTCTAAATTTGGATGACAATCATAGCAATACACCTCACTACAACATTTGATGTTAAATTCTGCTATTCACTTGTACTCTTTCTTCAATGAACGCCAAGTACGATTTCGAAATATCAGAAGCAACAACGGCCCAAACCATGACACCAGTTCGTTTCAGTCGCTTGAAATGTGTTCTGAAACCTTCGGGAATGTTGCCTGATGAACCCTGTCATTTTAGTAGTTGACCACAACCTACTCAGTAAAAAAACTTCTCGTCCAACCACGCTGCATCTTCTCGAAAATTTTCTTCCCTCTGTCAAACGGTTTTTGCTTGGAGACAATTGAGGGCAGCTGACGTTGAACCTTGCATGGTTTTAGCGGATGAAGAGGGAAAAGTTAAAATTAAAATTTTAAAATAACTGGAAAAAAATATTGATTTTAGATGTTTTTACTTTGAGTTTAAAGTAACGCCAAAACTTTGTGAATTTAATTTTGTTTTGTTTGAAATTCAGTTTAAAAAATCTCCAAAACTTCATGAATTGAGGAAATCAATTTAATTTCTTCAAAATGCCAAGGAATCAGAGTTAAAGCTTTCGTAACGTGAATCTTTGAAGTTCCACAGAGTTTGTGATTTGAGGAACTCAACTTTGGGCCTGAATTGGAATTTCGGCCCATATCGGACTTTCGGCTTAAGTAGTTCTTTTATAGCCCGTAGCTGGTTAAAGTGAAGTTTTGAAGTTCCATGGAGTGAATTGATAATTCAAAGATATTTCTCTAAAATTATCATTGCTGTTTTCTAAGCTGGACCAGAGGTTTCTTTAGTCTTAGGCTTCGGCACGGACTAGTATTCAATAAAACTAGTATACAATAAAATACGTACTCTCACTAAGATTAAAACAGCCTAAATAAATAGTAATCCCTGTTATTTCTTGTATCAGTCTTCATTTTGGCCTCCCACTGATAAGAGACCACGTTGAGAAACCAGATACAAGCATTACCGTCCGATCTGACGTTTTGTTTTCTATCTTTTCAGAACCTACTAACGAAATTAATGTTATGGATTTTTGCCTGGACGGTCAAACCTTTGCTACGGGAGGGACTGACCTGGCTGTTCGATTGTATGACTCCCGAACGATGCAGGTGAGTAGTTTCCCGACAAAAAACTGAAATACACACACACACACACACACACACACACAAATATATTTTCCAAACCAACTATCATAACTTCTGGAATTTATCTCAACATATTCTTTTTACAACTATATCTAAAACAATAAAAGACTCAGTCTTTACAAAACAAAACAATATGCTAGAACCTGAATCGCTATAAGAATTGTCACAAAAAATACATAGGAGAAACCTCGAGGAATTTAAATAAAAGATGATATGAACATAAAAGTGACATCTTACAGAACAACGCATTAAATGCATTATTTCCTCACAGTAAATTACTAACTTGAGACTAAGCACAATTTTGACATAAAAAATGCTACTCTGATCAAAGGAGAAAACAATTCACTAAGAGGGTATCTACCAACTGCCCCACTCAGTCAGATGTGGCATAAGGCCGAATTTAATGTGGGGTTCCCGAGCCCGTAGGCTCAGCCAAAATTCCCTGTACACCCCGGAGTCGGGTAGGTGTTACCCGAGACGAGACTGCCCTTCGACAGAGCCTCATCTGAGGATGCTCTTCGGGCAGACAGCTTAACACTTCCGCTGCTAACTACGGTGATCTTCGTTTTTCTTATCTTGCTCCAGCTGGCTAAGTATGAAAACCTACGTTTTTTTTGCATACCGCTAGTATGAGTGTCCCGTTGCGCCATCTATCGTAAAATCACAAAGGACAATGCTTCAAAAGATATAATATGTATACTCATTACTGATCTGGTAAGTCATTCCCAGGTATATCCATGAAAATGGAATGCTATAAAACACACTGGTGCCAGTGTTCTGTGTAATAAAATATGTAGGTTGAAATTTGGCATTTTCTTTTAAAACGGCTGACCGGATGGGCAAATGAGTAGCAGTGAAAGTGTTAACAAGCCCTGCTGAAGACGAATCTCCAACTGCAGACCGAAAATGTTTAGAGAGTGCATTGATCGCAAGATCATCAACAATAAATTTGCGCCCGGGCTCTTACAACTTTTCATCTATTATAAATCTTATTAGAAAAATATGCGCCCCTTAGCAAGATTCGAACCTGTGTTAACGTTTGGCATGGGACAGCGTCGTTAGTTCCAACATGTTCTGCCTTGACAAGCGTCGCTGATCGGATTCATAAATAAAAATTCATCAATTTTTTAAGCATTTTACCCCAAGCAAGGCGCGAGTGCCACTAGCAGGGGGTTACAGAGAGTGAAAATGAGGGGAAAGATTTGGTAGGGGTGGGGAATTGCTGAAAGAATAAAAAGAAGAACGGGATCAGTGCATTAGAAGATGACTATTGACGTTACATTTAAATTTTTGAAGATTCTAGTTATCAGGAAAGCAAGTACCCTCTGACGTGAAATGCGAGAGAAAAAGAAAAATCTGTTGGAGTAGAAGAGGCGGTTGCCTTTAACTATTTCAACAGTAAAATGGTTGGACCTAGATGCCAGTCTAGTAGCACGCTTAAATTCATGTAGCCGGGGCATCAGGGAAGATAGTTCATCAGAACAGTTGCCATGGAAATATTTGTAGAAAAGACAGAGGGAAGCTACGTCACGTCGGTGAGAAAGTGACTGATGTCGAGATGTCAATTACATTGCTGATCTTTCTTCGGATTTTATCGAGAACCTCGAAATGAACAGGGGGGGGACACCAGACCAGATATGGCAACAGTATTCAATGCACGGAAGAATGGTAGATTTGTAGATGCGTAAGATGGAGTCTGACATGTAAAACCTTCTGGTACGACACAGAGAACCGACTTTCCTTGCAGAAGATGCAGCTATTGATTCAATGTAGCTGTTCCTTCTCAATTCATCGGAAAACGTGAGGCCAAGAAGGCACAGTGAGACACTCGCTGTTTTAGAAATTGTTTCGTTTACCTTATGATACGAAATTGGACACACACACACATATATATATCAAAAATACTTTTACAAAATGAAATATGGGTAGGTAGGGGAGGACGGGTTCCATAGCCTGCACATCCCGCCGACCCCAATCCCTTTATCTGTGGGGCCACTTCTGCAGCAGACACTGCATGGCCTGCAAGTCAATGATCCGACATGTGCATGCATGTTTAGAAGAAAACGGAGGACATATGAAACATTTTTTATGAGTTGCTCTGTTGAGGTACAACGATGGCCTTTTGAACATATACTTATATGGATATTTTACCATGTTCTGACGTGAAAAAGGGACCGGCTAACCACCACAGCAGGCGCGTATACTCGAAACGATCACACACACACTAATATATATATATATATATATATATATATATATATATATATATATATATATGGTGGACTCTCCGGTCGTATTCGACGTATGAGGGTCAAGCAGCTCATTTCCTAGGAACCGGCAGACCAGCCACCAGTATATATGATTGCAGTGATGAAGGCTTTGTGCAGAACCAACCACACTTTTTGAAGGGCCAAATATAGAAACTGGGGGAATAGAAGAGAATTCAAGGGTATTAGCACGTAAGTGAATGCAATGAATTCGATCTCAGCTCTCCGCTTCTTCAATCGGAGCCGCTATCCACCGCGCCATATATATATATATATATATATATATATATATATATATATATATATATATATATATATATATATATATATATACACACACACTCCTTTATTCAGTTCGTAAAATATAAAGGAAACAAGCATTTAGTGAAATAAACATTGAGCAAAATATTTAAAATATTTGCAAATAGATAAACGACTGGAAGGAAAAGAAGATTATTTTATTGTTTACAAATATACAGATCAGTCGTCATATCGAAATTCTCCTTCGATGAAGCTATGCACCTGTATAGAAAGTTGTGTCATCGGTCTAGAAGATGGAAACCCCCAAGAAAAACCTCACATCCTGGAGATCTTATAACCATCGTCTCACTTCGGTAGACCATGGAATGTAGCCCCTTGATGTAAGTGTTGCCGTCGGTCACGAACAAGGATAGGCAGATCTTAGAAAAATCTATGTCAAAGTGGAAAAATATTCGTGTGACTTATTTCGTCCTTTGGAACTTCATCGAACTAATTTCTTTTTTTTTTTTTTTTTTTTTTTTTTTTACAGCGAGCTTCACTCTGTACAAGGCCCGAGGGCAGCTCGAGGTAGAGGGTTACAGAGTGAGTGACACAGTTTATACTGATAGGAGGGGAAGATAACGGTTAACTCTAGACTTGAACAGGTTGAGATTGTAGTAATCGGGGAAAGGGAGTCGGGAGTCGGTTCCCCAAAGCAGTGGTTCGCGGGAAGAAGCTGTTTGAGTGGAGCTTACTTCTCAGCAATGGAATATGGGTGGAATTTGGGTGGTTTGGTACAATGGGCGTGGCATGGCGGGTTCTACCGTGAAGGCTAGACCTGGCGGAACCAAGGAATGTAGTTCGTCCGAGAACCTTCCATGAAAGTAGCGATAGAGCAGCAAGAGGCTTGACGTATCCGGTCTGTGAGAGAGAGGTTGGAAGGTGGGAAATAATTTGCCGCCTACAGGGACGAAGCGGTACTCCATTTTTGGCCTGATCTGGCTCTAGTAAAGATAGAGTATTGCTCGAGGTGTCAGGTAATTACTGGAGTGGTACGTGAAACCGACCATGTTTTTTTTTTTCTGTATCTTTAGCGACGAATCGTATGTACATCGCTCAGGGCACGGGGCCTCCCCAAGGGTACAACCATTCAAGTTCGCTAGGAAGTTTATGCGTTGTTTTCTTCTCTTATGCGCCCTAGAAATTCCAACTGTCTCTTCCCGGTGTTTCTAAAACTTCGTTGTTGCTCGGGTATTCAATCTATGGTATGCTCAGCATCCTTCTGTAGAACCACATTTCTGTTGTTCTTCACCTGTGAGTAGATTGTCAAACATTCACTGCCATATAGGAGGACTGATATTACATAACATTTCTTTTGTTTCGAACGAAATTTTTCTGTTTCTTAATACTTTGCTTAACTTTTGGAAGGCTTCTTTGGCTATCCTAATCAGCCTTCGGATTTCAGTACCGCGCTTTCCGTCTTCTGTTAAATACTTAAGAAAAATAAAATTGAGAGATTTTATTCTTTTGTGAAAAAAAAAGCCTCACAGGTGACTTTCTTTTTTTCAGTTTTATCCTACTAAACATATGACTTGGTCATGTGTTTTATATGCAAATATATTGATTACACTGCTCATCGGCGGCGGAGGAGGGTTGTTCAATACTAATCGTGTTAAGGATTTTTCTCGGGATTATCGGACGTTTTTACTTAATGAAAAAATAACAAGGATATTTGTCCACGGCTGGTCGCTAGACTCATTAGAGTATCCGGGGGTCCCACGAGGCAAGCGTGAAAATGAACACCTTTAAAAAAAATTATAATTTCATTGTAAACAAAATTCAAAAAGAAGAGCGTTTCCTACAATAAACGAGATCTTCCGCTATATATTATTATTAAACCATTATCCAGTTTGTTATGTGCTTTTAATCAATTTACTCGAAGGCGATAGTGCCACTAAGATGCTAGGGGCTACTGGGAGTGAAAGAGAATTAAAAACAATTTGGAAGAAACAGAAAACCCAACCCTGAGCACAAAACAAGGGATAAAACTTTATTCCTGTAGAAAAGGCATGGGAGGACAGTGAACCCGGCGATAAGTGAACCCATCTATTCCTATTGTGGAAAAAAGAAAAAGAAAGCTGACATCTCTTGACATCTTGGTTGGAAAATTGCCGGTAACTCGTACAAAACAAATAAAATTAATACACGATTAACACAACTGGTGAAATATTTTCCCCCAGATTCTCTTGAACGTTTCATTAAAAATTATCACATCGAAATCCAGTTCACACCAAATGTATAATAGTTTCATAATGCTACACGTTTTTATCAATTCACCCCAAGCAGGGAAATAATGCCACTAAGATTCAAGTGTTAAGTAATAGTTTAGCAGACTATAAGTTTTTAGAGGAAGTTTTATCTCTGCTCGGACTTCCTGAGGTTGACCTTAGGGATCAGATACAAGACAAAATAAAGCTAGTCAGTTTTGATTGGCTGAACGGGCGTAAGTACGATAGATGCAAAGAAAGGGTTTTCCGAGAGTTGTTTCTTAACCGTCAAGCAATGTAGACGTGGTCTCTTTCATGTCTGAAACGGCTCCCCAGTAAAGGGAGAGCGACCCTACTGGATAGTTAGAAATGTATACGTCGACGTTAATAAAATAGCTAAGTTAAAATTCCCTGTGTATATGTTCTTTTATCTCTGGACTCAAAACAACTAGCGATCACCGGCCGTAAGAGAAGAATACAACTTTATTTTCGAATTGATGCTGTCGCCCAAGTCCTCCACAGAACGAGGGAGATATACAACACAAGGAGCTACCGGGTGTGAAAGAGAATGAAAAAGATTTTAGAAAGAAATCGGAAACTCAATCCTAAACACGAAACAAAAGATAAACATCTATGCCTACTCCAAGAAGGTGTGTGAACCGGACGATAGGCAAACCCATCTACTCTTATTAAATATACGCAGATGACGCTATGCTGATGGCAGACACAGAAAAAAATGCAGGAACTCTTGGACGAGGTAGTAAATGAAAGCGAGCAGAAAGAACTAACCATCAACTGTTAAGGAGACAAAAGATATGGTCGTCAGCAAAAGACAACCCAAGACACGAGCTACAAATTAGAGATGTCAAAATCAAGCAAGTACATAAATTTAACAACCTGGGAAGGAAAGGTTAATGACAAACAATGGAAATAGCGCCTTGAGAGAACTGATTCTTTCTCGGGTTTTTGCTCCTTATTTGCCATTGCACATATCAATAATTCTTGCATTTCTAGATGTTTTTATTCGTACCTTTATTGTTGTTCAAACTGGATTTTGATAAGTTCCATAATGGTTGACTTAAGATCTTAACGTATTTTTTTGTGTAAACTGATATTCTGTAGCCTGTGCTCGCAAAAAAAACTTTCCTTTGTTGTCAGTGAAATTTGATATCAAGAAAAGAAATTTTTTTTTTTTTTTTATAATTTAATCGTCGTCCACTGTTACGTACGACGGATAGCAAAAAAAAAAATATGTCCTCCGAGTAGGGAGTTTATTTTTCTTTAAGGGTTTTCCAGATCACCACTTGTTATGTGTGACGTATAGCAAAAAAAAAAAAAATAAAAAATAAGTCCTCCGTGTATAGAGTTCGTATTTCCTTTTTAGGGGTTTCTTCGTCGTCACTTATGTTGACGAGAGATAATTTTGTTGTTTGTTCTTCACGTGAGAGTTCGAATCTGCGTCGCCACTGTTATGCTGTGGCGAACAAAAAAAATTTTTTCTCTTCCACCGAATGAGTTCGAATGGCTCGTCGCCACTGTTATGGTCCGGTTCCTTGTACCACGGTGATAGTCCAAGGTAGAACCAATAAAGATGAACTCGAAGGCGGATATGGAATAACACAGATATATTACAAACAAGAATATATACAGAGAAGTAGAAAGGGTTAGTAAGAACAATCAGGTTTAGTAGTAATTGTCTGAACGCGACTCTGTTTCGGACTGCCTCTGACTCGACTGACTGACTTACTTATTTGCTCGCTCGCTCTGACTTACTTTACTTTACTTTACTTCACATTGAACTCTCTACTTCCTCTTGAGGCGCAGTATTTATTACGTACGTAGTAGTCCATTATGTTATTATGGGTAAGGTCCCATAACAAACAGTTTTTGTTGCATGCTGGGAGTATTTTTTTTAATTATTTTTAATTTTCATTTAATTTATTTTATACAACGTTTTTATATTTTATTTCATTTTATTTATAATTTTTATTATTATTATTTTATTTTTATTTATTTATAATAATAATATCCCCACTGGCCTCTTGTCTTAGGCGCCTATTAGGAGTTAAGCCCATCCAGGCCTTATGTGGAACTCGCACATACGATCTATCGTCAAAGATAAACGGTCGGTTCTCTGCCCGGCTCCAGCATGTACCTGACTTTTTCTATCTTCTGCTCAGTCTTCACTTTCCAGTTTCGATAGAGTCCAAAAGCGTGTCTGCGTCCTTGTGGGTGATTAATTATTTTCCCCTTTCCCATAATCGAAACATTGCAAGCCACTCGCTACTCTATCGCAATTTCCATGGAAAGTGTTCAGACGAATTACATTCCTTAGTCCCACCAGATCTAACCTTGACAGCTGGTCATAGCCATGTTACCCCCACATTGTAGCAAACCATCATCATTAGATCAAGTGTCGTGATGTAAGTTCCATTTGAACAGCTTCTTTCCGCGAACCGCTACTTTGTAGAACCGACTCTCGAGAGGATGGCCACCTGATCATCACTATCTTAACCTCTTCAAGCCTCGTGTAAACAATTATCTTCCTCACATACACCCCATAAACTGTGCTTCTTACGTCTTACCCTGTAACCCTCTACCTCAAGTGGTTCTTGTAAATGGAGAACGTTATTGTTTTTTTAAAAAAAAAAAGAGAATTCATTTTCCGACTTAAATTATCCGACCCTCTTACTTGAGTGGCTCTTGGACCTTATGAACACTATTGTAAAAAAAAAAAAAAAAAAAAATTGAATTTATTTTGCGATTTAAATTATCTGAACCTCTTGAGAGGCTCTTGGACCTTATGAACACTATTGTAAGAAAAAAAGAAAAACATGGAATTTATTTTGCGTCTTAAATTATCTGACCCTCTTACTTGAGTGGCTCTTGGACCTTATGAACACTATTGTAAGAAAAAAAATGGAATTCATTTTACGACTTAAATTATCCGAGCCTCTTACTTGAGAGGCTCTTGAACCTTATGAACACTATTGTAAAAAAAAAGAAAAAATGGAATTCATTTTGCGACTTAAATTATCCGACTCTCTTACTTGAGTGGCTCTTGATCTTGTAAAAAAATAAACTCATTTTGCGAATTAAATTAACCAACTCTCTCAATTGAATGGCTCTTGGACCTTATTAATCTTACTGTAAAAAAGGAAAAGGTAATTCCTTTTAAGTCTTAAATTATCCGAACTGTCGGTTTGCCTCTCATATACGCATACACACGGACTTGCAGTATCCGGGTGCATCGATTTGTGATTGCATAAGGGAATAAACAATAGCGACAAGTCTATATAAAGATAACTGCATTAATTGTTTCCCCCAGGACGTCTTAACCCTCCTCATTGTTCCTTGATCCGTTTTTGTTAATCTTCTTTGTATTTCTGACATGCATTATTTATTTGTTTCTATATTCGCAGTTGCTGTACACTTACGGCGGCGAGAATTCACACCACAGGGAAGAAGGATGTATGAACCGAATTTATGCCCTCAAATTCAGTCCCGACAACAACGATATCTTCGTCACTGGCGGATGGGACGATAGTCTGAAGGTTAGTAGTCAGTTTAATGATTTCAATTTGAACGAATGCGAAATGGTCTTTTTTGCGATCGGAGGTGTGGACTGTTTTAGTCATGATTGGAAAAACAGAAGTAACGCCATTTTGTGTTTTATTTTTCTTTTCGTAGTAAAGATTATAATGCTGTTCAGTGGCGATTTTACGGCGTTGGGGTAGAAGGGGTCAGAATTAGGGCTGCCCCCCCCCCCACACACACATACACCTTTCTAAGTTTTGTAGAGGAAAAAACCAGAGCAGACAAATTACACTGTTCTGCTAGTGTTATATTCGGTGCTAAGTGAATAAATACTTTACACCAGGTGGATAATAGAAGAAAGGTTTATTGTACACAACCAGTACAATATGAAATACGGTACAGTTATACACACAGGTCAATCTAGTAGTGAGTGCCACTAATTGGAAGGTCAGACGTGCTTGAGTCGTCTCTCTCTCACACACCTTCTCTCTGACGATATTCAGTCACCCCCCCTACGAGGGTGTCATGTGGCACAAGGCCTTTTTAACGTGGGATCTCCGAGCCCGTGAGCTCGGCCAAAAATATGCCCATTGAACCCATATAAACGGGTTCAGGGTCGGTTACCTCCCCGAAAGAGAATCCGCCCTTCGGCGTAGCCTCTTTCGGGTTCCTCCCCGCCCGAAGGCAGAGAGTTCAACCGATCTGTCGTTCAAGAGTTGAGCGACTGACACACCTTCTATCTGACGGTATTCAGTCACCCCCCAACCCCCACGAGGGCGTCATGTGGCACAAGGACTTTTTTAACGTGGGCTCGGCCAAAAATATGCCCATTAAACCCGTATAAGCTGGTACAGGGTCGGTTTACCTCCCCGAAAGAGAATCCGCCCTTCGGCGTAGCTTCTTTCGGGTTCCTCCCCGCCTGAAGGCAGAGAGTTCAACCGATCTGTCGTTCAAGAGTTGAGCGACTGACACACCTTCTCTCTGACCTCGAGTCTCTCGGAGAGTTGACTTTATAGGTACTTACTGCTTATAGTGTAATCATTCATAGGGGTGACTGGTTATTCCATTACATCAGCTAGTATTGACGTTAGTATTAACACATTGATTTTGTTTTGAAGTTAACCTCTCTTGTGGTCCAACAGCTTGAGAGCGGAAAAGAGGGCAAGAACAGGTGAGAACTCCACTACTATGAATGAAAAGTTATTCTGTTTAATTTAGTGAAGTAGCGTACTAAAACTCATTCCTAAGTTGTGTATACGATAGTGGTGTAGTATGAAAATAAAAACGCTGCTTGCATTTGCACCCCCCACCGGCTCCGAACAAAAATATCAGCCCCCAAGTTCCCCCATCATTTCAGAGTTCCAAAATCGCCACTGATGCTGTTGCGTTCAAATCATTTTAGATTCGACACGAAATCACACCAGTGCATCATATATATATATATATATATATATATATATATACACATTTATATGAATTGTCGTTTAAATTACGCAAAAATGAAAATAATACTGACATCCCATTTTAACAAATGTATTTACCAAAATTACACAAAAATATATTAAAGAGTAAATTTATTCACTAAAATCGCCATTAGCTTCAACCATAGCATCCAGATGACTTCGAAATCTCCTGCAACTCTTCTGGACGGTCTACTTGCTTAAGTTTTTAAGTTGATGAATGCTGCCACGATCCTTGGCTTCAGTTCATCTTTGGTGTTACAAGGAGTTTTGTTGGTCACTCGATCAATTGCGCCCATACATATAAAAAAATAAAAATATAAAATGGCGACAGTCTAACCATCCCATCCCCTGTGTGTGTGTTAGTGTGTGTGCATAAAGAAGCAATGGATGTTTTATTTACGAATCCGTCATGTTGTTATTACTTTAAACATTATTTTTATATATAAAAAAAATATTTTTTTTTCAGATTCAGCCACGAAGATCGTCATATAAAACCCTGCTTTGTGTTGACCACTTCTCCCTATCCCTTGTAGTTTTCAATATGTTTTCTCTTTTTGCTACTTCTCCCAAACTCTGTTCTGTCATCAACTGGCTTAAGACCGCCAGGTATGTCACGCGTTGCTTTCCCTTGTCTTTCTTTCCCTCTATCCGCCCTGTGAGTATCAGATTCTCCAAGCTCTACTTTCTCATTAGAAATTTCAGCCTCCTCTTCCTGATCCTTTTCTCCTTGTTTGCATCTCCTTCGAAACCTCATAGTTGCTCACATGTTCGTTTCATGGTATCCTCAGTATCGTTCAATAAAACCATACCTTCGTTGCCTCGAGTCCCTTCTTCATCTTTGAGGAGAGCGTCCAACATTCGATGCCGTTGTGACACCCCTTGTTAAGGTCCGTGCAATTTTTCCGGCGGCCGTTCTCCACGCTGAAATGTTACCGGGGGTTGGTTGAAAAAGTCGAAGTCTCAAGCTGGGGGCTTAAGATAAACTACTGAAGGAACGAACTTCCACAACTTAGATGAGTTTAATCGACGCTTTATTTCGTTCAGACTTAGCCTTGTAGTTGGGGCAGGCGATGCGACACTCAGCTCTAACTCTAACTAATGGAGATCAAATGCCGAACCGACCGACTCAGACGAACGGAGTTTCACTTCTTCAGTGTGCCTGACACACGTGGCTACTTCAAGCACACGCCCGGCTGAACTGCTCCGCTCGGAAAAATCACTTGTATTTATATTGAAATAATCGGAAGTCCACTAGACCACCGGGTGAGAACGAAAGATAAGCATTGGCGACTGTAAGTTCAAAATTTCAAGGTACTTAAATTTTGCTTCCTTTGATGTGTAAACATTCCGTGGACATTATGTCTACTCTTGGCCTCCAACGATGTATTTTCCAGGATTTTTTTTATCTTTTTATCTTAACAAATCTTCGTGTGAAGGCCGTCGGATGTTTTTATAGCCCTGGCACTTTCTCAGTAACCAGGCGTTTTTTTTTGTTGTTTTTTTTTTATTGCCTGGAGAAAGGGAAAATTCTATTATCTTTTCTTTATTTCCTTAATGTGCTGTCAAGATACAGTAACGACAGTTTTTGACCTGGTCATCTAAAATCTATTTCCTAAACGTTTATCTTTTATCACATCAAATCACTTAGTCAAATATTTTATTGGAAGACTGGTAGGATTTAACAGTAATCTGATGCCCTTTTCTCTTCCACAAATTTACTTATAAAAGAAAAGCGTTTATTTATTTATTTTTTTCCTTTTCTTTTTCCCTTGGTACTTTTGTTAAACGAAACACATGTTTTTAAACTATTTTTCTATTCTTAACCGTTTTCTATTTTTAATTTATTAAAATAAAATACATATTTTAGAAATCCACCTTAATATTAATATAGGCCTAGTTATCGTGTCATACCGTAAAGGAAGACAGATATCAGGTAGCAGTTCAGTGTTCTTTTCTTTGTTACCAACGAAATCCTCCTGTTGTGTAATGCTCTGTCTCGCTTTTGGAATGTGTCTTTGGCCATCCCAATACGTCTTCGGAAATCAGCGTCGCACTTACCGTCCTCCGTCAAAACACTTTCCAGATATTTAAATTCCAGAACTTGCTTGATTTTAGTGTCTCCGACCTATAAATCGCATTTCGGGCTCATCTTTTACTGATGACTATGCATTCCGTTTTCTTGTAGTTTATGCTTAGTCCCTTCTTCTCGCTCTCCCTTGCTATCTTCTGTAAGAGGTTTTGTAATTTTCTTTCCGTGCCTGCTATTAGCACGGTGTCATCTGCATATCTTATGTTAAGATTGTGGCCGACAATGATGAATCCTGCTAGGATTTTCATATCTCTCAGAAATGCCTCGCTGTATAAGTTGAACAGGTCCGGTGAGAAGACACATTACGCCCCTTTCTATTTTTGTATATCTGCTGAACTCATTTTCTACACGTATGTTTTCCCAAATACATCAAGGTTCCTGAGCAGATCAATCAGATCTTTGTGGCGCACTTTGTCGAACGCCTTTGCGTAGTCTACAAAACGTCCTTCTAAATTTGTATTGGTCTTTCTGATAACATTCTGAGCATGAATATCGCGTTCCTTGTTCTGGTGTCTTTAACGAACCGTTCTTGTTCTATCTCTGACTTGATTCTACTACGCGCTCTATTCATCAGAATATGGATGATGAGTTTTGTTATGTCGCCCATTAGGCCAATTCTTCGGTGGAGTTCACATTCGTTTGTGCCTGGTTTCTTAGGTAGTGCTATGAAAATAGATCTGCTTATGTCTTCTGGTATATAATCACTGCTGTAGATATCATTTCTTATTTCCGTAATCTTGCCTATGCCGACATCATCTAAGGCTGTCAGCATTTCTGTTACAATTCCGTCTGGTCTCGCCGCCTTGTTTCTATTCAATTTGGCCAGTTCAGCTTCTACTTCGGTTTTTTGAATTGCAAAGCCGTCGGTATTTCTGTGTATTGCCGGTTGTTCTCTTTCGTTGTGGAACAGTTCTCCAATATATTCGTTCCGGTTGGATGTATTTTTTATTTTATTTTGTTTCGGACCTGTTAGGCTAATGTTTAAATTTAAATTTTCCACATGTGCGCATATATATATATATACAAGGGTTGGACAAAATAATTGGAACAGTTGCAAAATCCACTCCAATATTTCAAAGACCTATTATATTAAGAACTTTAACTAAAACTTCGTAATTGCAGGTTATATCTATTGTAAATACATTTATTTATCTAATTTACTGTCTTTGTCTTATTTATTTTTAGAATTTAGTAAAATTTAAGCTAAATGCGTGACCTCTCCGAGTTTGAAAAAGAGCAAATTGTTGGAGCTTGCATGGCAGGAGCCTCGATCACTAAGGTTGCTGAACTGTTTGATTTTTCAAGAGCTACCATATCAAGAACACTGATGCAATTCGAGAAACAGGGCAAGATCTCTAGCAACCGTAGTAATTCGGGCTGGGCTTGCAAACTTACTGACAGGGACTGACATGCATTGAAACACAATGTGGAAAAGAATCATCTGACAAATGCAGCCAAAGTGACTGCTGAGTTGAATAACCATCTGAATAGTTCAGTTTCTGCTAAAACTGTTCACCGTGAGCTCTTCTATCCACTGACAAAATTCAAAAGAGGTTGAAGTGGCGCAGAGATCACAATGCCCGGTCTGCAGACCAAGGGAAGCAAGTCATATTCTGAAACAAGTCCAGTTTTTCTCTTTTCCCAACTTCAGGGTGAGTTTATGTGTGGAGGCAGCCTAAAGAAGCTTACAACCCTGACTGCCTTCTTCCAACAGTGAAGCATGGAGGTGGATCAGTGATAGTTTGGGCCGCCATATCATGGAAATGTCTCAGTCCAATAGTTGCCCTGCATGGTAGAATCAACAGCAACGATTACCTGAACATTTTGGGAGATCATGTTCATCCAATGGCTAAGACTTTATTTCCTGATGGTGACTGCATCTTCCAAGACGATAATGCTCCAATACATACCGCTCGAGTGGTTAAGAATTGGTACGAAGAGCATGAAAGTGAGCTGCAACACATGGAGTGGCCTCGCCAATCTCAAGTTATCAATATTATTGAACATTTGTGGTGCATTTTGGAGCAACAAGTTAGGAGCCGCTATCCTCCCCCGTCGTGTCGTAAAGAGCTGGAGAAGGTTTTAATGGAAGAATGACTGAAGATTCCTCTGAATGAAGACAGGAAGTTGTATGATTCCATTCCTAGACGTATTAAAGCTGTCTGTGAGTCAAAAGGAGGACCAACTCCATATTAAATAAATTTTCTTTGAATTTAAAAAGTGTTCCAATTATTTTGTCCAACCCCTGTATATATACTAAAAACCTAGAAATGATTAAGAAACTTAATGCTAATATCTTGAGTAAACACTCAGAACAAAATCAAAAAAATATAGAGACTATAATAAAAAGAAATGAAGATAAAGAAAAAATATGTAACTGTAGAAATCCTCAAAATTGTCCTCTTATTAATAAATGTCACACTAAATCATTAGTGTACCAGTGTAATATCTCCTCTATTGAGGATCCAGACCAAGTTAAAGTTTACATTGGACGCACAAGGCACGAATTCAAAAGGTGTTGGAACCAACATCAAAGTTCTTTTAAAATAAGTAAATACCGAAATCAGACGTCCCTATCTAAATATTTCTGGCACTCAAAAGAAAAATGGAAATTACTAAGAAAATCTAGTGTTTTAGGTCATTAAATGACCCATGTTCTTTGTGCATACATGAGAAATTATACATTATTGAGTTTATGAAAAATAAAAAATTACTTAATCAAAGAAATGAAATAGTTATTTTTTGCAGACACTGTCAAAAATTTTCCTTAAATAACGATTAAATTTGAATAAAATAAAAAAGAAGTAAAACGATGAAAAATGAAACATACATATTTATACTTGATCTTTGAATAATAACTTTTAAATAAGAAATTAATTGTAATATATATATAATATATTGTCTATTAGTTATTAGTAGAAGTAAGAATAATACTTTAAAATTTTAGGAATACCCTACCTTAACTTAACCTGATTTTGATACTAACTTATGTTCGATACATAAGTTGTCTATGAAATTGAATACCCTACCACCCCTTATCGAAATGACTGAATTTCCCGTAACCTTAACAACTAATATCAAAATTGTATGTGCTTATAAATGCAGTAAATTTCTAAATAAGTTATTCCAAAAATCGCTTGCGAATGAAACAGAACTAGGGATTTTAATTTAAATTTTATAATTAGATTTAAAGTTTTAGTTGCTGTTTTTGAAACATGGTAATTCCTGTGTAGCGATGGGATCATATTTCTAAATTAGTATATAGACATTCGTTGTTTGTTATATTTAAATATATATATATATATATATATATATATATATATATATATATATATATATATATTCATTATTCAGGATTCATTTCTGTAGTTTAGTGCTAACAGCAAGCAGAAATATTTCTCCTCCCGATGATGGCCATTTCGGCCGAAACTAGTCTAGGAATCTAAATGGAATAATAATAAAAAAAACGAAAGAATATTAATCTACAACCCAGTGTGTCTGAAGATTTTAATTTTTTAATTTTTTTTTATTGTTCAAAAAAAAAAAAAAATATATATATATATATATATATATATATATATATATATATATATGATAACAATATAGTTTTAAGGTATGGTAGATTTATAGGTAAAAGTGCTCAATGTCAGAGATAGAGTGTATGTAAATAAAAAAAAAGTGGACATTGAGATCAGTACAAAGTGGCGACAGTATGTTTCATACTTGAACGTACTCTTCAGGCCTGAAGATTGCTGTCAAGCATGTAACAGACTGTCACCACTTTGTGCTAACCTCAGTATCTACATTTACATTTATATATATAAAGTGATGCACTATATATATATATATATATATATATATATATATATATATATATATATATATAGTATTGGAGCGGCAGGACCAGTTCCTTTGTTTTTGTTGTTCACTGAAGACAAAAGATTAATATGCGACAAGAATTTATTTTCTGTTATTTACATACAACCCATTTTGTCGTTCTAATACTTTTGAAGGGGAATCTATCTATCTATCTCAGTCTGTTCATATCTATCTATCTATCTATCTATCTATCTATCTCAGTCTGTTCATATCTATCTATCTATCTATCTATCTATCTATCTCAGTCTGTTCATATCTATCTATCTATCTATCTATCTATCTATCTATGTCTATTCATATCTATCTATCTAGCTATGTCTATTCATATCTATCTATCTATCTATCTCAGTCTGTTCATATCTATCTATCTATCTATCTATCTATCTATCTATCTATCTATCTAAGCCTGTTCTAATCTATCTATCTATATATATATATATATATATATATATATATATATATATATATATATATATTGTCATCCACACATATATATGTGTGTGTGTATCACTTATGGCCATTCGTATTCGAGGATACATGTCAAATAGTGTGGTTAGATAATCCCTATTGAAGACGCTTGCTCAGGTGCATTTTGTGTTTGTTAAACACCCACAAGGCCTACCTGTGGTTTCTACTGCAACTATACTGAGTAGACCTTAGTTAAAGTTTCTGAGAGAGAGAGAGAGAGAGAGAGTGAGAGAGATTGTGTCATCTAGCGTGATCAACAATCTGAACAAGGCCAGTACACTCAAACCCTCGGTCACGATGACATGTGACTTCGTGCTAGCACAGCTATCGACGGCCCCCAAAGGTTTCGTCTACTCAATTTCACTCACAAGTTTGTGTCAACCCGTGGTATGGTTTTCCAAAGGTGCCCCACATCAAGAAATTACCTTCTTGACAATCGATGATGGTGAGACTGGAACATGTCATAAAACGTTCTAACTACTCTGCCACATATCCATCATATATATATATATATATATATATATATATATATATATATATATATGAAGAAATATATTCTTAAGATTTACTATATTTATGGGTAATGTGCTCAGTATCGGAGATAGAGCGTGTGTAAATATAAAATTTCATGCTAGACGTGCCTTTAGCGATTTGACCACAGAGGCGCGTTCGGTTAACAAGGTCGAATTTACTGTATTTAAACTTCAATCTTCCCTGAATCTCTCATGTACATTCATATCTGCTCATGGCGTATCAAATGTAAATAAATGATGTCACACATTTTGAAATGACGGTTCCGTATAGGATACAGGTTCGAATCCTGTCGGAGGACGAATATTTTCTATGAAAATTTCTCGGACCTTCATACCGGTAAATATTGTTTAATACTGTTTATTATAAACAGACTATTTACTTAAAATATTTGTATCTATAAAAAGAATGTATAAACATAAAAATGTCTTAAAATAATTGTCGGACTTTGTCCATTTCAATATAAAAGTGAACATTAAAGTCAACACTTAGAGGCACAGTTTTTAATTGATTATCTTTATTTGGGATTGGTTTGTTTATTTGTATGAATTTAAATCAATTTATTTTACTTGTATATTTTCTCTTTTCGGTTTTAGGTTTTTAGTAACATAGTATTTATTTATGTTTTATTTCTATTTTTTTTATTGTTATTTTGTTTATTAGTATCTTTATTTGTTTTTATTTTATTTTTTCCGTTTTTAATTTTTTAGGTTACGTAGTAAAAATTTATTTTCATGTCTGCATTTTGAGATGAGCTCGGATCTTTTGTTTAATAATTTATTTTGGTCGGGGAAAGTAATGATAGCTATTTTTTCCTCCAAGCAAAGTTTGCAAGTTTTTGATTGGTTATTGTAGGCTGATGATATTTTCCTTATCTCCCAAGATATTTTTGGTGTGATGTTCGTTTTGTTTCCAAATAACAATAAAAAAAAAAAAAAAAAATAGAAATAAAACATAAATAAATACTGTAAAAATTAAAAACTGTTCCCGCCAAAATAATACTTAGAATGAACTACAACAATCAACCCCAAAACTGAACAAATAGCTTTAATTAAATTCCCAAACCAAAACAAAACTGTTAAATAAGTGATATAAACAAATTTTTACTACGTTAATAAATAAATAAATAAATAAAATAAGAAACAAAAAACAAGCAATATAATTTGACCCAAATAGATAAACAAACGACATCCGGTGAAATAACCGCCATAACAGAATACCCACAATGCACCACTAACCCGTATATATATAAATAGCCGAGAAAAATAACAGCATATGTGGCCTGGCGATTGCATATAGCATGAAACAGACTGTCGCCTCTAAGTGTTGACTTCTATGTTCACTTTTATATTTACACACACTCTATCTCTGATATTGAGCACTTTATTCCATAAATATAGCACACCTTAAGACTATATTTCTTTATATATATATATATATATATATATTTCTAAAGAATTAATCAATTTTATTTTCAATCTAATATTATTTCTTATTACTTCCAACATTATTTTTAGCTTGTATCCGTATTTGAGTAGAACACCCACTTTTTGTTTGCTTTTTCCATCTTTTTTATACTGTGTGTAATACGTCTACTGGCCTGTGCATTCAAGAAAACAAATAAAAATTGTGAAAATTAATCAAATCAGTCTAGAAACGTACGCACTGATTTCATTTAGTATATTTTTCATGAGGTGTGTATAATTTTGCAGCTCACCACGAGGAAAATGGCCGTTTTCTTAAAAATCCATCACAAATAATTAGACACATATAATTCAAACTAAACCTTTCCACAGTTTTGTAATTGTAAAAGATATCGGTCATATAAAATTATGATGTAAGATCTTTAAAAGTGAAAAAAAAAAAAAAAATCTGAATCGCTCTCTCTGTCTAGCTCTCTATTCTTCTGGATTTTTTCAGATTTTCGACAAGAGGTCTAAACAAGGGGTACGACGTTCAATTCCTGGCCCTCACATTTGTGGAGATGCTCTCGATCTTAAGGTAAAAAAAAAAAAAAAAAAAATAGTCTTCATCATTCTAAGACAAGTAACAGTGATCTCTTTAATATAAACAACTGTAATTATTATGGAAGCGCTGGATGCGAAAATAGGCAACGTGAGGGATTGTGAAATAGTTGGCGAATTCGGGCCAAGAATCCGTAAGCAAAAAAAAAAAAAAAAAAAAAAAAAAAAAACGGGTCCAATGTTTTATGGCGGATGACTAGGTAGTAGTCAACATATATTAGGTTGGTGCAAAAATAATGACGTAATAATGTTGTTTTTTTATGTTAAAAATACGTAAAAAAACGACATTATTACGTCATTATTTTTGCACCAACCTAATAGTTTTACGAATACCCAAGACGTATATGGACATGGAGAAACCCAGCTGGATTTTTTGATTGATTGATTAAGATTTATGGCATATCAACCTCAATTGGTTATTTAATGCCGACAAAATTTTTATTGCAGGTAATATTTTTCTTCAGAAAACTATTTCCAGCAATATCCTTCCTTTTAGAATCGATTGCAAGTAATATTTTCCAAAAGTTTTTATTGCTGGTGACGCTTTTCCAGGGATGTATTGCTGGTAACATATTTCCAAAAACCTATTGCTGGTAATATTCCTTTGCGAAACTATATTACTGATAATACGATATTTCCTTCAAAATTGAAGGAGAAATTATATTATTATCTCCGATAACAATTTTTCCTTCAAAACTATATTACTGGTAATAACTCTTTTTTCAAAAACGTACTGCTGGTAATAACTTACCTTCAAAAATGCATTGCTGCTAATAATTTTTCCTCGACAATGAATAACTGTTAATAATTTTTTTCCTTTATAGAAGTATTGCTGGTAACCAAAAATGTATTGTTGGAAATAATTTTTTTTTCTAAATTAGGTTACGAAAACAAGAAAGTAAACTAGTACATTACAATTTAGTAAACTAGTACATTACAAATCGGATAGCTTAAAGGATATATTTGAAAATATCAATCCAGGTAACATTATAAATTTCATTAAAGAATTTGGGCTTTACAGGAAAATTTAAAACAAGAAATAGTTTACTAAATCTGCTTTCTTGTTTTTCGAATCTCAGCTAGGAGAAAAAAATCCAAATCGACGACGTAAATTAGGTTGGTGGAAAAATAATGACTTAATAATGTCGTTTTTTGACGTTAAAAAATACGTCAAAAAACGACATTATTACGTCATTATTTTTGCACCACCTAATATCAACAAGAGATTCAGTAACACAGTTTTACACTGCAAAATATATCCAAGTGCCGACTGTGGAAGCGATCCCCATCCAGTGTTATGTGTACTTAGAGTAAAAGTACGGAAATTTAAGAGGCCTAAGGCAGCACCCAAATTGCAATACGACGGACATTTGAACAACATGAACTTGAAGGAGAAATATATGGGCAACATGAAAAGTAGATAAGAGGAACAAAATTGAATAGTGGGAGATATTAAGAGAAGCTTTTGTAATATCAGCAATGGAGGTCATCCCAAAAAAAGGAAAAAAGACGAACAAAAAATGAATGGATAACATGAAATGTCTGACATAATGGAAAGGAGACAACAACAATGCCAAAACACGGAACAACATATAGAACACTACACAAATAAATAAGGAACAAATGCAGGCAGGCTAAAAAGAAATGACTCAACGAAAAATATGTAGAAATAGAAAGAAGTAACACAGATAAAGCAGACATGCGTAATAACATACCCCACAATGATCTACTGGAACTGTTCTGTAACCTTGACATATTTGTGAAGGATATTAGAATAATCGAGAACCTATACTGGTAGCAAACTGCCTCCATACGGATAAAAAATGAGTTCAACAGACATACAAAAACAGAAAGAGGTGTGTCTTCTCACCGGACTTATTCAACCAATACAGACGAGGCAATTCTGAGAGAATTAGAAGTCTTATCAGTGTTGATAGCTTTACGGACACCCAAGACGTATATGGACATAAAGAAACCCAGGTGGATTTTTTGATTGATTGATTGATTAAAAATTATTATAGGAAAAGAAAAGCGAGAAGAACATCAATTGCAAAAGGACAGAATGCATGGATGTTTGCAAAAGTAATAACAAATTGGAGGTATCAATCTCAAACAAGTACAAAAATTAAAATATCTGTGAAGTGTTTTTAAGAGAAGACGGAAAATGCGACCCTGAAATCCGAAGATGCATTGGGAGAGCGAAAGATGCTTTCCAAAAGCTAAGCAAAGTATTAACAAACAGTAAAACTTCGTTAGAAACATAGAAAAGAGCATTGAACTGTTATGTGATATCTGTCCTCCTGTATGGCAGTGAATGCTGGACAATCTCCTCAAAGATAAAAAGAGACTTGAGTCAAAAGAAATCTGGTTCTACAGAAAGATGCTGAGGATATGTGATCAACGACAAAGTTTTTGAGATCATGGAAGCAAAAAAAAAAAAAACCACTTATATTAGGTTTGTGCAAAAATAATATCGTTTTTTGACGTTAAAAAATATGTCAAAAAATTATTTTTGCACCAACCCAATACTTAACATCAGGAAGAGGTAGTTGACATTTCTAGGGCACATAATGGGGAAAGAGGGCTTGGAAAATCACATACTCACAGGAAAGTTTGAAGGCAAGGAGTTCGGAGGGAAATAGCGCATAACATACTTAGTGAGCTTGAATAAATGGATGGCGGTAGAGAGTTTAGGAGAAAGACAAAATTTAGGAGTAGGAAGTTGTGGAGAGACATGATCGCGTACGTCCTGAGGAGACACAGCACATAAAGAAGAATATATATATACATGGTCAATAACTTTTTCACTAGTTGTAGCTGATGGCTTTCGCTGGAGATCAAAGCATCATCTTCGTATCGGCGATTTATACATGTGTTTGTTGTCTTTTCGTGTCTGGCTGTTTTTATTGGAGATCAAGTAGAATCAAGTCTGCTAATTACACCAGCACTCTCCTCAGTACTCTGGTTGATTTTAGTGATGAAATCAAAATGCAATATCTGTAATTCATCACGTTTTGTCATTAATATTCTTTTCGTTATGTATTATTGTTATTCTTTACATTACGTCTTCTTCTTCTTTTTATTATTATTATTATTAATCATGTTTTTATGTTACGTGTGGTTATTATTGTTCATATTATTCCTTTCATTTTGCAATAACAATAATTATTATTATTTACACTACTTACTATTAGCAATTGAACCCTGTTATTATTATTCGTTTCATTGCGCAATAATAAATAATAATAATAATAATAATAATTATTATTATTATTATTATTAATATTATTATTATTTACATTTCTTATGTGTTACGTGTTATTATTATTCCTTACATCTCGCAATAATAATAATTATCATTATTATTTACATTATTATTATTATTATTATTATTATTATTATTATTATTATTATTATTATTATTCGTTACGTGTTATTATTCCTTTCATTTTGCAATAATAATAATAATAATCATACTACTACTACTACTACTACTACTAATAATAATAATAATAATAATAATTATTATTATTTACATTATTATTATTATTCGTTACGTGTTATTTCTTTCATTTTGCAATAATAATAATCATAATACTACTACTACTACTACTAATAATAATTATTATTATTATTTACATTATCATTATTTACAGTATTATTATAATTTGTTACGTGTTATTATTCCTTTAATTGCGCATTAATAATAATAATAATTACTATTTACATTATTTATTATTATTATTATTATAACTCTCCGTGTTATAAATTAATTTCGCAATAATAATAATAATAATAATAATAATAATAATAATAATAATTATAATAATTATTATTAGTAGTGGTAGGAGTAATAGCTTCATTCCTTCTGATATATTTACTATTATTACATTCATTCGACGATAAATTATTATTATTATTATTATTATTATTGCTTTTGTTGCTATTCTAACTTACAGCAAGGCAAAATTTTAACTGGTTCGTGGGTGAGCAAAAACAGTTTGCAGGTTTGGAATTACAGCGAAGGGGTTGTCGAAAAAAACGTTCCTTTTCCAAATGAAAAAGGGGAATACTTGTACTGCGCCCAGTTTTGTGACAATGATGTCGTCTTAGCTGGAGGCAGTGGCACAAACAACGTTCAAGCTATCCATTACCCAACTGGAAAGGTTTGTACGATTTTATAATTTAACGATTCCTGCTACATAAACAGAAAAAAAAATTAATGCAGGCATTATTAATTCATCATGTCTTTTACACGTGATTACATTTCCAACTCCTCAAATAACATCTATGCTACTGGGTAAATATTAGCTAAATTTATACTTCTAAAATATGTAACAAGGCCACTCCTCACTTAATAACCTAATCTTTAAACGAGCTGGTCGCTAATGTTAGAGAATGCGGAGTTGTGGAACTCTGACAGTGAGCGAGTTCCGAAACGGTATGAATTGGTGCGCTGTCTGATCAAAAAGTATCGAGACCGGTGATATAAAAAGAAAACTACAATACATATCAATTAGGCATCTAATGTCCTTCGAAGTAGTCCCCTTCTGAAGCCACATACTTTATCCAGCGTTGTTTCTATTGATGGAAGGGTTCCTGGAACTCCTTTTTAGCTGCCTCGTCGCATTCTCTTGGATTTCCTTGATGTCTTAAAATCTTGTTTCTTTCAAGTGGGATTTGATTTTTGTAAAGACGAAAAGGTCGCAAGGGACGAGATCTGGGGAATATGGTGGTTGTCGAACGTGGGGAATATTGTTTTTGGTTAAAAAACTGCTGCGCAAGCCATGGTCATTGATGGAACCTCTATCAGACGACCACACTCTACACACTCTCTTTTAAAACACTTCTATAAAGAATGGAAGTAAACGAGAACATTATGATTAATCTACATGGGCTACAAAGTTGAAGTCTCTCTGTACCAAGCGGCTTCACTCTGCATACTTTACTATACTTTACTATCTCCTTTACGGGCAGCTCGAGGCGGTGTAATGATTAGCAAGCTTGTCTAGCTAGAACAATTACCACTGAGTAGTGAGTTCGATCCTCACTGGGTGTCTCCTACTTCCTGCCTTGTGCCGCATCTAAGCTACGCTTGGAAAATCACCATTCTAACTGTCCCGATACTTTCGAATCAGACATCGTATACACGGTGGAGTAATGAATAGCGGCTGGGATTGAGAAATCGGGCAGCAGAGTTCGAATTCCAGTCGAATCCATTAATTCATTTACGTGCTAATACCATTGGGAAAGGTATGAATCCTCTTCTTCTCCCCAGCTATGGGTAAATAGCAGGACAGACCGGGTTCTATAACTTTGGATGCTAACTGGTCTACAACTCCTTGCCTATCTAATTATCCCAATATCGTGGCTGGTAATACAAAAATAGAGGCTTTGGAACTGCAACACAGACACAACTGTTTCCAGCCAAGGGCAGACAAGCATACTCCCCAATCCTAAGCATGGCATTATATAGACCAGTACCTGGATATAACCTATTTCCGTTTTTTTTTTTACTACTTGACCACTTGATCTGCAAAAATCCCTTTACTTACCATTCCCCCTTCAATCAAAGTCCGTGCCACTTAGAAAACCGAACTTGAAAAGGAATTATCTGCTGGTCCATCAAACAGAAACACTTGAGATCAGGATAAAAACTACTGCTTCTCCTTTCTATGTAGGTGTTCGTAGAATCACAGTGAGTACAATATCGTCTGGTTGGATGCTTTTAATTCTTTATTTCATGAAATTGTATAGGGAGTCATAAGTATGGAGTAAGTTACACTGATAAGATATTAAGTAAGAAATGGCTGTACTCGTATCCCAAACATAGTTTAACAATAAAACCAGTTCAGATCGTATCCATTAAAAGACTTGAGGCAGTTTTGTGTAGGTGTCTTCATTGACTCCACGTTATGTTCTCAAAGTGGTTAGACAGCGAGAACATTTCAAGAATTGGTGTACAATCGAAACTTGTGAAAACCGTCCCTGAAAAACTTCATTCAAACATTCAGCATTTTGACATTTTTTTTCTGTTACTATTTTGTCTAAGAGTTCTTTTATTCTTAAGAAGAATACTTTTACACCCAGGAAGTGTTCTTTTACTCCAAAGAAGAGTACGTTTACTCCTAAAAAGAATCCTTTTATTCCCAAGAAGATTTCTTTTACTCACAAGAGGATTTCTTTTACTCCTAAGAAGAGCCATATTACTCCCAAGACTCCTTTTACTTTTGAATATGATTTCTTTTACTCCCAAGAAGAGTCCTTTTACTCTTAAGAAGAGTCCTTTACTCCCAAGAAGAGTCCTTTTACTTCCAAGAATTCATTTACTCCTTAGATTTGTTTTATTCCTAAGAAGAGTACTTTTACTTCCAAGAAGATTTCTTTTACTCCTAAAACGATTCCTTACTCGTGAGAAGACTTCTTTTACTCCTAAGAAATATCCTTTTACTTACAAAAAGATTTCTTTTATTCCTGAGAAGAGTCCTATTATTCCCCAGAAGATTCCTTTTACATCCAATATGATTTCTTTTACTCCCAACAAGATTCCTTTTACTCTTAAGAAGATTCATTTTGCTCCTAAGAAGAGTACTTTTACTCCTAAAAACATTCCTTTTACTTCCAAGAAGAGTACTTTTACTCCCAAGAAGATTCCTTTTACTCATAAGATTTCTTTTACTCTTAAAACAATTCCTTTTACTTCCAAAAAGATTTTATTTTTCTCCTAAGATTTCTTTTACTCCTAAGAAGAGTTCTATTACTCCCAAGAAGATTCCTTTTACTTCCAATATGATTTCTTTTACTCCCAACAAGATTCCTTTTACTCTTAAGAAGATTTCTTTTACTCCTAAGAAGATTTCTTTTACTCCTAAGAAATGTACTTTTACTCCCAATTATTACATATACAAATATACAGACATATTGGAAGTAAATTACGTCTGATTAAACAAATAACAGCTTTAAAAGTTTAGTAAGATTGAATTTTGTCTCGCCTCTCTCAACTCTGAACAATTTGTAATAACCCACTCTTGGCCTATTTTGGGGCACTTCGACGTGGTTACCAGGCTTATCTCGCTAGATCATCTGCCACTGAATAGTGAGTTCGATTCTCAATGGGTGCTCCACATTTTCGGTCTTATGCTCTTTGCTACGTTTAGATTTTTATTCTTTGCTTTGTTTAACGGCATATCAACTCCTTAAGAGTCATTTACTGCCGAAATTTAATTTTCT